>JBBHKE010000854.1:132925-147237 GCA_037447655.1 Zygnema cylindricum | reverse complement strand
AGAATCAGTGAGGAAGAAGTTAGAGGATGATCTGAAAGCATTGAAAGCTTGTGCTTTACAGAAGAGTAATGAAGAGGGAGGTTGAAGGGCAGCCGGTCTCTACCTGAATGTATGTGGATGTTTATGAAGGCTGGTTTTCTTGTGGACTGCATGCAGTGTATTAGGTCAGGATAATGTAATCGTACGGTTTGCAGTAAAATTTTGATGCATGCAAATGTCTCGTCAAAAGTTTCATCACAAGGATGTGCATTTATTGGACTGATTTGTTGCGACTTATTCTCCAACTTATATTGCGGGCACATCTTCAATTGACGTTTGGTCCGTGGATAAAATTTGTACTTCCTGTACGATGCAGTACGTTTTGGCAGCTAGTGATAGTTCCCCTAGGCGTGGTCAGTCTAAATGTTTAACACTCGTAAGGCTACTAATTCCCCCTTCACCTAGGCGAAAGTAAGTCAATCTACTTCACTCCACCTTCGGAGTTGGAAGGGCAAAACAATCTACTTTCCTCCATGCCATGGTAAATCAATATATATTCCTACACTTACATGAAAGTCGAACTATTTCTCTTCGAAAACTATTCCTCTTCGACCTGTGCAAAAGTAAATTAACCTCTCTTACTCTACTGTGCGTGGGTAAATCAAAAATTACCCTTCCACGCATGCAACATGAGTTCTTCCTATTTCTCTCTACTTCTGTTGTACCTGACAACATACTGCGAAGCAGAAGCATGGCTAGTAAAATTTACTTGCTTGTCTGGATGTTTACTTCTTTTCATAAACTTTTTTACCTTCCCTTTGCTTCCACTGTTTGCCACTTTCCAATTTCATGTCTTTCATTTGTTGTTCCACTGACTGGGCTGGTTTACAGTCGTCCCCTTTTAAGCAATGTCTTTTCCTAAAAAAAGGAAAAAAAGGAAAGTAGAAACTTTTCCCTGCACTACATGAGCACTGTGATAAACAAAAAAAGCAAGCCAAAAATTAAAAACTATTGGACAAAAATTCGATGAATAACATGTTACAAGTTATACAAAAACTAAGAGGGCTACTTTAGCTCTCCAGGTACATATATCCACAGTAGCTACGGTGTTGAAACAAATGAAAGGTTATTAAGGGGGTCAAAAATCACTGTTGTGTTGAACAAGAATAATGTTTTGAAAAATAGCACATGTCACAAAGACACCGTAGTGGTGCAATTAAATAAGATCGATGTCATTTTAGAGGCCAGAGGTTGTGGAACAATCTTATACCGGAAGGAGAAAATGTCCTTCAAAAAAAGTGAAATAAAAACTAAAAATTTCAGCTGTTTAATTGCCCCATGCCAAAAAATGAAAAAACGGCCATAGGCAAAAAAAAAACAAAGAATCCACACTAAAAATTACAGCATCCACGGCCATTCAGGATTTTCCTTGTCTACACAAAGTACCCCATCCCATCATCCCTCCCTCCCTCCCTCCATTAAACCCTAACAACTGCGGGTTGAACAAAACATAAAGGATTAAGAAAAACAACCTTAAAGACAAAAGAGAAAAGAAAAATTAAAAAGAACCCTAATTTTATAAATACCACTAATTGTAAAAATAAAATAAACAAACAAAAACGGTTCAAAAAAAGCATGTGAACCATCTCACTCCCTCCTCCCACCTCCAGTCTCCCCCAAAACTCCTTCCACCCCTCATATCCTCCTCTCCTCTCCTTAATAATCCTTCTCCTTCTCCCCCGAGACCATTGCCCCATCTGTCACTCTGTGCCAGACCTCCCAGCTGGCGCCAGATCTGCCAAGGCGCCTGCCGGTGGCCGTGTAACCCGGAGGAAAGGAGGAAGGAGGAGGGAGAGGCATCGGTAGGCACAGAAGATGACTTCCCTTCCTCTTCCTTCCTCTTCCTTCTCCTCTCCTTCCTTTCTTTTCCTCTTCTTCCTTTGACCTCCTAGAGCTTTTCTCTTTTCCTTTTGATTTTTCTTTTTTTTCAAGCCGATTTTTGATCCTTTCTGATGATGTCTGCCGGATACCGAAGCCGGTTTATGATCCTGACCCGATCCTGATTTGTCAGCGAAGCCGACCATTTGCCATTCCTTTTCACCATTTGAGCCATGTCTATCCAACGCCATTCCATTCCCTTTACTTTTTTTACATTCTTTTTGGTTATTAAAGGGTAAATCTTCCTCATCTCTCTCTCTTCCTCCCACCCCTCCTCCTCTTCTTTCCCCTCCCTCTCCTCCTTCGCCCCCTCCCTCCCCTCCCTCCAGTCTTCCCAGACTCCACCGGTCCACAGCGCCTGAACTGTGGGTTCTGTACGGACTGTACGGATCCAGTACACTGTACGGATTGTGGTTCAAGACAGAGGGACTTTGGGAGAGTTGGGAAGGACTTGATCTCGGTCTCTTTAATTCGAGTCCCGAAATTTGTTTATCGGAGGGTATAAAGGGGGCATAAGGACGAAAAGCCGAGCCCAATTGTTGGGGTTTTGCATGTATTTGGTTTGAGAATTGGGTGTAATTGGGGTTCTGGTTTTGGTAGTTATCTAACATGGTAATGTTCGAGAGGAGTCCTAGTTCACCACTGCATAAAAAGTTTGATTTTTCTTTACAAACAGTTCTACTTTCCGTTATAGTTTTCAGTAGAGTATCCGTTTTCGTTACAATTTTTGATAAAGTTACAGAGTTAGTTGTTACAGGTTCCGTTTCCGACGTTTCTGTTTCTCTCTCTTCTTTACATTTAGCAAAAGGTAAAAGTTGCATCAGTTTACCGTTTCCGTTATTTTCACTATCACCATTTTCCCTCTCTCTTGGACCAAAATCCACCATAACGGAATCCATGCAAGCCGTTCCGTTTGACTCATTTCCGTTAAACCGATTCCCGTCAAAGGGAGAACCGTTATACAGAATTCCTCCAAACTGGGTTCCATTTCCGTCAAACTGAGTTCTATGTCCGTTGAACGGAGCTCCTCTGTTAGAAAAATTGGTATAGGAAGAATTGGCATTGGAATGGTTTCCGTTAAACGGATATTCTCTTCCGTTATCTACAACGGAATTGCACGGTGCCTGATATTTTCCGACTGTTGACATTCCAGCTGTCAGCCACGGCCGCTGTACTTTTTCCTCGTCTTTTATCATTTTGTCTTCTAGTGCCCCGCTGGTACTATCGTATACCATGAGTCCCAAAAAACTCCCGTTTGCGTTTTCATTCAAAACAGCAGAAGAAGACGAAGAAGCCAAAACCTGTTCCATTTTCCAACAGTTTTCCGTTCCGTTTCCGTTTCTGTTTCCGCTTGTTCCGTTTTTCCCCTCTCTATGCATCGCATTCTCCATCAAACAATCCAAGAGTCGACTCTTCGACTCCCCCCAACTTCTCTCTCCCAAACAATCAGATTTGTTCCCTTCTCCTGTCTTCTCCACCGTATTACTCGTCCCAAGAACCATCCCTGGCCCTCTCCCTCCCCCTCCTCCTCCTCCTCCTCCTCCTCCTTCACCTCCTCCTCTCCCTCCCTCGCATAAAGTTCCCAAAAAAGGAACCAAATGGGATTTACTTCCGTCACTACAATTATTATTACTATTATTACTGTTTGCTTTCAAAAGTTTTCCCAAATTGAGCGGTTCGCCAAATGCCCCTGTGCCAGCTGTCAATTCCGTACAGTTTGCCGGCCTGGCAACCGAG
Organism: Zygnema cylindricum; assembly: GCA_037447655.1. Classification (NCBI taxonomy): domain Eukaryota; kingdom Viridiplantae; phylum Streptophyta; class Zygnematophyceae; order Zygnematales; family Zygnemataceae; genus Zygnema; species Zygnema cylindricum. The sequence goes on along the minus strand of JBBHKE010000854.1, from coordinate 143,583 downwards.
GAGGGAGGAGGAGGCCCTTCCTTCCCCTCCGTCCACTGTGACATGTGTCGCACCGGGCGGCCGTGGTAGGCCAAAGTCAATGTCAACGTGCCAGCTGGCGCGTCGGTATTGGCGGAGACAAGACTGGCACACCACAAAAGGACAAAAGAGGAAGGAGAGAACAGGAGAGGAGGGGAGGGGAGGGAAGGGGAGAGGAAAAATTTCCACTTAGAGAAACGCAAAACGAGTCAAAACCTTCCTTTTTCCCTTTAGAAACTCACGAAGAAGATTCAAAGAGATGTAAAAAAAAAAACTAAAATTTCCATTCATTCCCACTAATCCCAAATCTAACCTTCCCTTTATTCTCTTCTCTTCCCCTCAATTCACACCCCTCCCCTTCCCCCTCCCCCTTCCCCTCCCTGCCTCCCACCTGTAGTCCCTGGTGGTCCTCCCTCTCCCTCCCCCGACCCCCCTCACGTCCCCCAGCGGCACTCTGGCGCATCCCAACACTCTCTCTCTCCCCCTCGCCTCCACCGCCACCGCCTCGCACCGCAGCCACTGAAAAAACCCTTCCCTCCACCCCCCCGAGACACAATTTTGTCAGATACCACCTCCCCTCGAAAAACCCACCTCGGGTATCACCTCCCCGAGAAACCGACGAAAAATGAGAGAGGAAAACCGATGCCTCTACCCCCCAGGGCTCCTAATTCTCTCCCTCTCCCTCTTCTCGCTCTACCTCTCCCTCCTCTCCCTCTTCCTCTCGCCTCTCTCCCTCTTCCTCTCCCTCCTCTCCCTCTTCCTCTTCCTCTCGCCTCTCTCCCTCTTCCTCTCGCCTCTCTCCCTCTTCCTCTCGCCTCTCTCCCTCTTCCTCTCGCTTCTCTCCCTCTTCCTCTCGCTTCTCTCCCTCTTCCTCTCGCCTCCTCTCCCTCTTCCTCTTCCTCTCGCCTCTCTCCCTCTTCCTCTCGCCTCTCTCCCTCTTCCTCTCCCTCCTCTCCCTCTTCCTCTTCCTCTCGCCTCTCTCCCTCTTCCTTTCGCCTCTCTCCCTCTTCCTCTCCCTCCTCTCCCTCTTCCTCTCCCTCCTCTCCCTCTTCCTCTCCCTCCTCTCCCTCTTCCTCTCCCTCCTCTCCCTCTTCCTCTCGCCTCTCTCCCTCTTCCTCTCCCTCCTCTCCCTCTTCCTCTCGCCTCTCTCCCTCTTCCTTTCGCCTCTCTCCCTCTTCCTCTCCCTCCTCTCCCTCTTCCTCTCCCTCCTCTCCCTCTTCTTCTCGCATATCTCCCTCTTCCTCTCGCCTCTCGCCTCTTCCTCTCGCTCCTCCTCTCCCTTCCCCTCTCCTTCCTCTCTCCCCACCTGCTCTCCCTCCGGGACTCCGATCTGGAGGCTTTGGTCGAATGTCGGTCTCCCTCCCCCTTTCCGTACGGTTCTTGTCTGCAAGCTGGCGCCTCCCTGTACGGCCGCGTCACCGACCAGCAGGCGGAGGTACACGTCAGCATCCCCACAAAACGACAAACGGGCGTGGTGCACGTGGACGTCCAGGATGCCCGCCATCGCACGTGCGCGCCACGCCATTGGACGGAGGATACCAGAACCGGAGTCTGGGAGTGGAGGGAGAGAGAGGGAGAGAGAGAGAGGGAGGGAGGACGAGGAGGAAAGAGGGAAGAGGGAGGACGAAAGAAGGAAGGAGGAAGAAAAAGGAAGGAGGGAGGAGGGAGGAGGGAGATAGAAAGAGAGGGAAAGGTGAGAGGGAGGAAGGGAAGAAGGGAGAAAGGGAGGGAGGAGCGAGGGAGAGAGTGGGGATTCAGGGGAACTGGTTTGGGAATTGCCGGGGGGGCAGGGAAGAGGAGGGAGGAAGTTTCCCCGAGAGACACTGAGTGACGGGCGTCAGGAAAAGACAAACGCGGGAAGGGGAAGGGGAAAGTTTGACGACCGGAAGAGGAGAATATTTGACGGCCGTCATGCCGTACAAGGTAATCCGTACTATTCCGTTGACTGCGGAAGTGGAACCGCCGGGAAGATATTTTTTTAAAGGACAGGATTGGCTGGATTTTGGTTGGACGTGTTTTGGCGCGTAGCGGGAGAGGTCGATCTAGGGAAGGGCAGGCAGCCGGAATTTGAACGGTGGTGGGAATCGAACTGAAAATAGTACGGATACAGCAAGGGACAGGACAGGTGTTTATAAACGACAAAATTAATTGAATTTTCCTTTCAGATTTTAGAAGATTCTCTGGTTTGAGAAAGTCGTTGGGGTTCCGTACGGACAAAATGTTTCGATGAAAGGACCTACGTGGGCGTTTGAAATTCACAAAATAAAAGAGAGCAAATAAGATTTTAAAAGAAAAGGCGTACTACATGGAAATGGGTCACTACTTGTTTTAGGTGAAAAAAAATTATAATCTAACAACAAAATCAGATTTAAATACACTGACACATTTCGCTCACGTTCCAAAATTCGTATCGGAACAGGTTAAATTGACCAAATCGTGGTTGGATAGGCAATAATTAAAAGCTAAACGACGAAATTTGACAATAATTTTCAGCATGTGAACATGGCACGCGAAGCCCTTGGAGGTGCCCGTTCGTTCGATTTCGCCATATACTGTGCTTAAAACTGGTTTTTTGGGTTAACATTTTCAAAGGTTGAACGTCGAACCACCTTTTTACCGTATTTTTAACGCTAAACTGCTTAACTCGCAGTAAAAAAACCGTCTGAACTGTTGTCGGATAGTACTACGCTACAGTAAAGCACTGTATTCTCCTTGCAATAAAGTATAAACGCTAAACGTTTTTTTGGTAATAAGGGTACGTCCCCATGAATTAAAGTATCGACTTTATCCTGTCGTTTTCACCCAAAACGCAGTTCCGTACGAGAAAAACTTTACCCGTACAAGAAAATCAATTCTTTAAAAGTACAGCAAACGTCAAGTCGATACTTTGAATGTACTTCATGTTTGTCGTCAAGTTAACGAATTTTGTAGTGTTGTGTATCGGTAAGGATTTGCCAATAACCGATATGGGCCTTTTTTCGGGTATCCGATAATCGATATATCGTTATCAGCATTATCGCCGATAAATAACCAATATTATCGGTTATTTATCAGCGATAACACCGATATCGATAACTATTGGCGATATAAGTACGGACCGTACATATAAATATACGGCCAGTTCACTCAACTGTACGTGCTATTCCCCTGACGCGCCCTACTCACAACCCCTTTGGTGCCTACCAATCAGATCATTTGTACAAGCCGAAAGTACAGTAGCCGGCATAAGATATGTACGGCTTTAGTACAGCTCCAGTTAAAACGATGTACCTTTCACACCTAACGGGATGGCTTTGTTACTTTTTTCCTTGGGATCCACTAGAAACCTGCCATGTGTCAATCCGTCGGCTTTTTTGGCATTAGCTGCCAAGAGAGCCATTCCGAGATGTCGGCGTTGACGTTGGTCGTCCGCTCGTGTTTTCTCATTGAAAGTCGTCCGTTCGATTCTGACGGTGCGCAAAATGTTCTTTTACGTCCATTGTACTTTTTGTCCACAGTCCTTTTTTGGTTCCATGATCATCAATTTGTCATTACAATGCCGTACGTTCCCGTAAAATTTTTGTTCAGTTAAGCAGCCAGAAAGTACTACAAAGTGCAACGTTTTTTTTCGTCAAAGTCCGAACATTTCCTGTAAAAAACCGTACATTTCCCGTAAAAATTCCGTTCGGTTTACCAGACAAAATTAACTCCGGACATAAAGTACAAAAAATACAGATATATCGGGACCTCTAACCTTTCGATAATCGATAATTATCGGTATCGGTGTTATCGCGATAGTTTTTTTATCGATACACAACACTATGATTTTGGCGTTTTCCTTTTTTTCAACCCCCGCGCAAGAGAATACAGCCTGTCAAATAAATTCATCAAAAATTACCTCGCGACCTGATTTCAGGGAAAGTACTGCCAAACAATGAATGAATAACGGTCCACGCACGCGCTACACGAGTGGTACATTTTTAGGACGAGGGAGAGCACTCGCTATTTTTCTCCTTGCCCGTCACGTGCATGTACGAAAAAGACGAGCATGTACGGAAAAAATTTTGCAGGGGTCTCCGGATCTACACTTTCATTCATGGGTCCTTTGCAAAATTTTGCGTTGTCGTTGCTTCTCCACTCTCCCTCTCACACTATCGCTTTTATCTCTCGTTTTTTAGAATGAGGCACGACATCACTCGTATTATATGAAAGATATTTAGAAAACCATTCTTTTGACTACCTTTATGTATATTTTTATGGCAAGTCGATTGAGAAAAGTCGGAAAAACGAAACCGGATAGCCATGGCAGAAAGTTCTTGAATTTTGTGACGTCGAAGTTGTCACAAGTGAGCATGGCGTCACAATGTCACAAAACCTTAAACATCTGCCATGTCACAAAATTATAGAAATCTAGACGTCTACAACCGTCGCTGTTTTTGTTGGCGTCATCGATTGTCATAAGTTTTGTAGTCGTCGTCAATCGTCACAAAGTTGTACCTAAGCCTACAACCGTCACATTTCAAAGTTCCGATTTCATTTTCGCACATATAGACGCTTTTCAAAGTAGTATGGAACACTTCACTACAGTCCAAAATACTTTTTCAAAGTATTGCTTACATGGGGACGTACCCTAAAATATGGTTTCGTCACCCCGCACTTGTTTAATATTGACATCGCGATACGATGGTACGACTCGTACTTTTCAATAGTTGCCCTTTTCAAGTTTTTCATAGGGCTCCTCTATGGTTCCTAACTTCCTATTCAAACAAATGCACCATTGTCCATTAAAAACCTTACTACTGCAACTTTTTTTTCGGTAGTTAGTATGGGTTCGGCAGCACGATTTGAAAAATATCGTCATCTCATATTGAATCGGTGCATCGAGTGACGCCGGGCACTTTTAGACACGCTATATTGAAAACCAGAGGTTCGTTTTAGGGTTTCTGCCTTAAGGTCTACCGTGAATTGCTATTATCTTTAGTAACACTATATCAGTCTGTGTTCTTGCCCTTTAATCTTGAATAGTGCGGATAACATTAACTTTTTTTTTAGTATTATCGCTTATATTTTAAACGGTTTAGAAGCACCCACGTCTTTCAGGACTGCATTACAGTTAAACGCTACACCGGATTTGGAAAAAGTAAAAAACGCTTTGTAATACCGTATTTACGATGTACGGATGTTTGAATTACGGATAAGTATTTAGTATTACATCCAATAATACGATTTTGATTGGCAATAATATTTATTTATCCTCAAATTTGGTGGCTGGCAGTGACACTGCAATACAGTACAGTACCGTACTATGAACTGACAGTCTACAGTACAGTACACCGTCAATCGCTCTTAGAGTAAAGGAATAAATAGCGTAAAAAAACAAATAGTGTTATTAACACTAATCGGGATTTTTTTTTTTTTGAAAAAAAATATACATACTAGTTAAACCCTAACTGTTATTTGGGTTGTCCTGAATAATAAATACCCGCCCTTTCGATGTCTACGGTAATATGTGTACCCGAACAAAATCTGACAATTCGTACGCCGTCGTGCTGTTCACACGGTCGACGGACGAACATATGAGAACGTGATATTTTTCGACGAGTTTGCGTCTCTTTCTTCCAGTGCATATTCACATGTGTGCGCAATAATGTTAAGTGTCTTTTGATGCCTTTGTAATTCAAAGATTACATTTCATAAGGAGATACCCTGTCCGTACGCCACACTATTTCCATCGCAGTGTACTTCCATTATTAACGCTAATTGAAAAAAAAACCTAATTAGAATAATGGAAAAAATAGAATTATGGATTGTATTTCAGGTTTTTTTTTTTGAAAAAAGGGCACCGAATTGGCGTTATATACTCTAATAGCGATTGACGGTGTAGTGGATTATTCCGCACAAATCGTATGATGTTTCTGAACGTACGGAACACTCTTGACCAGACTTTTCGGACTGGTCGGCGGCTCAGAGGTACCATTTGACTGGATATACGCATGGACTCACCTAATTTGTGCACATTTGGCCATCCGTACACATTAATAGCGCAAACAGCGTTTTTCATTTGTTTTATTCTGCTTGTTTGAGGCCGAAGGTGAGAGCATTCCAAACGAAAAATACATTTGGTTCTGTTTTGAAGTTCGAATCGGGATATGTAGCTGGATTCGTTTATCCGTACATAAAATATACGGGATCAGATCGCTCGCATGATTTCTGTGCATTAAATCTCCTCCCCATATCTAAAAAAAATTGACGGCGACGCAACGGCTAACAATCCATTCTTTAAAACAGGGATAGGCGAGGAGAAGATTTGATCTCCAAAATCGCGATAGTTACGCCATCTACGTACGCCGCATGATTGACATGTAATATTGTTGACATGTAATATTGTTGACGACCATTAAAGATTTTAGATACCGGGATAGTGGATTTATTATTTTATTTCCTTATTTGTCTTTCTAGCACAGAGACACTATTCTTGTTTTTTTACAGGACAGTCAAGCCGTCTGATTGGTCAGTACACTTAAAAGAAGACGTTTCCTTGCAAACTTAAGGTCCGTACAGAAAAGCGATAGCAATCCCTGAACGTCCTAAAACCTACCGTTTCATAAACGACAAAGATTCATCTACGCCTGTCGGCGCGTCACAACTCATGCCGCGCGACTTTCTAGGCACGCTTCGTTATTCTCAGACGAGTCACGTGGCCAGTCAGCAGATGCTATGACGTGACGACCGTCAAAACTGCGTCAACAAGCAGATCTAATGACGTGGCCATCACGCCGCTATTACGTTCCGTTGACGCGTAATGCCCCGAGAATCCCTATTTCGTACTATCATAACGGTACAGAACAACTCCTTTGTGAAGCTTCCGTGCACAACACTCCCACCCGCTCCAGCTCACCTTACGTCACCATAAAGTACGGAAAATATTTATGTTTTCTGTCTGACGTCCATCTAGGACTAGGTCACATCGACGGCTGCAGTCTCCCAGGGATGACGACATATCGGTATGTTTCCGTACAGATGCTGACTCTACCACGCAAGCATGCGTAAGTGGCTCCGGCTATTCAGCCGCGGGATCTCCGCCGGCCAGCCAAAGCATCGCGCAGCTGGCAGTCGAGTGGCGTCACGAGTGTCGCAGACGGCGCCGCACGCCGGCTGCCACTATCCTCAACACGTGGCAGACCACAAGTTGTGTTTTTGCTGAAAAAGTCATTCGTATCTTGGCGTTTCCGCTTGGACGGTACGGATAAGATGCGTTACAATAGAGTGCACATGTGACATTCAAGTCCCGAGACCTGTTTAGCGCCTCGAACGTAAATGCGACTTTTATTATTATTATATTAATAATAGTTATTTCAATTTCAATAACTATTAATTATGTGCAGCGTGGCCAGCTTTATAGCCTCACATTATTCGTTATGACGTCGTTATAATAATAACGATCGCCTTAAATAAATCTTTGTCGTATTGTACAAATCTCTAATCAAACGTATCGTATGAGATCTTCCGATACCCAATGCGAGGATGCAAAATTGCAAATTTCAGCCCGATATGCATGGTTGTTCAATCCGCGCGATTTTTTCCTTTGTTCCGATTTTTACGTATTATTCGTTAGGTTCATACATTTCGTAAATTTCGTTTAGTTTTCGCTGTAGGGAAAACTGTAAGAAATTTTCCAAAAAGAGACGTTGCACCATTTGCGCGCAAATATGAGTTGAGTTAATTTTAGTGTGAAAACTAAACCATATCCGTCAAGTAAATACAAAGATGGTATTTTTCTACTTCAATGCGACCTTGTCCTTTTTCATTATTGGTGTGCAGTAAAATTATTCAATTTAATATAAGGATTTTTCTTGCTTCAACGTGAATGTTTCTTTTTTAATTGTTGACATGTTATGTAGGGCCATGCTGAACCAACTACGAGGCAGCCTGGGTCGCTGGTTCAACAGCCCTGGTCGCTGGTTTGTGGTTCAGCGCCTAGCTTGCCCCGTCGCTGGTTTTTTCACTTTAGTTTTTTATCTGTATTGAAAATTATAAATTTTAAATTTGAAAATTCCAAGAACGAAAAACGTATGGAAACGTACGGATACATAGTCGGGTACGCATTTTACCAATTTTCAAAAATTGATAGATGCAAATCGTACGTACTATTCGCGCGTTCGTTTCGTGCGTAATATGCGATTTGAACAACTATGTCGATATGCCTAAGAAATTCTAAATTTCTATATTACCCGATATGCTGATACGCTGTGCCGATTTGATCCGCTACGGCATGAAACCGATATCACCAGTTTTACAGATGGATAGAAGTCGTCTAACTTTAATTGAAGTTCAATCGGTTACATACGGGTGTGTCGCGATTACTCTTGATGAATGTCTATAGATAAGCCAAGAGAAGGCGATCCGGTTAAAGGAAATTGACAAATTAGTCAATGGATAAGGTAAACGAACACGACTAAATTCGCCACGTTTGTTAATTTGTCAAACTTAAGCTGAGACAAGTCTGAAAAAAGTTTTAACTGTGCAGTCAACATGTACACTAGGGAACATGCCTAATAAGTTTAGTTCATAAATCTATGGATAAACTACGGAAACGTAACTATTTTTTTTATTGTTTCGATTTTGATTTTGCTACACACCCACGTCATTTGTCTTTAATTTCATCAAAAATTGGCTGGCTGTTTTGTCAAAACATGTTACGGTTTCAAGTTTTAATTTTAAAATTACATAATATCGCCACAACACAACACAAACTCCATATAAAACCTTGTTGCAGCCGAAAATCTTCTGTTGGTAGCCAGTCTACAGTTGGCATGCTGTATCTAGATCTGGCTAATTTACACTATATATAATAAATCGGCCATCGATAAGAATTAATGTCACAATCCGATGCACTGAGCCCTTTTGGCAATCGACATCTGATACTTACTGTCCTTCAACATATTGCGTTACCAAACAGCTGATACAGAATGTCAGAAAACTCTAGTTTGCAGATGAATATCCACAGCGTCAACCTTACGTCAAGATATACAACTTCCAGGAGCATTGCCGTGTCCCATTCCTTTTTAGTACTTTCGTCCGTCGATGACTCGGCTGCTTCTGTTTTGATTCTTGTTTTCTCGTTTCAGTTGCAGTTAACACTGCAGTTTTTAAAGGCCGACCTCATATTATTCCCCACTTGTTGAATTGGTCCGCGCTACAGGAGAATACTACGTTTTTTAAATTTGTATACACAACACCATATGTTTTTGATAATCCTGGGGCGCAAGCACAGATTTAAGCTAGGGCGGGTCTTCTAGCAGAATACCCATTCATAATCAATTTGTCAAAAATGTCCCATCATAGACGACGTACCGAGTTACACTCGAGTGCACATGGTCAATATAGCACTATTTAACTGCATCAAATAGTGTCGAACATCATATACACAAGTCATACACAAGACAACCAAAACATCATTTAATAGTAGTTTCACAACATCCCAACATTTCGATATACGTCTATGCACTAATTCACCATCATTAGGAATAACTGAAAACTATATCCTCCATGTTCGTACTGGACATGATCGATGTATAACGTAAGTACAGACATACGGATGAATCAGACCCTAACTTCAAAATAGAGATCTAATAAAATAGTCTGAAATTTCCTTCAGTAGTTTTTCACCTCAAAGCGAGTCTCAAATTCAATCGAAAGAAATGTTCACATGAACCTTGGAGTGCCTCATTTTCCTAGACAGTGAAAACATCGCCATATTCCACTGTCCTCTTGCCAAAAAAATTACCATCGCCTCTATTTTTCCGTCCTATTCTTTTTTTTTTGAACGGTTCAGAAATTAATTAATTTCAAACCTTAACGAGTTGTCTGATGCAGCAAAGGGCTATAAATAAATAAATAATGTTCAACTTGCCTAAATCATGACTTCTTCAAGTTTCAATTGCCTTATACAATGAATAAACGTTTATATGGAAAAACCATGACATTCTACTGACCATCTTTTCCTATATGGGCTATCCTAAGAGGAGTGCACAAAAAACTTAAAACAACCTACAAAAAACTAACACTAAAAATTCACAAGAGGTCCTAACCTCAGGAAACTACCCTTGCATTTAATTGCAAAACACAAGGTTCCGCGGATTTCCTTTTGTTTTACATAACCATCATATGTACAATCGACATATAACAACTACATTCTACAAAAATCTGAGGACAGAACAACTTCACAGTGGAACTTAACGATCATTTCACACTTGAACTTAAGGCTCATTTCCCTTTTCCGATGCCATAATTCTCTTCCCTTCCCTTATTCCCTCCCTTTCCCTCTCATTCCCTCTCTCCTTCCCTCTCTCCTTCCCCAACTCCTCCCTCTCCCCTTCTCTCTTCCCTTCGCTCTCCCCCCCTCTTTTGCCCTCTCTCTCCTTTTCCTCCACCGACCGTAGCCTTTTCCCTTTACTCGGAATTCAAGTTCACACTTTACTAGCAATTCAAGGTGACACTTCAACAAGACAGGAGTCTAAAAACATCTTACATCAACAATATACAGCTAACATGTATACTACCAATACATTTTGTTTTCCTTTAGGCGCCTTGGAACACAAAACGTTAATTTACGTTCCCATCAAAGGACTCCAATCCTGGAGAACACTTAAAAATCACAA
>JBBHKE010000854.1:104774-132915 GCA_037447655.1 Zygnema cylindricum | reverse complement strand
GACGTTTGCACTACACGGTTTGTGAAAACGCAGTTACATCATAACGACATGTATTAAATCATTTTTTGTGCTTTTTTCGTTAATACGTTACAATTTTGTATGGTCACACACCGATCGTAAGCCACACTATTTAAAACGACACTATTGTAATAGGATCTCTTACCTCTCATAAAATCCCATTACTACAACCAATTTGAACCACACATTCCACACATTGGAAAATACACATCCACATTGGAAAACACTCACATAAGGATAAACTTTAAATTAGAAGAAGCTTTTGTCCACATAACATTAGCTTGGTCTCTTGCCCTCGTGGCTCAACCCTTCTTTTAAAGTGTTTTCCACTACTTTCCACCCTTAATAATTCTATCTCTCAACTACTAAACCACTAGTTAGTTAGTAAGAGATTTCAATGCAAAAATGCCATTGCTCCAATTTGGTTTTAATCGCTCGGGACCAAGATCAGTCAGAATTTCCATAAACTTTTTCCAAAGGAAAAGATGCCTACTCTTCTCTTAGACTTCACTATTTATCCATCATCGCCTTGGGCCCGCCAGGTGAGAGTCAACGCTCCGTTGAACAGGTTTTACCTGGGGCAATCATTCATCAGCAAGGACTCAAACTGACCAATGCAAAAACGTGCCAAATCTCTTACTAACTACGTAGCATATTTAACCAATCAAACGCTACGTTTCACTACGTAACATTTACGTGCAAAAGTGCGCGATAAACGAAACGTGACTTCGCACGGACGTGCGTCGCAAATTTCGCACGCAAAACTTCTTACAAAATTCGATAAAGTAAAAGTGACGTTTCGTACTAAAAATTGTACCAAACGAAGCATCGTGCGTACCTAACGAAATATTGATTTGGTTTGGTACACCGTCAATCGCTATTAGAGTAAAGGAATAAATAGCGTAAAAAAACAAATAGTGTTATTAACACTAATCGAGATTTTTTTTTTTGGAAAAAATATATATATTCTAATTAATCCCTAACTGTATTTTGGGTCGTCCTGAATAATAAATACCCACCCTTTCAATATCTACAGTAATATATGTATCCGTACAAAATCTGACAAATCGTGGGTCGTCGCGCTTTTCACACGGTCGACGGACGAACATACGAGAACGTGATTTTTGTCGACGAGTTTGCATCTCTTTCTTCCAGTGCACATTCACATGTGTGCGCAATAATGTTAAGTGTCTTTTTATGCTTTTGTAATTAAAAAAGTACCATTTCATACGGAGATACCTTGTCCGTACGCCACACTATTTCCATCACAGTGTACTTCCACTATTAACGCTAATTGAAAAATAACCTAATTAGACTAATGGAATAAATAGAATTATGGATTGTATTTCAGGTTTTTTTTTTTTGAAAAAAGGGCACCGAATTGGCCTTATATACTCTAATAGCGATTGACGATGTACTTTATAAACGTACGCCTTAAATTTCGCTGCTAGTTTGACCCTTAACTCGTAACAATGAACACCCATTCGCTGTTTTGACCTCGCGCTGTCGCCTAAATACACCAATCACTATATCTTTTAAAATACAACCCCAAATCGTGCTATTCTTTCGCCGACGTCTATCAAATTCAAAACCTTATAATCGTAACACTTAAATACCTATTTACGAACAAGTTCGATCCACTATTACTGTTACATCATCCCCTCCTTATATTTAACTAACCTCAGTTAAAACACATTTAATTCTCAAGACGAGACTTCTATTTTATTATCCTTCCAATACCTTGTAAAAACTCCAAACATTTTCTTCTAAAGTTAACTCATCTTCTAGCCTTCCTAGATAATGCACTTGCCAAAATATACTATTGCCGACCTTAAACCGTTGACCAACCCAATCTATTACCTATCTGTGGACCTCAAGTTCCGTAATTATTGAAAGATCCAATTCCAATTCTCTATCAGTTGGCCGAAAGTTTGCTGGTTTCAGTTCACTGATGTGTATTACTGGATGATTTTTTGTTGAAGTCGAAAAGTCCAATTTTTACTGGATGATTTTTTGTTGAAGTCGAAAAGTCCAATTTGGCAGCAACTGACGATATCATCTCGATTATAGTAAATGGTCCAATGTACTTAGGAGCAAATTTCCCCGTAGGATCCAATTGTCCCTCGATCCTACGTTTGTAATGAGTTGTAGAAAGCCAAACCTTGTCACCTGTGCTTACCACCCAATCACCCCGTTTGCGATTAGCATTTAACTCTTGCCTCATTTGTTCCTCCACTAATGCATCACGTACTGTTTTCCAAACTGTTTGAATGTATTCCCGAAACTCTGTTCCAGAACCTCTACTCTCTTGAGTGACCCCTATTATTAAGGCTAATGCTTATGTGGGTTGGTATCCGTATGCAACTTCAAACGGTGAGAATCCTGTACTGGCATGTTTAGATGAATTGTATGCAAATTCCATTAATGGCAGTTTAGATTCCTATGTGTTATGGACTCCATTGCAAATAGTCCTAAGTATGCAAACAGTCTTAAGCATTTCCTCTAGTGTACGGTTCATCCTTTTTGCATGTCCATCTATCTGAGGATGATAAGAGGTACTCATTTTTAATCCAGTGCCTAAATTTTGCTGCAATTCTTTCCAAAATGCAGACATATATTTAGAATCCCTATCACTGACTATAGACAGAGAGACTCTATGATGTCTAACACATTGTCAAAATGTAACTTTGCAATATCGACATTTGAATTAGTAGTTTTGCAAGGGATAAATATTGCCATTTTATTGAACCAATCAACTACGACCATGATACAGTCATTTTTTCTAGATGTAGTTGGCAATCTGACAATAAAATCCATACTGATAGATTCCTATGGTCTTCGAGGATATCTAAAGGTTTTAAGAGACCTCTAGGTTTTTGGTTATTAGGTTTACTCTATTGGCAAGGGACACAACTTTCCACGTGTTTTGACACCTCCTTTGCCATCGCGGGCCAAAATAACCTATTCTGCAACCAACTAAGAGTTTTATCACGACCCAGATGTCCTAAATGTTCATGGGCTTCTTGTAAAAGTTGTTTTCTTAGGTTTCCCACTTCATGAATGCATAATCTACCTCTAGTTCGCAAATACAGTAAACCATCTTTTATTCTAAACTTTTCGACATGTCTCTTATTTAGTCGGTCAGAATCCCCCCCGGAAAAATTCTTGCAAATCACAGCAAAATAAGGATCTTTATCATAACCATTTTTAACGCATCTAAAAACAATTATTCTGAACCATCACATATAATTCAAAACATCTACTTAAAGGATCTGCGACTACATTTGTCTTTCCAAGAATATGTTTGACATTAAATTTGAAATATGCCAATTTTTCCATCCACCTAACCTATCTGCCAGTCATAATCTGTGCATCACTTTATTATAATCTGTGCATCACTTAATTATAATCTGTGCATCACTTAATCTCTGTAGATAACAGAGTGCCTTATCATCACAGTGAACTGTAAATTCTTTATTATGCGAATAACAACGCCATTTCACCAATGCATGAACTATTGCGAGTAATTCTTTTTCCAATGCTAGAAAGTTCTTTTCAGCATCATTGACTTTCCTGGACTTAAAAGCAAAAGGGTGAAAGTGTTTGCCGACTTTTTGACTTATGACTGCACATAGACCTTTATCTGATGCATCAATAGTGATCAGAACCTCAATTTCCCTAGCAAGATCAAGATACACCAGTTTAGGGGTAGAGGTCAACTTTCTTTTTAGTTCCTCGAAAGCTCTCTCTTGATCGGTTCCCCACACAAACGTCTCTTTCTCCCTAAGTAAATCCGTCAAAGGTGCGGCGATCATACTAAAGTTCTTGATAAATTTCATGTAATAAGTGGCCAATCCCAAAAATGATCTAACTTCTGTGACATTAGTGGGTTGCTTCCAATTTTGGATTGCAATAATAAAGAATTTACAGTTCACTGTGATGATGTTTAAACACCTTCCCCACTAACATGTCCCAAAAATAATTGTTCACTTTTAAGAAAACTGGATTTTGACAATTTTCTATATAGTTTTCTTTCCCTCAACCTTTTCGTACTTTCATTTAATGAATTACATGTTATTCTATAAATTCGCTGTAAATTAGAATATCATTTATAAACACCTGAACAAACTCATCTATATAATCTGAAAAGGTTTGGTTCATTTATCTTTGATAAGTAGGTCGTACATTTGTCAAGCTAAATGGCATCACTATCCATTCAAAATGATTGACTCTAGTTCTAAACGCAGTTTTGTCAACATCTTCGGTCTTAATTGGCACTTGTTTAAAACCACTACCAGATCAATCAAAGAAAATAATTTAGCACCTTTCAAACGATTTATCAAATCATACATTAAAGAAAACGGATACTTATCCTTCACCGTAATCTTGTTCATACTACGATAGTCGACACACATTCTCAACGTTCCGTCTTTCTTTTTGAAAAAGAGAACTAGTGCTCCGTACGGTGATTTGCTGGGCTGAATATGTCCTTTCTCTAGAAGCTCCTTGATCTGTTTCTTTAACTCCTACTGCTCAAAGAAACTATGCTTATAAATTCATGTGACAGGAGGACCACAACCAGGTTCAAGGTTAATAATATGTTCCACATCTCGGGAAGGTGACCTTCTTGTGGGTAAATCACTTGGGAAAACATCTTGAAATTCAAAAATCAAATCTTGTATAGCAACATCAAATGTGTTTCTGTCAGTTACAAAATCAGATTTTTGTTTTTCAAGATTAATAGTCGTGTGTGATTTAGGAATAACATCAATGTTAGTGTTTTCTCCCCCCCTTTCATCAGTAACTGCCTCAGTTACTAATAACAAGAAAGTACAATTTGTTTTATCTTTCAAATGATTTTTAAATTGTTTAGCATAAATCAAACCTTCCACTCCCAATTTGGTTATGTTATTTATATGATTCCTATGCAATTTATTCGGTTGTAATGCTTGCAAAACCTTTCAGCCGTTGTCAGACTTCACTCTCAAAGTGTTGGTTTTTCAATTAATTTGAGGGTTTTGTTATGTTAGCCAGGGCTTTCCTAGTATTAGCTCCACACTACCCAAATTCATTATTTCACACAACTTTCATTTTATGCCCTTGGATATCAACTTCTATTGTGTCAGTTTGTAAATCTAATGTGGACTTATTACCATTTGCCACCTGAACATGCAAAGGTTTTTCTCTTATGACTGTAGGAATTTTATTTTCCTCTACAAACTTATGTGAAATAAAATTATGTGTTGCACCTGAATCTACCATAATTCTTAATGGTTTCCCTTCCACTAAAGACTCGAATCTGATCAAACTATGTCTTGTGTCATCGTTACTTAGCTGTCCTAACATAGGTCTGTTGTTAAGATTTCATCAGAAAGATTGTTCAAATTATGGAGTGTAGTTAGCATCATAATAAATTCAGCTATGCTAGCCTTTCCATTCATTAGCTTGCCCTCCAAAGTTAACTCCTTAACCTTTAGATCTGGTCGACTCAACTGAGGACTTTCAACTAGTCCTTTACGTTTCCCACCTTCTGGGCTTCCTGCTCAGCTAGTTATAATGCAATATTTTCTTGAAGACCTTCATTGACATCAATTGTCTTCATTGACATCAACTTGCCCTCCAAAGTTAACTCCTTAACCTTTGGATCTGGTCGACTCAACTGAGGACTTTCAACTAGTCCTTTACGTTTCCCACCTTCTGGGCTTCCTGCTCAGCTAGTTATAATGCAATATTTTCTTGAAGACCTTCATTGACATCAATTGTCTTCATTGACATCAATTGTTTTAAGGGATCCTTTATCTGTACAGTCTTTAGCGTAATGATTTGGACCTCCGCATTTAAAACAAGTGACTTTTTTTTCGGTTTTGTGCATTCTCTGCTGAAATGTCCCTCCTCTCCACAGTTATAACAGTTAATTTTCTTCAGTTGTACGCACTCAAATGCAATATGACTTTTTTTTTGATAGATAGTGCATGTGGGTATGGTAAGATTAGGTTTTTGAGCATTAATGCTCGGTTTTTGACTCTTAATGTAGCCCCCTCTATTGTGAAATTTATTTCCTGCATTAACACTCTGTCCACTTATCTGAATTCCCCTGAAGATATTTTGCCTATTCACAAGACCTACATTCATACCCTCTTCCTCAAATTGCTTTTCACCCCACTGTGATACTTCATTGAAATTTCCCTTGAGTGATCGAGTTTCATGATTATACCCCAATTGATCATCTATTTCCAATGCTTTATCGTGTAGTTCCTTCAAAATTATTAAATTTTTGATGTTTCAGTTTAGATTTTAGTATAGGATTCTAATAATTCAAGATATGCAAC
Organism: Zygnema cylindricum; assembly: GCA_037447655.1. NCBI lineage: Eukaryota > Viridiplantae > Streptophyta > Zygnematophyceae > Zygnematales > Zygnemataceae > Zygnema > Zygnema cylindricum. Next base: position 126,568 of record JBBHKE010000854.1, on the reverse strand, counting down.
TTAGCCATTTCATCAGTCAAACCCATGACGTGAAGACTAGATGAGTCAAATTCCACAACATAATCTTTCACAAATTTAGTGTACTTACAGTTCAGCCACTTTTCTTCCATTCTAGATTTATAAGCCACTTTTCTTCCATTCTAGATTTGTAAGTGACAGATAAGAAACGCGATTTGATTGCGGTTTTAAAATCTTCCCAATCAGCATTATCAGGATTCAAATTAGACTTTCTCTAAGTGTAATACCAAATTTGAGCATCACTTTTCAGAAAGCTAACAGCAAAAAAAAATGTAATCATCGCGATCTCAATTCCTATATTCTAAATAATACTCCATATGAAAAATCCAAGCATCTAACTCATCAATATTCTTACCATCGAAGGATGGTGCTTCACTGATAGACAATTTCAAATATCTTCCACTCTCACCCTTTTGGTCATTAACATCATTTCCAGACTAAATTAAATTAATTAGCTCATCCAATTTCTGATTTGAAATATTTCCATTTTCCTTAACATCCTTCAATTCACTTTTCAACTCAAATATTGTTTCATCCACAACAATAGCATGATTATTAAATCTTTTGACCAATTTCACACAACGTTTCGTCAACACATTCAAGGCATTTTCATTTTACGTTTCCATGCAAAATTTGCTTTTATCACACAATGAAATCAAGCAATAAAAAAAAGGTAGAGTATAATTATCCAAAAGAGTTTGCAGCTGATTTAAAATCCTCATATTTCTCCAATCCAAGACTTCATTTTTTTTACAAATCTTTTGAAAGATATCAAAATCTGAAAAATCAAATAAACATTAAAAGTAAGTTAGTGAAAATTCAAGTTTCCCAAACATTGAAATATAAAGGTAAAAGTTTCCCGACAAATTTTGCAACAACAAAATTCAAAGTTCTCAAAAGTAAAATTCAACCACAAATTTTGCAATAGCAAAATTGAAAGCAATCAAAGGTAACAATTTAGGGTTTGAAAAAAATTTTAGTCATTTATGGACTCTTTTGCTCTTGAATGAGTGAAGTGCTCCACTTTTCTTTTCCACCATTAGCAAATTTCCCATTTCCTACAACATCAAGATCTTTTACTCTCTAATCCTCACATCCTCACCCTTCATGGCTTCAAGCCCTCCCTCTACACATGAATCATTGTTATGAGAAGGCAAGTTTGTTTGGCCTCTAGGTAATTTGAGTGAGCTTCAGCGGTGGCTACACTGCCCTCCCCGCCTAAGTCCTTAGGACCTAAGCACGCCCCACACCTAACCAACGGCTGCTGGCAGCGTAGTAAATTAGTTTCCCTTTAATCCCCTACCACTTCACATTGTGGTTTCACCGACATAGGTCAGAGCACCCTCACCAGGCACGGTAGTCGATTTTTGGGTGAGCAAACTTCTCCTTGATTTCTAACCAAAGCTTTGATACCATATGTAATTGGATCTCCTACCTCTCAAAAAATCCCATTACTACAACCAATTTCAACCACACATTCCACACATTGGAAAATACACATCCACATTGGAAAACACTCACATAAGGATAAACTTTAAATTAGAAGAAGCTTTTGTCCACATAACATTAGCTTGGTCTCCTGCCCTCGTGGCTTAACCCTTCTTTTAAAGTGTTTTCCACAACTCTCTACTCTTAATAATTCTATCTCTTAACTACTAAAACACTAGTAAGTTAGTAAAAGATTTCAGTGCAAAAATGTCATTGCTCCAATTTGGTTTTAATCGCTCAGGACCAAGATCAGTCAAAATTTCCACAAACTTTTTCCAAAGGAAAAGATGCCTACTCTTCTCTTAGACTTCACTATTTATCCATCATCGCCTTGGGCCCGCCAGGTGAGAGTCAACGCTCCGTTGAACAGGTTTTACCTGGGGCAATCATTCATCAGCAAGGACTCAAACTGACCAATGCAAAAACGTGCCAAATCTCTTACTAACTACGTAGCATATTTAACCAATCAAACGCTACGTTTCACTACGTAACATTTACGTGCAAAAGTGCGCGATAAACGAAACGCGACTTCGCACGAATGTGCGGCGCAAATTTCGCACTCGAAACGTCCTACGAAATTCCATAAAGTGAAAGTGACGTTTCGTACTAAAAATTGTACGAAACGAACCACCGTGCGTACCTAACGAAATATTGATTTCATTTGGTACACCGTCAATCGCTTTAAGAGTAAATGAATAAATAGCCTAAAAAAAAATTGTGTTATAAACACTAATCGGGATTTTTTGTTTTTTTGAAAAAAAATATAAATACTAATTAATCCCTAACTGTAATTTGGGTTGTCCTGAATAATAAATTCCCGCCCTTTCAATGTCTACACTAATATGTGTATTGGTACAAAATCTGACAAATCGTACGCCGTCGCGCTGTTCACACGGTCGACGGACGAACATATGAGAACGTGATTTTTGTCGACGAGTTTGCATCTCTTTCTTCCAGTGCACATTCACATGTGTGCGCAATAATGTTAAGTGTCTTTTTATGCCTTTGTAATTCAAAAAGTACCACTTCGTACGGAAATGTCTTGTTCGTACTCCACACTATTTCCATCGCAGTGTACTTCCATTATTTACGCTAATTGAACAAAAAACCTTAATTAGAATAATGGAAAAAATAGAATTATGGATTGTATTTAGGGTTTTTTTTTTTTTGAAAAAGGGCACCGAATTGGCGTTATATACTCTAATAGCGATTGATGATGTACTTTATAAACGTACACCTTAAATTCCGCGGCTAGTTTGACCCTTAACTCGTAACAATGAACACCCATTCGTTATTTTGACCTCGTGCTGTTGCCTAAATACACCAATCACTGTATCTTTTAAAATACAACCCCAAATCGTGGGATTCTTTGGTGGACGTCTATCAAATTCAAAACTCTATATTCGTAACACTTTAATTTCCATTTACAAACAATTTCGATCCACTATTACTGTTACAACTATACTAGAGTTGTTAACGCTGATTCAAAAAATACCTTACATAATGTAAAGAAAATTTTAGAGTTATTCGCTCTTTTTAAGGTTTTTGGGTCAAAATTTATGGTGACGGAATTAGCGTTTTTAATGTTTATTAAGATTCGAGGTGTAGTGTTAATGGAAAATTATGATTAATAATACTATTTGATGGAAGGAGTTGTGGCAGGTTATAGTCCACGTCTTTAAATAGTGTTGTTAACTACATTTTGTTATTTTTGGCTATGAGTAGTAGATACTTATTAACACTTATAACAATGAGTGGTGTAGTGGTACATCTCCTTTTGCAAAAAAACAGCTCGTGTACCTGTTCTTTTTACTATTTTGTCTTTTTGCAATCTCCCTTTACGAATATTTTTTTCCTCGACATCACCTCCTCCAAGAGATTTATTCTAATCCCATGCATCCCAAACTCTCCCACCCCACCCACCACCAAATGTATGCCTAAAAAATCACGCCTCCCAAAAAAACGATGATCAACCTCAAACTTGTTACACAATCTATAATCTTAATATAAAAAGTGGCAAGCATTCTAGTTTAAAAAAAAAAAAGATAAACACTAGAAAAATTGTGAAATACAAAAAAAAAAAATCAAAGAAAATTTTATCTATAACTAATAGTAAAAAAATAACAATAATTAGAAAACAAAACAAAAAACTATGCATTTAAAAGCTCTCGGTTGGATCTAACACACAAAAGATCACTTACAATTGAAGCCGCTAATGAGCTCCTCTTCTTTGTTATCGTGTTCCTAGCATCCGATAAATTGCAATCAGACATAGAGTTAGAAGCCGGAATAGCTACAATAAATCTAGCAACACCGGCTAGATCACGAAATCCTCCATCTTTCGCACGTAGATTTGATTTTGTTTCCACCGTTGAAATATGTTAAACATATTCCACCAATCTTTCGTCGTTGGTTAGTTTTAAATCCAAATAACGTTACAATTCATCACTAACAAGCGTTTTTTTGTGGGTTGTAATAAAAACCTCATTTTCATCATCGCTCTCACCAAAAAAAATGTGGAAATCGTCCATACTTTGCGATGTTTTTCGTTTTTTTTGTGATACGTTGAGGACTACCGAAATCAATGTCATCACCGATATCGTTTGCAAGTTCTCGAAGTTTGACCCCCGCGCTTTCAATTTCGGTTTTCGATGCCCAAGTATTCCAAGCTTTTGTTTTTGTCCGGGATCTAAGAGAGCTGCGATTATATGATACTCATGAAGGCCTTCGGTAGCGCAAATTTCATAAAAAGTTCATTCAATTTTTGCAAGTTTGGGGAATCGGCCGGGCATTCTTTCTCACCGTCATTTTAAGATGTTTTTCTTATTTTACAATGGTTATGGAGAGACGATAGTTCAAACAAAACCAAATGTAAAGTTGGTTCTTTAAATTTTTCCAACTTGAGGGTCGCGGCTTGAAACTTTTTAAAAAATCGTATAAGTTTGGTAAGGTGAGTCTTATTGATAGAAGCAAAAAGTATCAATTTATTTTTTGCTTGAGCGAGTGGTCCTATCTCATTGAATGCATCGTAAATACTATTAAGCATTCGGAGCAAAAAATTCCACCGCGTTGCGTTTTCTTGTTTTAAAGTGTTTTTCAAAAGATTTTGTAAATTACTCTTTTGAAAAACGTGACCAATGATTTACACGCTCCAATTATATTAAACAATTCAGAAACTTCCACATCGTATTTGAATTCTTTGGAAGTTCCGCTCTTCTTCAAAATTGTTGTCACAGTTGTAGCAATTTTGTGGTCCGCACAAGGTATCCAAGTTAACATACTCGGTAGACCTTCAGCCGCACACATGTTAGAGCCACTGTCGGTCGCAACAACGCAACGATTTTACAAAACATCAAAATTGGACATTTCAAAGTTGGTCAAACAATTTTTGAAAGTCGTTAAAACATTTTCCGCGGTATGTTTTTCCTCTAGAAACTGATCGACTTGAAGCGTCCGTGCATGAAGTTTAAATTCGTTGTCAATAAAGTGAGCGGTTACTAACATGAATGAGGTTTTTTTTATTGTCTCAGTCTAGAGATCGGTCGTAAATGCGACAAAAATATTTTTATCAATATTTTCTTTAAGTTTTGGGATGATCAAACTACGAATATCTTTGGTAGAAGATATAATGTAGTTTTTACGCTATTGACTGAAGGGACTAGCTGGTCGATGTCAACACTTTTGCTGGACGAAACACCAATATCAAATAATGCTTGACAAAATGCTTGAAAACCTGGGAACAAAAAAAAAAAAAAAAAATTTATCATACAATTACTCACCATGATCAATAAATAAGGTTTATACCAAAACAACATCATGACAAACCAAATAATAATTAAAAAATAAAAATAAGCGTACGAATATAAAATATAGATGAAAAAATAGTATTGAAGCTCAAGAATATAAATTTATTAACAAAACAATTTATAATGACATATACATTAAAGCTATCATAAATGGAATTCAAAATAAATCATACCTTAACCGTCGACCATCGAAAACGGTCGAAGGTCCTCGCAACACATCAACGCCACCATTTTCGCAAGTCTTTTTCGGTCACTCGTTTTCGCCTCCGTTTTTGAAAGAAACTTACGAATAAGTCCCTTAGAACTATCTGTGTTGGCCAAAGCTGAACATATGTGGGTGTTAATTGTTGAAGTACCGTTTGTTGACTTGTATTGATAAACTATGAAACATGTATTACAAGCCACAAAACCCCCCCCCTTTACTATGTATTTGTTTGATGTTTTAGTTCCATTGACATGTTCATTTTTTTTCCAACAACTTGAAGTGGCCCTGCTTTCTTTCACTAAGTAATACTGAGCAATTTCACTATTTTTTTATTTTTGAAGTTCGTTTTGGATTATAGTTTTAAGAGAAGTGAGAATGCTTTTCTCCATTTTGGTGTATGACTAAGTTTTGTTTGAATTGTGGTCAAGTTTCTCTAACTTAAATAGCAATTAAATTTATCGATTTATTGTTTGAAACATGTGAGTAAGCTAATAATTAGGATTTGTCGTGGAAATTTGACTTGATAATTTGATTTCCGCTGATTTATTAACTAATAATTACCACATGTCGCATGACATTGATATAATAATATGATATATTTGTGGAAAGATGTACGATGTATGAGTAAGCCAACAATTACGATCTGTCACGTAATATTGACATAATAATTTGACATATTTTTTGAAACACCATATAAAGTGCATAATTAACACTTTACAATAGATTACGATTTGCGGCCTTTATCTTTTAGTATGACTCGCGAAATGAATAGTGTTAGTACCGTGTCAGATTTGCGACGTTAATAATGATGTCACGTACTTCCACGATACCAAAAGTACAAATTACAATAATGTTGGAAAACAAAATTACAAAAATTCCATTTTTTTCGTTTTTTGCTTGACCGAGTGTAACCGTTTTTGTTTTTTTTCTGGTGAATCAACCGCCCGCAACCGCCCGGCCCCCAAAATTTGGCAGCCGAATCCGTTCCGGATCCGGCGCGGGCGGTCGGTTAACTGTCGGTCACGGTTTCGGCTGACCGTTTGCGACCCTCTAGGGTATTCAAAAACCGATCCGCCGATCCGGGGCTTTTTTCGAGCCGCAGAGTTCAAGGTAGGCTGCGGTCCAAGTGTCAATTTTTGAGGCGGTAAAAGCATGTTCCACATGCACGACCGTTCACGCACGTGTGTGGGACTACGGAGTATGGACGGGCGTGCTTGACTTTTCCGTGTCGACGAAAGAACTCTTCATGAACAGAGAAGGACAGGAGCTGCCAGATCCGCAGCCAGTCCCAAGCTGGCATAGCTACGGCGGGCGCCAGCCAAATCAAAAGTTGCAACGCAGTCAAAGCGCGATCTTCTGATTGGCCGGATGATATTGTGACGAATCTTCCCCGTGGTCGTCCGAATGCTTTCTCTGCGAAGAGGACGGCCGTTGAATTATTCTCACATTGTTGATTGTTCTGCTGCTGGGCTCAAGCTCCGTACGGAGCTGGTTACTTTTGGCCGCACTACAGCGGCCCAAAGAGATGTCATCTTCAAATGCTTGACTTTCGTACACGCGTCCGGATCTACCTGCTGCACAATGCTGCACGTCTCTCACCCAGACAGGTGCAAACTTAACAGCCAGTAACAAGTCAATGAAAAACGGTTCAAAAGTCGTTGGAAATGTCCGTACATCTCGGTTACTCCTAGATACTACACCGTGAATCGTTATTAGTGTTAATGATTTTTCCTCTCTTAAAACATCTTTTCTCCATACACACTTGTCCGATTTCGGATCTGACGGTTGCGATTGAAAGGTAAGATTCTCAGCTTCCGATTGGCGGTCTCAAATTGAAAATCGGACAAATGTGTACGGAGAAAAGATGTTTAAGCGGTAATAATAACATTAACCCTATTAGCGATACACGGTGTACCGTACAGCCTATACGACGTTGGGTTTCCTTTCCATGCTGTTAAAATCGTCAGCGGTAACTATTCTAGTTTCTCCGTACGTGTTGTAACTTTGCCACGTCACATACGAAATAATAAATACAGAAATGGACTAACCCCCTTGGAATCGCTTTATTGCTGCCAGCTCCTTGAAAGCTGAAACGAGATCTGAAAAGGCAATTTCCATAAAAATATTTTTTAGCTAGATTTTCTACATGTACGGACGTATAGTGCCGGACTCTTCGCCTCCTCAAATGTGTCCATTCGCACATTTCTCCCCGTTTCATCGTCACCTATTTTGTACCTACGCAAGGCCGAATCCAGTTCGTGCAGCCGCTGCGGGGCCACGTGGCTCGTCGTAAATCCCTAGACACTCGAGTCAACACGGCTTTTGCTTTTTTGTTCACGTGGTTTTGCCGAATCGCCTCTTGCCCCCGCGAAAGGACACCGACCGAATCGAAACCTTTTGTCCGATCCTGACCTCCCTCGAGTTTCCGTACCATTTGTCCGACAAAGTACGACAGCAGGTCACGAATGTACGGCCTCGCTCGTTTCCGCCCACCCAACCCTTGCGCGCATGCAAGGGAAAACCGCTACCCCGCGCGAACCCTAAAACCTGCACAAGGGGCGTCAGACTCGACAACTTTCTTTCTCCAACACATGCCCTCTCGAATCTCGATCGCAGCTCTTTTTTGTCTTTTTCGCATCACCGTGTCACAAACTGCCTGTACTTTAGGGCGCAGGTCAAAACTGCGAATCGGGCATGGAAAGCCGTATCCAGCCTACTCCGTCCTTTACGCGTACTATACGGATATTCTGGATAAACTACGCCCACAGAATAGGATCAGCATATAGCGTTCCCATCTTCGCACAGTGAAACTATGCTTCAGGTTACGTAACTTAGCGTGTCCGTACATTCCACCAATCGTACGCACGCCGTACGCCAATCGAGCGTCTTTCGTACGCCTACAGATCATAAAGTAAATGAATCGGCGGTCGCCACGTACGGCATTCGCCTCTTCTGGTACCGGGAAGGCCTGCCCTCCGATTGGCCGCTGCCCCGTCCCCTCCCCGCGGGCCGCCGCATCGGCCGTGCCGCCTCCCGCCGACCGCAGCAGCCACCGACCACTGTACGGCCCGCCATCCCAGCGGCCTATCGGAGCCGCCCAGGCCCGCCACCGACTCGGACACGCGCTCCTCCTGAGCCGTACAGGAGCTCGAGCGAGCCGTACGGACCCGTCGAAACATAAAAAGCGGGAGCGCGAGGGGAATGTGAGCAGACCGCAGCGACAGGACATTCGAAACTGCCGTACATAGAGGGACAGAGGGAAGCGAGAAGAACGCAGACGAGGGAGAGAGCGAAAGTCGTAGTCACAGGAGGAAAGGACGCAGCGAGTTTATTGTGTTAGCGATAACAGAGAGAGGGAGAGAGAGGGAGAGAGAGGGCGAGAGAGGGCGAGAGAGGGAGAGAGAGAGAGAGAGAGCGAGAGAGGAGAGAGAATACTTGATGGGTCCGACAGCAGAAGCCATGGGACCTGTACTCCAAAACGGACTCATCCCAGAAACAGACAAACTATCCGTACAACACGCCGGAGAAGGCCTGAAATCCATCCTCCCGCCTGCTGACGTGGCAACCACCCATCCGGCCGAATCCGACGACTCGGACGACGAGGAAGAATCGTACGAAAACCTCCTCAAACGCTGGGAAATCCGCCACGTGGAAGTCTCCCACGTGGACTCCCGCGACGTCGGCACCCCCGACGCGTGGATCAAGCGCCACCCGGACTTAGTCCGTTTAACTGGCCGGCATCCGTTCAACTGCGAGGCTCCCCTGCCCAAACTGATGCGGTACGGATTCATCACCCCGACCTCCCTCCACTACGTACGGAACCACGGGGCCGTCCCCCAAGTCGACCCCTCGGAAGGCGACAGCTGGACCGTCGAAATCTCGGGCCTCGTGAAGCGGCCCCAGAAAATTAGTGTGGCTGAATTAAAATCCATGCCCTCCCGCACCCTCCCCGTGACATTGGTATGCGCGGGCAACCGGCGGAAGGAGGAGAACATGGTGAAGCAGACCATCGGGTTCAGTTGGGGGGCGGCGGCGGTCAGCACTTCGGTTTGGAAAGGGGTACGGCTTTCGGAGGTTTTGAAGCTTTGTGGGGTTAAGGGGAGAGGGAAGGGAGCGCTTTACGTGCATTTGGAGGGCGCGGAGACGCTTCCGGGGGGTGGAGGGAGCAAGTATGGGACGAGTTTGAAGAGGGAGGTGGCGATGGATGAGGGGAATGATATTATTTTGGCGTATGAGCAGAATGGGAAGGCGTTGGAGCCGGACCATGGGTTCCCTATTCGGGTGATTATTCCGGGGTTTATCGGGGGGAGGATGGTGAAGTGGTTAAGGGCGATTGAGGTGAAGGACACGGAGTCGAATAATCATTATCATTATAATGATAATCGGGTGCTGCCGTCGCATGTGGACGCGGAGAAAGCCACGGCGGAAGGTTGGTTTTTTTTTTTTTTTTTTTGGGGGTTTTTCGTTGGGTTTTTGTTTTTGTTGATTATGTTAGTGTAATTATGTTGTTGTAATGGTGGTATCGTGGTAAGGATGGCCGGAAGTTGGTGTGGCATGTGGATGTGGTGAAGGTGAGTTTGGAAGGTCGGCACGAGGAGGTTTTTTTTTTTTTTTTGGGTTGGGGTTTGGGGTTGTGTTTTTTGTTTTACCAAAATGGTATTTTTGCCGCCTTTTTAGTAGTACAAGTTATTCTACTGTAGTATTATGGCATTATAGCGATAATATAGGGTTAATGTCATTATGTATTTGCCGTAGTGTGTAAAATGGAAGAAGGCCGGTTTTTTGAGGGGGGGGGTTCTTTTTTTTGATCGTTTGTTATTGGGGCTGGTTCTTTTGGTTTTTGGGTAGTTTCTGTTTTCTTATTGGTGGATTTTTCTTTGAGCTCTTTTTTTTGGCTCTTTTATTTCTCAGTGCACGTTTATTATGTTTATTTGAAGCGAACAGCATTTTCAGTTTCGGTTGGTGTTCAGTTCTGTATTTTTTGAGTTTGTTGTTTTGCTGGTTCTCTCTCCCTCTCCCTGATCCTCCCTCTCTCTCCCCGTCTCCCTCTCTCTCTCCCTCCCTCCCTCCCTCTCTGTCATTTGCCCTAAACTTTGAAGTATTGTTTTGGAAAGTTTGTCAATTTTCTCCTTCAATGTCTACTTGAGACCTGCTGTGGAGTTAAAAATATTCCTTTATGGAAACTGTTCCTTCATAAGATTATGGTAACAATTCCTTTATCAAAAATATTCCTATATGTGAAGAGGTGTTTTTCTTTCTCTCCTCCGTAAAAGTATATCTTCCTCTATAAAGGATCTCCTCTCTATAAACTGTGAAAAAAACAAAGAAAAATAAACAACAACCTCGTTATGACATTTTTCATTTTTTTTAACATCTTCTCTATCCTGCTGTATGCGACTCGTTTATGATAAGAGTTTCAGACAACGAATTTATCTTCAAAAGACGTTCCTTTCCTTTTTTAAAATTTCTCCTCCATTTCTTTCTTAGCCTGTTTTTTCATACCCCAGAATTAAAGCATTCTTTGCAACCCAATTTACAAATCGTCCTTTTCCTCCCCTTTCTTCTCTTCTTTTTTTAATGTTTATTGTCTCCCTCTCTTTTTATTCCCTCCCAAGCTGGTGGTAGGGATCCTCAGAACCTAAACATAACGTTAAATCCGTTTCACTATTTCTCTCTCCCTCTTTCTTTTCTCCCATTCAAAACTCTCTCCTTCCATACCCTTTCTTTTACCATCCTCCTGTTAACTCTCCTCTCTCCCTCCAACTCTCTCCCGCTTGGTTAGTCGTACCTTAAAAAACCATTATCCAATTCCTCCCTCTGAACGTATCTTCCCTCCTGCATCCCTCTACTAAGATTTGTCTCTTTGCACGTGCGCCGTTATCTTTTTCTCTCTCTCCCTCTCTCTGTCTCCCTCTCTCTCTCTGCCTATCTCCCTCTATCTCTCCCTCTCCCTCACCAGGATCGTATTTTTAGCAATCTCTTTATCCTAACAATCCTTCATTCTGGAAGGTATCTTCCCTCTATCATCCCCCTATTAAACATTTCTCACTTCATGCGCGTCTCTCTCTCTCTTGCTCTCTACCCCCCTTTCTCTCACTAGGATCACAATCGCTCTTAACAATTCTTCCTCCTGAACACTCTCCCCTTCGACACTCCTGCTAACATTACTCTCTTTATCTCTCTATCTCTCTCTCTCTCTCTATTTCTCTCCCCCTCTCCCTCTCTCTCTCCCCCTCTCCTCCCTCTCTCTCTCTCCCCCCCCCCAGGCTGGTGGTACCGCCCAGAGTACATCATCAATGAGCTGAACATAAATTCGTGCATCACTTCTCCGGCTCACGGGGAGGTCCTTCCCATCACCCCCCTCAGCGCCTCCGAGCCCTATACGATGAAGGGATACGCCTATACTGGTGAGATTTCTTACCCTTTTTTACTCATCTAGACCCCATTTAGATCCCATTTAATTCCATTTGGGTCATTTTTTCTTTCCCACTTTTGTAAAGACTCCTGCCCCTCCCAATTTGGACCCCATTTAGACCCAATTTAGACCCAACTTAGGCCCAATTTAGACCTAATTTAGACCCAATTTCTAGATCCCATTTGAGTCATTTTTTTTTTCCACGCTTTGGCAGAGCTCTTTCCCCTCCCTCCCTCCGAATTGAGTCTTTTCTTGTCCCCTTAAGTTTTATCCCTTTCGTCTTTAATGTCCTCCTTTGTTTTTTCTTTATTTCCTTTTTTGTCTGTGTCTGGGTCTGATTTTTTTTTCTTTTCTTTTTGTGGATTCTGTTTTAAGTCACCAAGATTTTGAAGCTAAAAAAAAAAGTTTGGGATTTGATACAATTATTGGCATCATATAATAGTATTTTATAGTTCTTTAATTATACTTTTTTTGTTGTTATTTAAACCGCTTTTACAGTATTTAGATTTTACTTCAGTGTCAGTTTGGTATTTCCTGGAAAGTCTTTTTTCCCCCTCGCCTTTTTCGACATTTTGCATTACTACCCGTTTTTTTTCCCCAGTTTTTTATCTCTTCTCTCCTTTCCCGATTTTTTTCCTCGTCCCATTTTGTCTCTCTCTCTCTTCCCCTATCTTTTCTCTTTCATCACAGAGTTACACTATTCTTTTCCATCTCCGTCGTCGTTTCCTCACTTTCCTCCCCCATTTTGTCTTCTCTTTTTTCTCTCCCATTTTCTCACTTTTCTGTCCCATTTTGTCTGTTTCCTCTCCCATTTCGCTCCCTTTGTCCTCCCATTCCTCTCCCATTTTACTTCTTCTCTTCTCCCATCACATTTTCTCATTGCGCTTCCTTCTTCTTCCTCCCCTCCTTTTCCCTGCTTTCCCATTTCCTCCTTCCCGTCTCCCGCTCTCCCGCTCTCCCCGCCTCCCCCTTCCCCTCTCCCCCTTAACCAAGCCTCTCGGCCCCTAAGTCACCTACCTCAAAGTCTCCCCGGACTCCTCTCTGATCTCCCCTCCCTTCCCATGCCCTCACCAAACTTAAAATCCCCTTCCTAAATAACTCCCCCTCCCCCTCCCCCTCAGTACTCTAAATCCCCTCCGCTCCCTTCCTCCCTTTCCCTTTCCCCCTCTAAATCCCTCTCTCCCCTCCCCCCACTAGGCGGTGGCCGCAAAATCACCCGTGTGGAGGTCTCCCTGGACTCCGGCGCCACGTGGCGGCTGGCGCAGATTTCGCGCTACGAGCAGCCCACCCCGCACGGCCGCCTCTGGTGCTGGGTGCACTGGGCGCTCGAGGTCGACGCGCTCGACATGTGGGGTGGCAAGGAGGCTGTCGTGCGCGCGTGGGACGCGGGCCTCAACACGCAGCCTGAGAAGATCACGTGGAACGTAATGGTGAGGGAGGGAGAGCGTGTCTTTCTGGAGGGGAAAGGGGGGGAAGAGGGAAGAGGGGAGGGTTGGGAGCCGAGCCTCTGGTGCTGGGGGCTGTGGACTCTGGAGAGGGACGGGTTGGACCTACGGGGAGGGAAGAAGAGGGTGAGAGGGGATGGGATTGGGGGATGATTATTACTTTCCGCGAGAAGATGGCCTGGAAGGAGAGGGAGCCGCCGGAGCTGTTAGAGAGGGGGGAAGGTGGTAGTTTTTTTGATCCATCGCAAAAGAAAAGAAACGGAAAGCTAAAACTGTTTGTCCACACCGACCTTTCTCACTAAGCTGGACTGAAATATACACAACAGAATCCATTGTATAGGACTTGAACTCATTCCAATTCAATTTTTTCTTCACTTTTTTTTTTTCCTTTACATCAACGAACAACTGCCAGTTGCGAATGAATCGAATCGAAGTAATTTGTATCCAAGCTGTAACTATTTCGATTCTTTCTCCTTCTTTCTTTTCCCTCGCCTTTTTTTTTATAATCCAAAAAATATAGTTGAAGAATATAAACCAATTGTATCGAAGCTGGAACTGATTCTTAGTTTTTTTCTCTCCTTTTCTTTTTTTGCTTTCTCCTCTTTTCGAAATCCCAGGGCATAATGAACAAAAATCGAATCAAAGTAATCTTATGGAAATTGAACTAATTTTTTTTCTTTTTCTCTTCCTCTTCTTTTTCTTTGAATCCAGGGCATGATGAATAACTGCTGGTTCCGAGTAAAAATCCATCCCACTCGCCCAAAGGAGGGAGGGATCGGATTGAGTTTCGAACACCCGACCCGTCCCGGAAACGAAACCGGTGGCTGGATGGTGAAGGAGGAGGAGACGGTGCTCCCGGAAATCAAACTGAAACCGATGAGCAAAAGTATTTCGTCTCCGGGACTTTCCATGGGAGCCAGGAACATAACTATGGCGGAACTGAAAAGGCACGACACAGAAGAGTCGCCGTGGATCGTGGTTCACGGGAAAGTTTACGACTGTACCAAATTTTTGGAGGACCATCCGGGAGGAGCTGAAAGTATCGTAATTAACGCGGGAACCGACGCGACGGAAGAGTTTGACGCCATTCATTCGAGCAAAGCGAAAGCGATGTTGGAGGATTATTTTATCGGGCATCTGGTGATTCCGGAGGTTTTGACTCCCGACAGTTCGGTAAGAGGAGGAGCGCTTTTCAGGCCTCCCTCTCTCGCGACCATTTCTGAAAAGGCCGAGAATTTGACCATAACAGAAGAGACGACAACGACAACAACGACGACGATGATTACAGAGAAGAAGAAGCTGGTGGCTCTGAATCCCAGAGAGAGGATCCCGTTCAAACTGATCGAGAAACACGTTTTGAGTCATGACACGAGGAGGTTCAGATTCGCGTTGCAGAGCCCGGAGCACATTTTGGGGTTGCCGGTGGGGAAACACATGTTCCTTTCCGCCACGGTGGATGGGAAATTCGTGATGAGAGCTTACACTCCGACGAGCTCCGACGACGAAGTCGGGTATTTCGATCTCGTGATCAAGGTTTACTTCAAGGGAGTGGTCGAGCAGTTTCCTCTCGGAGGACTTTTGACTCAACATTTGGAGTCGTTGAAGATCGGAGAGACGATCGACGTTAAGGGACCCACCGGGCACATCCATTACACGGGGAGAGGAAATTTTACGGTGAATGGAAAGCCGAAGTCGTGTACGAAAATGTCGATGCTCGCGGGAGGGACGGGGATCACTCCCATGTACCAAGTCATTCAAGCCATAACGAAAGATCCCGAGGACCAAACGGAAGTGTGGCTTATTTATGCGAACAGAACAGATCAAGACATTCTTCTCAAGGAGGATTTGGACAACTGGGTTGAGAAACACCCCAACGTTCACGTATGGTATACGATCGAGTCTCCGGGACCGGAGGGCTGGAAATTCAGTACGGGAAGGATGTCGGAGGAAATGTTGAGGGCTCATTTGCCCCCGGGAGGAGAGGATACGGTGGCGTTTATGTGCGGGCCCCCGGGAATGCTCAAATTTGCATGTATTCCTAATTTGGAGAAAATGGGCTATTCACCGGACCATATGCTTACTTTTTAAAAAATTGGGCCAGGGTTTTGTTGTTCTAGGGATTTGTTTTTGAGGTAGGAATGGGAAGGGTAGGATAGAAATCGGTTATGTAATATAATAAATATAGTAAAGGGTAAATGTCCGCAGTGTGTTCTGTCTGCAATTCAGACAGATGATGATATTGTTGTGTCTCTCGATATTCAATATTCGATTCTATTTTCTGTAACCCGAAAAGAGGTTACGGTTTCTGTAATTTATCTTGTTTCGTTTTTTTTTCCTGTAAATGGTGATGGACGAAGCATGTGCTGTTTCTATTTTTGTTTGTTTTTTTTTTTTTTTCTGATCTAATCCACCCTTGTTTTGCATTTTTGCTTCAATTCCTTCTGTCGCAAAACAGAGGCAGACATGCTTCTTGTGTAGTTTTGCAAGTCTTCTTGTTTTGTGGACTTGTATTATTCCTTGCCGCACGATTCCTTACCTTGCTTACTAACTGTGTATTCGTATCGCCAGTATGACTTTCTGTTTAATAACAGATGTCCCATCCTGCAATATTCAATATCCGATTCTGTTTTCTGTAACTTGAAGGTGCTTATGATTTCGTTTGTTTTTTGTTTTTTTTTCTGTATTGTCCCGTTTTCATGTCCGCCAAATAACAGAGCACGTTTGGTGTTGGTTGTTCTTTTTTTCTGTGATTGAAATCAAAGTCCGGCCTTTTTGCTTTTTGTCCATGATTGGGAAACAGGCACGCTTCTGTGTAGTTTTGGTAGTCTTCTTGTTTTCTTGACTTATATTTTTTCTTTTTTTTCAAGTTTAGAGCTGTAGCTTTTGATAGAACTGCAATAATTTTAGCAACAATATTCCCTGCCTTGGCTTTCAGTACATATTTACTGTAGATTCACATCGCCGGTGTGAGTTCGTCTTTTTTCCCAATCGTTTGCATTGCCCCATTCGTGCTCTCAGACGGTTCTGCCATTGCATTTTTTTGTGAAGTCGAATGCTTTTTCAATGATCTGCGATTAAAGCACCAAAAGAAATAAACAAACGGTATGAATTTGCGTACTGCTTAGGCCTAGATAACAGCAAAACTAGACTTCCTCTAACATTTTTAGTTGCATTTAGTGATATCGCGACTGTTTCTTGTGACTCTCTGTGGTGCACACAGGAAAGTAATGGACTAAGTGACGTGACTATCTGATCTACCTCGGCCCAGATACCAAAACCAGTCTCTGTAGTATATATTTCTGTGACATGAATGTGAAATAATGGAGGCATTGAATACATAGAACGGCTATGATTTGCGTGCACACTGCGATGCTGCGGATGACTTTATTCTGGTGGCGGGGGAGATAGTTGGCTGTTTGGGAGTGGTGCTTTGGATGGGTTCCTCCGTACAGATGGTCGGCGGTCTGGCGAAAGGAGGGGCCTCGTCGTCCTGTCGTACGCGCCTGTCTCGGGCGGCGCAGGGAGCGCAAGCGTCGACGGACGCTGTTCGACCGGCCATGGGTAGTGTGGATCGGCGACGAGGTCGGGAACTCCCTCGGGGGGCTCCGCCGAATCGGGTGGGTTTAAGGGTTTCTCTGTTAGTGGTTCGTAACTTCGTATGTTAGTGGTGCCTATACTCGGTAGTTTCTCATCGTGAGCATGACGGGGAGGTTTGGATGATACCTTGAAGAACATGAAATCGATAGTAAAGCGACGAAGTATGGACGGCTACGATGTTTTGGTGATTAAGAGTGAAGCATGTGACAGGTGTCCGACATTTTTGTGCTTGGCAGTATGCAACTGAAGTTCACAGCGTTACGGCCCATACATTCACCTGCCGTGGAAACTGGAAAATGTCAAACTACAGTACAGTACGTCCTTGTATTCGTGTACCATTCGGCCGTACTGAATCGCCCGTGTACGGCGACACGGGCGAGCCTTCCCCGGTTCCCCCCCTGGATGCCGCGCAAACTGCGACAGCAACACGGGCGGCAGCCTTATGGTACACTTCCGAAATTTCGCAGAACCGTCGGAACTACAGCAAAACGTTTCGTTGTCTAGTTAGCGCTGCTCAACCGCGCAGTCACCTGAGAACAGGATCATAGAACTTGCGTGAAGTACGCTTACCTACCGTAAAACGAACTCCCTTTCTAGGACATTAATGTAATTTACTGAACTAGAAGCAGCGGCATAGAACTTTCTGAGAATAAGTGTACGAAGCATAGAACTCACTCTCCAGGACATAATTGCACTGTACTTACCTAATACAGGAGCATAGAACCTGCGGGAAATACGCAAACGTACCATAGAACTCTTTGTCCAGGACAAGGCTGTTTCGTACAAAAAGTACGAACTGGAGCGCAGGAAAACGTGAAAAGTCCATAAGATTGAATCTCCGTACTTTCCGGATAAGGCAAAAAAGTGTACGTCATTTCTATCTCGCCTCAACGATCTGCTCTCTCTACTAGTCTCCCTCTCCCTCTCCCTTCCTCTCTCTTTTCTTCACTGCTTCCGGGCAGATAGGACCTTCAAAATGGCTGCCTCGCTAGTGTCCATGTCCTGCCACGTGTCGGCGTTTTCCCTACACGGTACGGAATCTCACGTCCGTATTCCTCCATGCTCAGCTGCCGTCACCGGCCGCCAGGTGGCGTTCTGCCCCGGAAAAGGACAAACGAAGCGTACCTATGAGAGATTCGGTTCCGTACAGCCGCTGGAAATAAATTTCCGACGGACATCTCCAGGTGGGCGGCAGGGCCTGGACTGTTGTCCCGCGTGACGTATGTCACACTCCGTAGAATCGCACGAATACAAGTCTGCGACGTGACACTTTTCTATTTCTCCTCCTGGATCGTTTGAACCGTCGAGCTGAATATGAGGAATGGGGGGAATATTGTTCACTGGAGAATTATACATTTCAAATCAGACAACCGCTTGACAGTTTTGACTTGCTCTACTTTAATTTTTTCTGCATTTTATGAATTCATTTTTTTTATTCTTGAATTCTACCGCAATCTTCACTGTTCAGTTAATATCACATTGTTCATTTTCCTATCGCCGATTTTTCCGTAGGATTCGATGTGAATGGAATGGATACGGTGAAACAGTGAGTCGCATTCTCAGTTGCTTTTCTGGTAAATGTTGGTTTAATATTTTACAGAGAACCAAGAAAAAAAAGAGATTCCTGAGTTTTTTTTTTTTTGTAATTCCGCTCTCACCAATAGGGCATTTCAACCGTATACTGCTATTAGTGTCATCCTTGCCCCTAAATTTTACCCCGCGGACCTAAAATAGTATCAAATTGTTTTCTGATTCTTAACTCTGGTTCTTTAAACGGTTCAAAACCAGTCACGTCACTTGGAACTGAATTAGAAGCAATACCACTAATATAAACCCTACATCAATAAATCCTTGATGCTAATAACAATGCACGGAGTGTGCCGTCCGAATTCTCCGGAATGCAGTTTTTCTGAGTCTCCATCACTATTTTGGTAAAATGTTGGTTCCATTTTTCATGTGTCGGAGGCAGGGCATCTTTCCTTCCTGGGTTTCTCTTTTTCTATTTTAATTTTGCTCTCACCAATAGGACGCTACTGCCCTCATTTTCTCGGATTGCTGTTTCTTCAAGTCAAAATTGTTTTCTCCTCCATTTCTTATAGTTTATGGTCTTTGGTAAATTTTGGTCGTGCCACCAATTCTTGTAGTTTTTATGGCAAGATGTGGAGATCTTGATTTTTTTCCTATATGTTCCTAAATTTGGTCACATCGAAAGCTAAGCTTTTCGCACTCGTCCGTTTATCACGACAAGGACTTTTCTCGCCTGCAATATTTTTTTTAGTTCTTCGTTTACGAGCATTGTTTTTTGCTACTTCAATTCGTTACGTGGATTCACCTTACATTTTAGTTCCATTTTTTTTAACAGGGAGGTTTGCTCAAAGGAGTGAAACTATCAAACAACGACGCGGAATAGTCACCGTTAATGGAGCGAAAAGGGAGAATGTTTCAAGTGCTTCAAGGTAGATAACTGTTGCTTTTAACTGAGCTGCATTTGCTTGCTTGTATTTTTGAAACCCTTGTAGATAACAATATTATTGCGAAAATCTTGTTTTCTACACTCATGTCCTGTCACTTGCAATCTTTTCTGTCGGTTTTTTTTCGAAGAAAAAATAAATGACTTTAAGAAGGTGGGTCATTTGGACAGTGAGGCTGGGTCCCAGGCTGTTGGAGAGAAGCAAGTCCTTTTAAAGAAGCCTGGATGGAAGCTTCCAAAACTCCCTCGTTTACCCAGGGTGAGATATTAACGACACAATTAGTCTGGAAAACCGGAATAGTAGCATGGACAGAAAAAACAGTGTTGTCCACTTTTTGCCAGTTCGATATTTCTTTATACAATGTCCTTAAGAGTTATCCTGGATGGTACAATGTCTATTACCAACTATGTGTGTATATGCCTTATACTATACGTTTCAATTCAATTTTTAGTAAGTAAATGCGAGTGAGTAAATCGCATATTTCGTGGTAAACTTTGAACGAAAAACACGGGACAAGTCTGCGATTTAGAACTATGGTGCACGCGATGGGATATGGGGACAGCCAAGAGCGATACTAAGGGGCTTGTGAGGAATTAAATATCGGGAATTCTCATTGGAGAAGGTTTTTTTTTGCAGAACTGGTCTTTCTTAAGTGTCGCTGGAATTCTCGTAGCCGCAGGAACTGTGCAAGCCGCTGGAGCTTTTCTGAATGTGAGGCTCTCTCTTTCTCTCTCACTCCCCTACTCTCCCCTCACTCTCTCCCTTCCCCTCCCTCTCTCTCTGTCCTCTCTCTCTCTCTTTCCCTCTCCCTCTCCGCCGGTCATCTCGCTTCAACCATATCCATTATCTAGTTTCTCTCGTCCTACTGGGTACTCGGGATAACTGCCGCGAATTCTATGTTTAAAGTGGGAATGTGACGACATGTTCATTTGATTTTTTCTAAGTAAAATACAAGTAAGCGAAACCACATTATATTTAGTGATTGAATTAAACAAGCATAATACTTCATCATTTTCCGCCCTCAAGAACTATGCTTTAATAAAATACCCTTTGCCTAGGTAAGTCATGAATGTGTCAGTATGCAGAAGTAGTCGACCCTCACATACCACCGAAACTCACTTGCAATCGAGAGTGAATACCTACATTTGTCTTTACTCTTTCCAGTTCTATGAGTTTTGGTTATTTCGTGGCAAAGATGTGTCTGCACTCGTTTTTTCAGGCAATGCGAGGTCCTTAATTAGGAAACAACAGAGGAGGTGTTAATTCCCCCAAACAACAGAGGAGGTGTTAATTCCCCCTTAGATTACTTTTCTCAAATGGATCTAGAGATCCCTCTGTTTTGCAGCGTTTGTCAACCAAATCTTACTTTTAGGCGCATATTTTTCACTGATATCGGAACCGCTTCGTTTTCCAACTCATCTTGGCTTCTGGATCTAGAAATCTGTTGTATTTTTTTGGGTTTGAATTTTCTTGCTTCACATGGTTTTTTTTTTTTTTTTTAATTGAGAGCAGAAATTAATTCTTAACCAAAAATTTAAAAACTTAGAACCGATAACCAAACCTAAAATTGTCAAAAAAAACTAGAACTGAAAGAAAAATGAAATTGAAACAAAAATTAATTCGGAATTTAAAATTGAAACTGGATTTCAAACTCAATCCAAAACTAAAAGAAAAATTAAAAAGTAAAAGTAAAAAGAGAAGTAAAAGAAAAATGAAAATGAAAATTAAAACTAAAAAAAAAAGTTAAAACAAAAAGTAACGCCAAAATAAAAACAAGAAGTAAAACTAAAACTAAAACCGAAACGAAAATGGAAACTAAAACAGAAACCACAACAGAACTTAAATGGAAACGGAGTTTAAAACTAAAACTGAAAACCGGAGCTAAAACTAAAACTAAAACCAAAACCAAAAACCAAAATTAATTTTTAAAACTGAAACTGAAACTGAAACAGGGCATGTGATGGGCGATCTCATCGTTTACACTACGGCCGAGATTGTTATCGGAGAATGTTGCGATTTTTTTTTCTCGAGACCTTTCGACGAATGTACAGGATTTCCGGAACTCGAAGTTTCTCAAAGAACCTCTTAAAAAAAGAAAAGAAAAGGGAGATAGAGGAAAAAAATCCTCTCTCTCTCTCTGTCTCTCTTTCTCCCCCTCTCCTTCTCTCCTCCGCTAGCCCACTTCCCTTTCTTCCCCTATCCACTTTCTGTGCCTTCTATATACAGTTGGAATTTACTTCATTAGCAGGTTTAGATTTTTTTTTCTGCGTTTTTGCCTTCTTTTTTTTATGGGACAGAGTTGAAAGAAAAAAAAATTAAAGATCTCAATGTGATAAACGGATTTTTGTT
>JBBHKE010000854.1:50022-102653 GCA_037447655.1 Zygnema cylindricum | reverse complement strand
GGGAGAGGGAGAGGGAGAGGGAGAGGGAGAGGGAGAGGGAAAGGGAGAGGGAGAGGGAGAGAGAGAGAGAGAGAGAGGGAGAGGGAGAGGGAGAGAGAGAGAGAGAGGGAGGGGGGAGAGAGAGGCCCATTTCTCATCCATAAACGGTATTCTGAATTTTTTGGGAGGATGTCTGAATAGTCGCGGCGAATCAATACTGTCCTCCGAAACGACATCGCAGAGGAAAAGGCTTCAACCAAGCAGCTTAGTAAGGTGGATCCCCTAAAAACTTTAGAAACCATGAACACCTCAAAAAAAACCTATAATTTAGTGTATCTAGTTCCACTTCAGTTTTGTGAATTGAAAGGATCAGGCCGAACAAAAAGAAAAGCTGAAAAGTATATTCCCAGCCTAGACTGAGGACCATGAGCCATGATTCTTTTTTTTTTTAGATAATATTGTATTTCCCATGTTTTGTTTTGTTTTGTTTTTGTTTCTTAAATCTATATTTATCAGATTCGCTGTTCAATCCATTCTTTTGTAACTTTTCCATCAATTTATACCTGCATAAGAGAATATGTCTGAAATCTGAATTAAGAAACAAACAAAAAAGTGAACCCTCCTCGTTTAATTCATTTTGTGCAACAGGTCTGTTACCGTCCTCTCTCTCTGTCCTCGATTCATACCTCTCTTTCCTTCTAATCCTTTTTTTGTAAAGTTGGTGGCTCCCTCCTTTAATCGTTCTCTCCTCTATCTGCCCTCCTCTCTCTTTCCGGCTCCTTATCTCTACTCTTTGCCTCATCTGGTTCCTCTTCCACTTTCTCTCTCCCCAATCTCTCCTCCTATCTCTTCCTCTCTCCTCCACTCTGACTGTTTGAAGTTGCGGATCTTCTACTAGAAATCCTTGCCATCGAAGAACTGGACTTTTGTTTAAATTCACATTACCATTTTTTAGAGTTGAAATGAATCATATCTGACTCAGGGTGCTCTGTTCATCCCTGTTAGAGTAAAAAACAAAAATAATATCAATGATAATATTGTTATAATTAAAATTAATGGGATTCGAACCTGAAATTGTAATTTAGCATTTGGTGATGTGACGCCTTGCTGTCCGCTCCTTTTAATTGGTGTTATTAACTCTGTTTTGTGATTTCCAGTCAAATTTGCACTTCTAAATCTGTGTTATTTCCTCTTTTTTATAATTTTCAGCTAAAACTCGGAAGACCTATTCAGTGTTATTGATTCTAATAGCACTAAAAGGCGTTTTTTTTAATTTGCAGCTTCTGGAAGAACGGACAGCTGTGACAATGGAGCAGGAGGCGGAAATAGAGCAGCTCATGGGAGTCACTAACACCCTTCAGGTTGATATTACTCTCCATCTCTCTCTCCCCCCCTCTTCCTACATCTCTCTCACTCTGTTCTTGTCTCTGTCCCTCTCTTTCCCTCTCGTTCTTCCCAGCCCCCTCTCTGCCTGTTTCTGTTTCTCTCTTTCTCACTCTCTCTCTCCACGCCCCTCCCTTTCTTTCCCTCTCTGGTACTCTGGACCTCATGTCTCTCTCATTCCTATCATTGCTTGTCCCTCTCGCTCCACTTGATCAATGACTGCTCTGTGATTTTTTGCCGCTCTCTCGCTGATTTCCTCGCCTCTCTCTTGCTCTTTTCCCCTCTGATTTCCATCCTCTCTCTCCCTCCCTCTCCTCCATTTTCCAGGGAGAGAAGGAGACAGCCCTATCAACGGTGGAGCTCATCACCTCCCGCCTTGATGCCATAAGCAGCAAATTGGAAGCCATGTCCCGAGAGAGAGACAGTCTTCAGCAGTTAAACCATCAGGTATACTTAAGAAAAAAAAGATGACTGTCTATGAAGTTTTGAACGTGATTTTAGAATTTTTTGTGGGTTTTTTGTAGGGGATTTTCTGAAGTTCTTTTGTGGGGTCTCATAGGATATGCTTAGGTTCCAAAATGTTCTGAAGCTTATTTATGGGGTTCTTTAGGGATTTTTTGATTTTGTTTTGGGCTTTCTTGTGTATTTGATTTTCTGCTCAGTGGTAGTAATTAGTGGGTATATACTTTTAGCGCCTTGAAAGAAGGTGTTTGAATATGAAAGCCTGTGGTTTAATTGCCACCTAGGACCAATGGCTCCATGCTAGTTTTCAGTTAAGAATGTTTAATATTTTGGGGTAGACCAGTTCATATCCACACTGAAACCAATGTAAGATTAGGGGAGGTAAGCATTACTCTTCTTACAGAATTTAGTTGGGCTGTGATATCACAGCTTCAAATTCGCACATTGGAGACGGAGACGGAATCTCTGGCAGTACGGAGTCACTTGTTAAACATGGAACACCGTGGAGCCGTTCCTCTGTTGGCAGTTGAAGCTGCAAATGTTCGAAGAGTGGAAGAGGTTCTTCTCCAAAGGAAGTTAGTCGAAGAGGAAAATGGCAATGCATCTACGGAGCAAAAGACTTTGGAAATTACCCTGGTAAGAGTACGCATTGATTCTTTTAGATTTTTTCCTTAATATTCTGGCACATTATGTTACTTGACATGATACCACAAATTGGACAAATTTTCATCATTGTTAAGAGGTTAGAGTAATAGTACTAAAGCACGTGAAATTTACATGAAGTCATAAGTGACTTCTTAAGCGGTTTAGATAGACCTCAGGCTGTCTCTCTTTGGTTGGTGGTGGGAACAGGAGAATGCGGAAATGAAACTGAATAAGACCATAGAAACAGTCACCAGTTTGGAATTGCATTTATCAGTAGTTGCAAGTACAGTGAAGGAACGTGACGGACACGTCAAAGAGCTTCAGGACTCGCTCACAGAGATGCGCTTGGAGAAAGTGAAGGTGAGGAGAGAATGGAGAATTTATAAGATTATCTAAAAATAATAATGCTTTTCGTGCATTAGATCAAGTGTTTGCAAATTTCAAGTAAAGCAGGAACGGGGAAACTTGTGAATGCACCTAACACTACATTAGATATCGCTGTTAAGAGTAGAATGAATATTATATTTATTTGAAATATAACTAATAATATGGATTAATGTTTTTAGAAATGAAGGTGATCGTTGGTATGGTTTTACCCGCAGGCTGAAACATTTGTGCAACAACTCCAAAAAGAGTTGGAGATTGCAAAAAGTCAAGTTGTAGAGATGAAGAGTATATCCGAAACGGAAATCGAGGTGAGCTGTTTGCTTTCTGTGTTAGATTTTCAATAATTTAATTGAATGCATTACTGTTGGTCATACACCGCCTATTTAATGTTCAAAGAAGAGACGGCAAATGGAAGATGCTCTGCTGGAAAGCCAAATTCTGATTGGTGGGTTAATTTGTCTTTGAGAGTCACTGCGTTTGCATAATAGATAAGGAAGATTTTTCTTGTCAAATCAAATTTATTTTGGTACGTTTGTTATTTGGTCAGCAAAGTAAAACGGGGCTCTTGTGCAAATACAGGCTGTGTTAAATATGGAGCGAAAGAGAAGGTCAATGAAAACAGAACAGTTGGAACAACAATTGGCGATGATGCAACTGGAAAAGGACGCGGCCTTTTCCCAAATTGAGCAACTCAAGAATACCATTGAGCAGCAATCACAGATTCAATCAGTTTCGGTAAGTAATAGCTTAATCTTTACAGTTCTTCACGGTTTTTCTTGTTTTTTCATGGGTTATAGGGCATTTTTAAGGGCGTTTTGCGGCCATACTGTTAGAGGCACGGAAGACTTTGTTGTTCTTAAGTTGGATCAGATTGTCCTTTGGGACATTGCTCATTATGATTAATGTTGACTATATTCATTTTAGTTCCTGATTTTTCAGGCCTTATGAACCAATAACTCAGGAACACAGAAACGGCAATGCTTACCACCGCTTCCATACTTTTTATATGAATTAAGTCTTCTCATTGATTTCTTTTTGGGAAATTTGGGAAGCACAAAACATGCAGTAAGAGTAGATGACTTTGGGTTTCTGAAAATTCTACCAAAATTAGAGTAAAGAGCAAATAAATGATATACTTGCCAACATAATTCACGCACAAAGTTGTAAGTGATGTAGTTAATCATTTGACAACAAACATGTGATGCTCCTCTTTTGGGTACACTAATTGTCATGTTCATCCTTATTAGTTCGACCAAATTAACTATGATCTAAGGTGTGGTATTTCAACAAAGAAACTTTTTTACTACTCGTCTAATCACTCAATTACTTTTCTTCCTACTGCAGACTCAAAAATCAGCCAAAAAACAAAAATCACTGGAAATATTAAAATCTCTGAAAAAACCTACTCAGATTGCTCCAAAGGGCTCTCCTACCCAACGCAGTTCAGCAGAAAGTATCGCTTCTTTGGAGGTTGAATTGCAAGTGGAGGAACCGAAAGAACTGGTCAATGAGCACTTAACAAGGGAGTTACAGGTTTGTTTTTACTCCTTTATTTGACATCTATTCACGTCTTTTGACTTCATCCAACTTCATTTGTGTTGCTCTTCCAACTTAATTCCAAGCAGATCTTAATAAGACTTAAAAAATAATTGTTTTTTTTATGGAGTTTGGATGGCATAGTGACATAGATTTATGGGTGATATTTTGTTTTCAGGCATATGTACGGTCTGTGCGAACCCAATATGTGGACCTATCTCGTCCAGTCAAGGAGCAAGAGAAAGACATAGAGGCACTTGTGAAGGCAAGTTCGTTTCCTTTTCTCACTCCTCTCCTGGTTAAGCTCAGATTCCATAAAAGTAACTCAATAAATTTTCTGTTTTTATAATACGAAAATTGTAAATCTTTGCAGTTAACTTTATTTAGTAACTCAATTATAACTTCATGTGTGATCCCCATGGAGCCCGATAAATGGCATGCAAAAAGGCACGGGGTTCTATCTCAACAGTTGTTTTTTATTTATTTATTTAGATATTTTTTTGTTTTTTTTTGCTTTATTTATGGTTACATCATGTAGATTGGTTCATAAACCAGTAAAAACTTGACGAACATTATTGCGTGTCATAATTTTGAGTGTGTCTGCAAACTGAATTATTGGACTGTTCTTTTCTGTTCTCTTTCTTATCTGTTTTCTCTCTTTCTTTTCCATCTCTTCAGGAAATAGTTGCCAAAGGAGGCTCAGAGGCAGCTGCAAGAAAGTATGTGAAGGATTCCATTTATCGAGAACGCTACAAGCTGAACAAGAAACAAGGTGGAAATGGACGCGATGGGAGCTCTAAGTGATAAGGGAGAGAGAGAGTGCGAGACCTTTACTAGCCGAAAAGGATGACTATTATTTGACCTTGGGATTGGACACACAAATGTGTTGTTTACCTAGGGTTTTTTTTTTTCCATGTAGGCACTTTGTATATAGTTTGTGAAGTTCAGGAGTCTGCTGTCATGAGGTTGTGAGGTTGAGCAGGTAGAATAATTGTTAACGACTGGTCACTAACAACGGTGAAATTTTTACTAGCTAGTCTTCATTTAGCGACTCATTTCCGTTTTCACACATACGCTTGACATAAGCTGCGTTTCTGAAGATGCTTGTCAATACAAGTTGTTGTTATAATGTAGTTCCACTCTTGCTTTGAGGCATCTTATAGTTTATCTGGGAGGCAATTCTGGAGGAATGCCACGTGGTTCAATTTTGAAGCAACGTATGTTGATGATCCTCTGTTTTGGGAATTGTTTGAGTTTGGCGAAATGGTGATGATGTGCATACAACTTGCATCCTCCCCTTCAAGAGCAGTATCATTTTGCGTGGTGCATCTGGGCACAATACTGTCTTGAAAGGTGTGTATGCACACTTCCTCCCATCTTCTACAACTGGATCACTAAAATTACTTTTTGCAAATTGTGATAGTGCTCCATTAGGTGTTCTTGCCGGTTGTCTGGTTGAAACCAACTTTAAAAAGTGGTTTCACAATTAAGAAATAATGATCCAAGGTGTTGCAAGTCTAAACCAAACACCTCAGTGACAGGTTTAGCAATCGTGACCTGGTACATGTGCTTCCTTTTTCTTTATTTTTTCTTTTTTTTCACTATTATATACTTCTCCATTTCATGTTCCGGAGCAGGTAGGCGCAGCTGGGATTTCGACAGTCACGCTCATTTGTTTTTTTTTTTCTTTTACAGAACGACTTTTTACGCGGGAAATTTAAAAGTAGCATGCGAAAAACGATTAAGAATACTGCCTCTCACTCCCATGCTATGTCAAAAGACAAATCTTATGCCAACGCAGCTTTCTTAAGAAACGTGAAAGGGAAACGAAGACTATAAAGAAAATGAAAAGCAGAACATCGGAAAGCAAACTCAAAATGAAACAGGAAAGAAACAAACACGCAGAAAGGACCAATCTAACTAAGGACATGGAAAAGAACAACAAGCACAGAAACAGTAACAAAAGAGCACACCTTAATAAAACCTACCCAACCTATCCACAACGTAACTAAAAACCCCTCAAAGCAGCTTCGCAAATTCCCCGAGCTTGGGGGAGCATCATGGGGGAGATCCGGAAAACGTTGAGAATCCATAGCCACAATAGTTGACCAAAGGACAATAGAAGCTTGCACACACTGAAAAGTCACAGGTAACACTGACGATAAAAAGACATGAGCTGTACAAAAGAAGTCGTTCAAAGTAGCCCCATGTTAGGTGATATCACGTTTGCACATATGATTTGCAAATCGCTACACAAAACCTTTGCTAATCGCTAGTTTTTGGCCATTTGGACAATAGAATCACGCTATGCTAATGGAAAAGGTCCACCCCTTCCCGTCGATACATGTCAATCATTTTTATTTGCACTTCTCTGCCATAGAGCTAATTTCTCCGTTGTACAATTTTTCTTTTGTATAATAATAAGCTTTATCATGAAGAATGTGATGGTAAACCAGATGAGTGTAAAATGAAAGCAAATATTCATTCGAAATGTTATGAAGAGACATAATATGAGTTGAGAAAAAGTCATGAGTTTTGTAAAACAAATTGTGAAGGTGAAACTAATGTTAATGATTAAGCGTTATGTTTAGTTTCTCATGCCATTGTTTAAACGATCCACGATTCTTTGACACACTGTTAAAACACAATATTTGAGAACTATATTTTTAATACGTACCTAAAGGAGTTGACGTTTTGAAATACATTTGAGGTTCATTCTTCTGTTTCATTATTTTAACCGTTGATTGCCTCATGGACATCCGCCAAACTTTGTTGGTTCATGGGGCTTTTGATCCCACGTCTCGGCCTACGACACAAATTTAGGAATCCCTTCCCGTCTCTTTAAGAGGTTTGGGTGGCGGTTGCTACCTGCTTGGGGAGTTAGTGTCTTGTTGCCTCCACACTTGTTTCTCGCTTTTTGGTCGGGGATACTCTTGCTCTTGCTTTGTGTCTTAGACAGTGTTTTCGCCTTCCAACAATCCATTTTGGAGGCGTCTTGTTCTATTCCTTCCCTTGTTGTAGCGAATATGTCTATTTGTACACCCTCGTTATGAAGCCAGTTACGCGTGTTTAAGAATTATCCTTTGATAAGGTTGTCACCACCATTCGATCCGAGCCCCTCAAGGTGCTTCCCCGTGCTTCTCGCACGCTCGTTTTTTGTCTTACCTTGGGCTTGGTTTTGGAGCTCGGTTATTGACTACACCTATTCTCTCCATTTCACGCCTGCTCGACTCACCACCCCCCTTAGGTTCAAGCTAAGCATCCCTCATCCACCTTCTCTTGGCTCTCTGGTTTCATCACGCGACCGTGTCCTTCAGCCGAGTGGTATTCATTTGCTTCGTTCCTCTCATGCGGGAGAGTTCATTCATGCACGCGACACTATCCGCGCACCATCACGAGGGGGGAATATTTTATTCGACGAGAGGTTTCATATATTATCCTTTCGCGGCGGATTGATGTTTTCTACTCGATGGTGCCTGTCGTATTTTGGTTACATTGTTTTGGCAAAGTGTTGCCCTAGATATAGTAGTTGGTTAAGCGACTCGACATATCGGCGTGCTCATGGGTGACGCAAATAAGAAGAGGATTGTGATTATGCACACCGCAATGCCATTGGCGGCTTTATTCCGATGGTGGTAGCTATTGGAGTTGCTTTGGATGAGTTCGTTTATACTTGTGGTCGACGTTATTTAGAGGGAATGGGCCCTAAGAGCCCTCCCTTTTCGTTCCTTACACTTTTTATCGTAGGCCTTTACCTGTGGCTTTACAACGAGTGCCAGCTTCTATCCTTCTTCAATCGGCTATCGTTGTTATGGATCATCGACTTGTTTTGAAACTCCCTCAATGTGCTCCAGTGAGCTTGGGCGACTTGAGGGGATGCTTCTAAGGAGCTCTTTAGCTACGTTGAGGTTTGGTTAGGTAGTGTTGACTTAGTTACAATTTTCTGTTGTTGCTTTTATGCTAGTTGTTTCTTTTTGGTTGATGTGCCTTTCGTTTGAGTGTTAGTGCATTTAGCACTGGGTTTTCGTTTAGCTTGCTTCCATCCGCGTTCATATTTTCAGTTTTGTATTTGCTGTCCTCTTTTTTTATCCCACGTAGTGTGATAGTCATATATACCGACTTTATTAAAAAGCGCGATGTAGTGTGATGGTTTACCTTCTTAGGGCCAAATTCCATCAGACGAAAACTGGGGTAGTTTACAGAAATCCGCGACTATCCGTACCAGAACGTACCGCTTATTTTGTTTTTATATGAAAACATACATTATAGAGAATCTTGCCAATACTCTCCGAAGGTCTGGGAGGTAATATTGACCGTGGGATGTTCATCCGCGAAGCGTTCTCTTCATTTTTCTCTGTAGCTGCCAACGTACCTGTAAGCGGTGGGTTGGCAAATACAGAAAATAATTAATAGTGACACGCTGGACGAAAAAGCTACCTGTCACGATGTAAAACCAACGAAATTTGACGAAATTTGCACGTGACACGCACTTTCAAAAGTACAACCGAAAATAAAAATGTTATTTTGTAACTCTCCTTTGACACACTATTTTTGGTACCTTTTGTTTGTCACACTATTTTTTGCAGCGTACTTCCATCACACTATTTATGACAACGCCTTTTGGTGACGTTATTCTCGCTTTTCCTTCCATCTTCGCTCTCCCATCTTCCATCACATCTTTTCGTCTGCGTGGTTTCCCGCGCATATATCTGGCCTCCAAATTTTAAATTACGAATTTTGGTCTGCAATTTCAAATGCCAAATTTTGAAATTGACAAACTCCCACGAAAGATGGAGCCACCATTGTGTTCAAAAATCCACATGTACAAGAATTACATTTCTTTCAGTATAACATATAAAAATGAGGATACCTGGATTCTCAAAATGTGGAGGCATCCGTAAGTTCTCATAGTTAAATAACTCAAGATGTCTTTCGTAGGGGGGAGTTTCACTAACCCTTTTGTTCTCCGCCCGGAAGGATTACCACAGCCTATCCCGCAGAATAATGGCGCAAAAGCAACCATGGAATCAACAACCACGTCAATAATCATATGATACATGAGAATCTGGGCAAGACATTGAACATCCGATAAACTTGGAAGGAGGAGGAGATGCCAAACAAGGTACAGTTTTTTTTTTCTTGGTCTATTCATCTTATTCGTGCACATGTTCGTCATCTCATAACAACGTAGATTCTGCTCTGTTTGTTTTTTTTTATAAGTTACATTTTTCTCCTTTTTGATCGGCTATAGAAAATGTATTATTAAACTGTTTATAACGGGTTCCAGTGTGTATGTTTCGAGTTAAAAAATGTTTTTTTCCGCGTTTTTTTTTATAATTTTGGTTTTTTCCTTTTTGAAAAAACCTAGATATTCACTTTGTCCGTCTGAATAAACAACTTGCAGAAGGCAAAGAATTGTGTGGTTTTGAGTCTGTGGTAATGGTTTTTTTTTGTTTTTTTTTTTTAAAGGATTTATCAGATTCTAGATCATTGTTATCACTGTTATCAGGAAAGGAATGTCCCTTTTAATTTGGTTGAGAAGTACCGGTTCATAATTCGATATGGAAACATGTTGCTTTTAAGAATGGTTTCTTGATTAAAGTACTTGAGAAAATTGTGTTGTTTTAATGTCGTATTAACAATAATGTCATATGGTGCCGTCGATTGTTCCACGTCTTTTCAAATTTAACGTGGTTATGTTTTTCACTACGCTGTTATTGCCGTCCTATTGAATATGTTTTTAAGTTTTATGAAAATCTGTTTTAAATGATAAATTTGTCATCATCCACGAGAAAAGTGACTTGTTCCGATTTGGTGAATATTCCGATTTTTATAAATCACATGGAAAATGTCTCTGTTTTGACAGCGAACTTTCAGTATAGTGACTGTATTGCTATTTGTACTATAGAGTATTACTATTCCTATGTACTTTTCCTCTATATTTCTCCTCTGACGCACAATATTTGGTAAGGACCACTATTTGACTTGTACTAGCAAAGTCAAACACTTTGCATACTTTTTTTTTGGAATAAGTTAAACATCTTATCGTGTGGACCACAATTTTTGGTGAAGCTAGTGGATTCAATGGTTTAAATGTGGCAGAAGTCACGTGATCAACATACCATTTTAAATAAATAAATGAGGTGTGCCTGTCATGGGAGGATTCCGTGTTTTTCTACTTTTGGCTAATGATAAATAATGATGAATACCGAAAACTAAGTCAAATCTATAATTGTTAATCTCATGAATTACTTGGTACAGATCCTTACTACTATGTTTGATTATGTTGTATTTGTCCCATATTTATGAGGATATCATAAATTGAATTAATATTTTAAAAACTACACGTTTGTGGCCAATAAAATATCTTAAAATCTGCCCTTTCCATGTAAGCAATATAGCTGAATAAATTATAAAAGGAATTGTTATCGTTAAGTGCTCTTATGTCATTTCTAAAATTTGCAGTTTCATCGACATGTAATATGTCATAATTTTTACTATTTAGCTTCGTTAATGTGTCTTTATAAGTTAACATATAATTATTATTCGACATCAAATTCTTCCTCTACTATTTCTCCATATACCCCCTCCACCCCTTCCCTTTATTCCACTTATTTCTCTTAATCTTAATCGCCTTCTTATATTCTCCTTCTTCTATAGCTTCTTATCTCCTATTTTTTTTTGTTCTCCTCTCTACCAATTTTCACTTCTTCTCCTTCCACTCCTTCCTCAGTTTATTTTGCCTCCTCCACCCTATCTCCTTTTTACGATGCATCCCTTTTTGTTTTACTCGATCTTCTCTTTATAGCTGAGCTTTGTATTTTTATGTTTTCTATTTATTGATCTCTTCTTTTTACTCCTCTTCTTTTGCTTCCAATTTTTATTATTCCTCCACTGATGTTTATTATTTGTCGTCGTGACCCATTTTTTTTGAAGATGGTGGAGTTGGTACCCAAACGCGTTCGGAGAAAAAATTGGAGATTTGAAAAAGGCAGCTAGGAAGCAAAGAGGCTCAAGTGGTGTTAAAAAAGACGCGAGTAACGACACCTAGAAGGTGGGACGAGGAAAATCGAAAAACACGATTAACAGTCAAGTACCGAATGAACAAAATGAGGTTGAAAATCATGAACAAGACCCATCGGTCCGGAACGAGCGATGGAGCGAGAGCGAAACTTTGCAATTAATTTCCTTAAAAACTGGGGAAGTTCAAAAGGAAAGAACGAATGGGCTGAAAGCAACCCACCGTTCATCCATAGAAAAGTGGGGAATCATAAGTAGTGAACTTGAAAAAATTGGGGTGGAAAGAGACTTCTGGCAGTGCTCGAACAAATGGGACAACGTTCAGCGAGATTATAAGAAAGTACGAGATTGGCAAAACAAAATCCCAAGTGGTAACCAATGTTATTGGATGATGGGGGTAAGAGATAGGACCGATAAAAGGTTGCCTGGCGGTTTCAATGAACGTTACTATAGTGCCGTGGATGACGGGTTGGGTGGCAACGTAAATATTGCACCGACCCACGTGCGAGACACCTTTGTAATAAGTCTTAAAAAATTTACCTCAGTCTATGATGTTCGTGGACCAACTGAAATGAATACCTTTTCCCAATCTACTGACAATAGCAGTGGAAAACGTAGGAGAACTGAAACCGGCCCAAGCACATGAAGGGCATTGGATCATGAGGGGTTTGAAAATGTAGCCGTGAGAATACATGACATGACAGTGAAGGAGAACAAGGAAACATTTGATAAGATAGGAGAATTATTGGCCGCAAGTTGGGAAAAAAATGAACGCCGACAAGAAAAAGAAGCAAAAGAACGACAAGAATTACTTGATGTTATACGTGCACTTGCTGGCAAAAATGTAGGGAACAATACAAATAATGCGAATTGAATTTTGAGGTATGCATTATATTACTTATTTCTTACTATAATTTTTGTATATTAAGGGTTTTATTCCAACATTTTCACTTATGATAGTTGGTTGTTACTTTCTGCATTTTAGACTCAAAATTCGTATTGCAATGTGTTCATTATAGTGGCATCCATAAGTTTGGTTTCCAAATGTGTTTTTGTATTTTATAGATTTATATCAAAATATATGTGCAGATTATTATTATTCTTTTTCTTGTTGTTGTACAGTCTATCTTATTCGTGTAAGTTTACCGTTGTTGTTGATGGTGGCATGATTGTTTACGCCAGGGTAAACATATATCGAAGATTACCCAATTCCATGTGATTTCAACATTATTTAGGGTTAACTTATGTTTTCAAGGTTGTCTTCCCATGTTTATTAATGTTAGAAGATACATGATAAAAGTTATCGTAGCTATATAGGGTTGTTTACGGTTTTTCAGGGTGGGTTAGTTTATACTTTTGGATTGTATAACATGTGACTTCTATAAAGATTTTAAACAAAATGCTCGCTACCTCCACATCTTTCCTTTCTCGGTTCTGTTTTATTTTTAAATTCACCAACTTTTATGTTCATTTATTTCATGCTGAAGTTTCTTGGCGAACAAACATGATGATAGGGGTGGGTGTGGGCCAAGGAGAGGGAAAGAAAAGGAAGTTACTTTTATGTGAATTTTTATATTAAAATATTTTTTTGCACTTGGTGGAGGGGCGGGGATGAAAATTACATTGAAAATAACATTTATAACATTTCAACCAAAGAAAAAGAGAAAAAAAAAACATATCTAAAGTGACAATTCGGCAACATAAAATCATTCAGGAACATCCCTTCTTAGAATTAGACAAAAAGAATTTGGAGAAGTTAGTAATTTGAAAATAAAAATAAAGCACAATTGTTTAATGCATACAGGTCACAGATTTCCAATGCCAAAATATTCCACGTAGTTGTAGTTGTACAGAGGAAATATCGTGGATTCTTTTACTTCAACATATTGACGCAAACAGACATCACATTGAACAATTAAAAATGGTAGACTTATGAACAAAAGTTGCACTTTGTTCCTTTTTACGGAACACATTTATTTTTTGTGCTTCTTATAAATGACAACCATAATTCCTATATCTGGACAGCCAAATACTGCCAATCTCACTAAAGAACTATTTGTCCACTAAAACATTTTTGTCGAAGTAATCCAAAACAAATATTTCACTAAATTGACGGTTTAGATCCTTTTAGTTCATTATTTTTCCTCGTTGTGGAGCAGAAACAGGTGCAATGTTGCATGTTCCAAATGACTCGGATGCCTCCGCCCAGCTGCTACAAAATTTTGAAGAACACATGGCACAAAATACTGACCCAAATTTGATGTTTCGTGATGGTAAAGTGCCGACCCATGTAAGATGTCTGACGCAAGACAGAGAGCTTAAGCAGAGAAGTCAAAAAAAAATTCAACGAAGGACGATTCTAGGGTTTTCCTCAAGGTTTTACTGTTGAATGTTCTGTTGAGGTTATGTTGATGTTGAAGGTTATGTTGCTGGAGTTTTGATTGGAGAAGGTTGTACTGGTGTTGAAGGTTAGGTTGGAGGTTAGGTTGGAGGTTACGTTGGAAGTTTTGTTGGTGGAAGTTTGGTTGGTGGAGGTTAATTTGAAGGTTAAGTTGATTTTGAGACATGGTAACGTAGGGAGAATAAGACCAACAAGAAGGAACAATAAGAGGGAGAAGAATCAGAGAGGGAGGAGGGAGGAGGGAGGAGGACCTGGTCCTGTGGCATTGTTTAGTACATACGAAAATAAGTTGTTGTTGTAGAAGTTATTTGCAGGTCTGGACTTGGTGAGAGAGAATTTCCGAGACTATTTGATGTTTGAAATCTCCGTTTAGCCATCAGTTTTGAAGCTTCTTCTCCCACACATTTTGCCGCTAAAGAAAGAGATTCGGAGGTAAGAGAATTTACAGCCATGGCTGTTTATGAGGGACAGTATGTCCCAATTTCTCCTCGGCATTGTCTTTTATATCCACCCAATCTGAAAATCCATGCTGAGAACCAATTCTTTTTTAACCGGTAAACGAAAAAAAAGAAGGAAATGTCAGTAGGAGAAAATACCTATTGATTAGTTTCCAGTTTGATTTTTTTGTCGTCCTAATATTGCTTTTGGGTGTCTTTATCTTGTGAATTCGGATTCGGAAAAACATGGTATAAATGTTGATAAGGTAGGTTTTTTAGTTTCAAAAAAGTTAAAACTGAACTGAAATGATACACATGACAGGAATTGACAAATTACTAGAGTAACAATTTTTTGGAAGGTCCATATATTTTCTACCTGGACAAAATGACAAGAGGAAGGAAAACTAAGCTGAAAAGTGGAAAAAACGTCAAATAAAGTAATTGGCAAAAAAAAAATTTCAAGGAATATGGTAGATAACTGAAAGAAAAGTGGTGTACGGACGTGTCAGACCGTACATAATGGTACTTTGTTTAGTAAAAAAGTACGAAACATGGATTAAAATAATCACGATCACTTCTCAATCGGGTTGTGCCAGCGAGGCACCAATTGCTTGTAGATATTAGTGGTTTTTGTTGGGTATTTTCTGTTGTTCATAGCCATTTTTAGCCATGGATTTACCCTCGGAAGCACCACAGACTACCCCAAAAACAGCCTACTTTGAATCCACACAAAATTCTACAGAAATAACAAAACAGGTTGAAACTACATAAACAAATATTTTCTAGGTCATTAAGTATTCTCACAAATTTTCATATAAAAATACCAAACAGAATTACCACATCATCCAGTCACAGTTGCAGAAAAATAGTCTGAGAAAAACAGTCTGCCATAATTTTGATAAATCATAATAACTTCACTGTGAAGTTAAAACAGATTAGGCACACAATAGGCCTGCAAATCTATGACAGTATAAAAGATACAAGAAGGAATACACATGCAAATATGTGACAGTATAAAAGATACAGGAAGGAATACACATGCAAAATTTTAGATAATTTTGCTACAGATCTCAGAGCAATCCTCAGATAAAATTACCAAAATAATGACCATAAACAGATTTGGTACAGAAAGTTCCTAAAAACCAAAAATGACAAAAAATGTTTTTTTTTTTTTTTTAAGAACTTTCTGTTCCAAGTCCTACAAAAATACACTAAAGCTCACTACTGAATTTACGTAGGCATACTAGCCGTACGCTATCTACCAGCTACCTCTATTTATATTAGTATACTTGAATACTTTGAGGTATGTCAGAATGAGTAAATTTACACTAATAACTAATTAACCAAAAGACATTTAATTGTTCAACCAAATGTTTACACCGACACCTCCGTAAAATCCACGTACTAAGCGACATTTTGGTTAGTCACTTGGTGATAAGTCCACGGAGCGAACGAACATCATACAAGTACAGTCCCCTCGATATCACGCCCTTAAAATAGTGTGAACTTCCAAAAATATCGGCGGATGCCGTCCGCCCTTCAAATGTACTACGAACCACTTTGCTGAAATGAAATCGTACCACCCAAATCGTGTTCGTACCAAGACTGGGTCCTTCGCCATAAATGTCGGTAACTTATTTATCGTCCACTAGCCAAATATGAAGCTCCCTACCGGCGACGTACTTTTCCATGAAT
This sequence comes from Zygnema cylindricum, assembly GCA_037447655.1. Lineage (NCBI taxonomy): Eukaryota > Viridiplantae > Streptophyta > Zygnematophyceae > Zygnematales > Zygnemataceae > Zygnema > Zygnema cylindricum. The sequence continues at coordinate 86,708 of JBBHKE010000854.1, read as the reverse complement.
TCCGCCTTTTATATTATGTTACATTTCAAACACTTTGGAATTTTTCACATCAGATCGTGAAAGCGATCTGCCGTCCATTTCAAAACGCATTACATAATTTACGTGCGTGTGTTCCTGTCACTCAACTTTTTCATCCGTAAGTTCCAAAAACAATTAGTACATTTCCTCCCCCAATCCGCAAATCCATTTGAACCTCTACATTAAATCCACTTAATAATTTACGCACAAAACGTCGCTTGCGCACAAAATGTCACGTACGCACGAAACCAACATTTCAAAAAACACATTTTTTAGGTCTGAAAAATATAAAATAAAAGGCAGGAAAGAAGCAGAGGCAGCCTACCTCTAACTCCTCTCTCAAGTCCCCACACTTGTTGCAGTAACTAAAGAATGGAGAAGGAGTTAGAGCCATAGCCGTAAAAAAAGTATTCTGACACCAATACCTTTCTCTACTGTACAGTTATCTGATTAGTGTCGTACTCTAGTAGTAGGGGTTTAGAGAGGGGTTTTACGACTCAGACAAATCCTTAGGTAGCAGCCTCTAAAGCACATGTTTAAGAAGGTCATCTTTGACCATTCATAACTAACTGCTCAGGGGAGAAAAGTGCTTGATTCTTTTTGCGGCAGACTCAAACTCAAGGGAGTCTTCCTTTCACTTAGGTAAAGTCAGTTCAATATTTTGTCTGTCAGGGTGGCAGTCAGTCTTGATCAAACCAAAGGGGGTAAGGGCTATTCTAATGGCTTCGTGTGAGCTGCCTACTATGAGGGCCTATAGAGGTCACAGAGTTACAAGTTATGGGCCCACACTCTAGGGTGCCCATCTTAAACGGAACTAGCTTATATATTGGGAGAGTATGATGACTGGAGCTCTGTGTGAGAAAAGGTTTTGGGTTAAGTTTTGTCAAGTCTCCTAAGGAAGCAGGAAGTTTTCCGGAAATAAAACTGGTAGACGAGTCTCTAAAAGAAAAACAAAAGGGAGGGATAAATTTAGAAATAAAAACTGCTCTTGGTATGGAGAAAACACTCATTTCCTTTGAACGTGCAATTCTGTGTCCTCCATTGGACTACAGAATTCATGAAGCCTCTAGATAGTTTTTAACTATCCCACTTCACGCCACAACCACTCTTGCCCAAGAAGGCAAACTGACAGTCTCACTGCACATCTGTGCAGCGTGGACTCCCTTGAGTCCGTAGCAAAAAGAATCACTGAAAACGACCAACCAGCCGATAAGTTATGAGACGACAAAAATGCCAATTTTATACAAAGCTCTCTTAGAGAGAGGTGACTACCTACTAGATATTCCTAAGTCCTAAACCCCTCTCATAGCCCCTATCTACTGAAGTACGAACCAATCATATGATTGTAAAGTACAGAAAGGTACTACGGCCGATGTCCTTCCTGTACGGCCTGTGTACGACAAGGCCACTGAGTGGACGCGTGTCACCCTTCCACTCGTCCGTATGTTCCATGGAATTTGTGGGACCAAATTTTATCCCTCCACGTGGCGCCAGGTCATGCCACGTCTATAAACGCTAAAGTGACCGTTCCGCAATCTCAGCAGTGATGTGTGCCGTCGGATTTTATATGACATTAAATGTCGGCCGTCGAAACAAAATCCGATTCATTTGTTTCGTGCGAAATAACGTCCGCGCTAAAATTTAACTAGTTCTATGTTCCTTTGTACATATTTTAGTTAATCGGTTTTTAGTACCATACAACAATTTAAATACTTATCAAACCCTATATATCCTAACGGACTTCTACGACAGACTGGTTAGAGCTAACGGCTACGCTGCGCTATGCCGGTTGGAGGTTCGAGTCCTGCCAGACTGTCCTTTTGTTGAGAGTGACGTAAGTCACTCTTTAGTCTTGCCTATGGAGCTGAGGTAGCCATGGCTCCATCACTCTCTCTCTACTTCAGTAATTACAACAAGTATGGGGGCAAGAGAGAAAAGATGGAGGCAGGCTGCCTCCTTTTTTCTTATCTGTTTCCGCTAATATATTTAGTAGTGTTGGGTATCGAGGACCGTTTGCCGATATTCGATATATATCAAATTTTAGGTACTCGATAATCGATATATCGCTTCGATATATCGAATTTCAAATTATCACGCTATATCGCCGATATATCGTATCGTCCATATATCGAAGCTAAAAAAAAAAAAAAAAAAAAAAAATCGCACAAGTTTTCAAAGTCTCGTGACTTCGAACAAAGTGAGTGTAAAATCTTTGCCGGAAAGAAATACGGTTTTTTTTCTGAAAGTCAGCAGAGTGAAGGAGATCTTTGAAGTACATTGACGAGGTACACTTGTAAAGTACACGTACGTCATACGCAAGTACGATTTTCCAAACGAAAAAGGTCGGTTTCCAGATATTCGATGATTTTTGAGATTTGGTAGTTAGCTTACGTGGAACCACTCCTATCAGGACACGTATGTAAAACTTATTCACAAAAGTTACGCGATGTACCCGAGGCCTCTGTATTACCTAAATTTTGCTGTCCGTACTATTACAAAGACCTCCTCGTGTAACCATACCCCAAATAATTAATCATTAGAATTCCAAAATTAGTACTTTTTTGTCGGTTACATTTTGCCGGTCTACCTTTAAGTCACGGAACGAAAATCACGGCGTATGTGGCGTATTAGACAATTTGAATTTTTCGCTAAAATAACATATTATATAAAAAAATAAAAATAAAAATTTTAAAAAAATATTGTATATCGCGATATAAAAAACCCTAATTTATGTTGCTCTCGGTACGATATATCGAGGATCCTGCTCGATCGATATTCGATATATCGAATATCGAGATTATCGCGATATGAATTTACCCGATACCCAAAACTAATATTTAGACCTAGAAAATACCCAAAAACTATTTATTTCAACACTCCTCTTATTTTCTAGTCTAATTTTAACTTTTCTTTTAATCCACATTTTTCCCTACAATATTTTAACTTGGGAGAGGGCACAGGTTTGGTCATCATGTCAGCCACAATTTCTTCATCGGATTTATACACAAGATTTACAATTTTATTTTCAACCTTTTCCTTCACGAAGCTCAATCTTATGTCAATATGCTTAGCGTTGAAATGATGTTTTGGATTGGCTGCAATAGCAATGGCGTGTTGATTATCACAAACAACTTCATGCACTCCCTTCTTCATATACCCCAATTCTTGTAGCAAAGATTTGTCCCAGATCAATCCTCTCACAGCCAAACAAGAGGCCATATACTCAGCCTCCATAGTAGACTGAGCAACCACCTTTTGTTTCTTACTGCTCCAATAGCAAGCACCTTCCCTCACATACAACACATACCCAGATATGCATCTTCTCATAAGTGCATCCCCATAACTGGCATCACTCCAAGTAGTGATATCAGCGTGCACCCCTCCCAAATACAACTAAAACTCTCTCGTACCTAACATATATCTCATGACTCTCTTGGCTCCCTCCTAGTCTCTCTTCTTAGGATCGTTAAGACTCCTACTGAGGACTCCTAAAGCTCTCGCTAAGTCTGGCCTTGTACACGTCATAAAAAAGTTCAAACTTCCTACAACCTTTCTATAAGGGATAGACTTCATAAACTCTCTATCCTCTAGACACATGTGATCATTTGAGATTATCACTCCTCCGTCAATGAAACTCTGTGTGCTCCATTGCGCACAGAAATCGCAGATCTCGAAGAAGCTTATCTAGTAGTGCCGACTCCAAGTTGATATAAACCCAAATGACTAACCCTTGACAATCACAAACCCATTATAGCTTCACCCCTGTGAAATAAAACTTTTTGTGTGCTCAGTTCCACCACAGAATGCAAAGTTAGAATATGAGTTTTGGACACATTCACCCACTTTGACTTTCCCTTATAAATGCAACCACCTTGGCAGGCAAAAACTCTGACCGACTACACCCCAGTGTAGCTTGGACTCCCTTAAGTCCGCAGCAAAAATAATCACTGAAAATGGTCAAGTAAATTGATAGATATGAATGGTCAAATATGACCCATTTTGTATAGGATCTCCTCGGAGAGAGGCAGCTACCTACTAAATTTTCTAAGTCTGATCTCTCTCTAAAACTCTGTATACTGACGTACGACACCAATCAAATTAATGTGTCGTACAAAAAAGAACATGTGCCGATGTACTTTTTGTACGGCCATGGTACGTCATGGCCAAAATGTCGACACGTGTCATATCGAGATTTGTTCCCGTAATCTCCGGAGTTGCCGCAATCCAACGTTGTCGCGCTACGTGTCACATGACGTGGCGATGACAGTAAAACGCCAAAAGTACATATTCCGTGATCGCGGCCCCTATCGTGGCTGTCCGATCAAAACTGGATACAACTATAGCCGTTGAAAATATACGCGCGGTATTTTTTTCGTGTTCGAAACAAATGTGAGGTATCCATTTCATATAGTGCATTAAAATCGTACAAAAACTGTATCTATGCATTACGTATCTATATCGCGTTAAATGAACTAGTCTACGTGCAACATAATAAATATTTATCAAACCTCATATAACGTATCATTAATCCTAGACTTGTAGGTTAAGGCTACCGGCTAATTTGACGGACGGCAAGTACCCGGACCAAATCCCGGGTCCATCAAATATTTTAGGTAACTTTATCGAGATTTGCCTTCCTTTCCTCTTTGGACAGCCTAGGCAGCCATGGATCTAACTCCTCCTCAAGTCTTCACTACCTGCGACAAGTGTGGGGACTTGAGTGAAGAGTTAGAGGCAAGCTGTCATTGTTTTGGCTTTTATTTTACAATCTCTAGACCTATAAAATACTTAAATTTCAACATGCTACAACCATTACAACCTTGAACTTTCTCTCCGGAAACACACTCTAATCCTCTTACTGTTGCACATTTCATCATATTCTTTATATTAGACTCAAAAGTATGACAAAGTATATGATGCCCTAAACTTAGATCTCCTCTTTCAGAACTTACAGCATTGATTGAAATTACTGAACTCTGATCTTTCTGTGGTCTACTCCATTTTAACTTACTTTGCAAACTATCGGTTACATAACCTTCTCCAAATTGATTTCCTCCTCTGTCTTGGAAAACTATTCTTCCATTTTCAAACAAGGTTACTCTACCACCATTCTTTTGTATCAGATGAACACTAACAAGGTTTACAACTCCGTCAGGAAATGACAAAGTATTGTTCAAATTCACTTTCCTTACAACAACTTGACCATTCACATTCTTGACAGGTGAATCTAATCTGACAGTTCCCACTGTATCTATCGGAACAACATGTCCACTAGCAACAGTAATAGTCTTGGGAAATGTAAGCTTTCTCAAATCCGTAAATAAACTAAGATCACTACAAACATGATGAGTTGTTCTTGAATCAACTATCATATCTTTATAACTTTGACTCCCACATGCAGAATTTGCAGAATTGACAACAACATTTCCATCTTCTTTCTTTATCATATAAAACTTTAGACACTTATCGCCTTGATCGTCATTAAGATCAGAATAGTGGGTTTGATGTCCTCCAGCACGTGATTGTCCAAATATTCCACGACCTCATCTTCGTTGTCCACTTCGACCTCTTCCATTTTCCGAGTATTAAGATGATCCTCCTCCATTTCGTTGAAAACACTAAGCACTAACATGTACCCATTAAAGACAAATATTTCATTGCTTTTCCCTATCTGGACAGTTAGTAGCCATATGTCTTTCCTTATTACACTTTTAACAAGTAACATGACTTACATCACCTTGATCGCTATAACCTCTTCCAAATCCTACATACTTAAAATTGTTTCTACCCCCTCTTGATCTAAACCTTCTTCTACCTCCACAACCACGTAGAGAGTATACCTCGGACGTGTCAGTGAGGTTTACATTACTATTTCCAAATCCTCTACTCTCTTTCTCTTTACTTTTCTCTGCACCTTTAAGAAGGTTAATAGCAAAATCAAAAGTAGGTTCCTCTGTATATCTTATAACTTCTACTGTGACATCAAACTTAGATGGTAATCCATTTAGAAAAATGAATACCTTTTCATCTCCAGGACGAAACTTTCTTGCGCTATTCAACTGCTCTATTAAAACATTAAATCTCTTTAGAGCATCATCAATCGACTCATAGGTCCTCAGAATGGACAGCTTGCAAGAAGCCTCTAGGATATCACGGACCCTTTTGTGTTTAAACAAGAATAACTGCCACCCTAGCAGACAAAATCTTTGACCACCTTCACCCTTGTGAAGACAAGACTCACGTGAGTCGATATCAAAAAGAATCTCTGAATTTGCTCCCCTGAGCAGTAAGTTATGAAGGGTCAATGTTGACCTTTTGTATAGAAGCTCTCAGGGGGAGAGGGTCCTATCTACCAATTTTTTCTAAGTCCTATCTCTCTCACAAACTCTATCTACTGATGTACGGAAACAATCATATTACTCTTCCGTACACAAAAGTACAGTTGCCAATGTACTTTATGTAAAAATACTGTACGAGATGGCCTAAATGTCGAAACGTGGTATATCCAGATTTGATCCCTTAATCCCCGGAGATGTCCCGATCCAATGTCATTCAGCCACGTGTCATCTGATGTGGCGATAACCAAAAACCGCCAGAATCCTCTTCCGCGATCTCGGCATTCATTTCGACCGTCCGATTAAATGCAGATTTAATCGTAGCCGTAATAAATACATGCGCAGTATTCGTTTCGCTATCAAAACAAATGCGCGGTACTAGTTTTGTTGTCCATACCCTAATCCGTACATTTACATAATCGAACCTATTTATCCTATAAATAGTTCCGTTAAATGAATTTGTCAGCGTAGTAATATTTAAGTATTTATCACACATAAAATGTTCTAACATTAGTCATAGACCAAATGGATAGAGCAACCGGCTACCGGCGACTTTGACAGCCGGTAGGTACAAGGATCAAATCCTGTATCCGATAGCTTTACTTTTAGTAAATCAACTAATCTACTAACGGCATATCTCAAGATAGCATAGGCAGCCATGGCTCCAGCTTCATCTCTAACATTTATTGATTGGAACAAGTGTGGGAGTTGAAGAGAGAAGTTAGGGCAGACTGCCTTGGCTTCTTTTCTATATTTTATTTTAGACTAAGAAAATACTAAAAGAACCATCAATTTCTACACTCACCTTATTTTCTAGTCAATCTTCAATTTCATACCACACTTCTCCCTGCAGGAAATTAGCTTAGGGGAAGGCACAGGTTTGGTCATCATATCTGCTACCATCTTGCTATCTGGTCGGTACTCTAAACTGATTATTTTATATTCTACTTTCTCTCTAACAAAGCTGAGTCTAATGTCCATGTGTTTGGCTTTAAAATGATGTTTAGGATTGGCAGAAATAGCGATTGCTGCCTGATTATCACAAAAAAAAATCTGCACACCACTCTTAAGGTGACCAAGCTCACCTAGCAAAGACTTGACCCACATCAATTCTTTTACCGCAGAGCTAGAGGCCATATATTCAGCCTCCATGGTAGTTTGAGCAATAACCTTTTGTTGCTTACTCCTCCAACAGCAAGCACCTTTCCCAACATACAACACATACCCAGAAGTGCATCTTCTCATAGGTGCATCCCTATAACTGGCATCACTTCAAGTAGTGATATCAGTGTGCTCCCCTCTCAAATGCAACCATAACTCTTTGGTTCATACCAAATATCTCATGACTCTCTTGGCTGCCTCCCAATCTCTCTTCTTAGGATCGTCAAGACTCCTACTGAGGACTTCTACTGCTGCCGCTATGTCCGGCCTTGTACAATTCATAAAATAAATCAAACTTCCTACGACCTGTCTATAAGGGATAGACATCATAAACTCTCTCTCCTCTGGACTTATCTGATCATCTAAGATTATCACTCTTCCTTCTACACTCCCATCACTCACTTTTTTCAAGTCCATGGGAGTGGTGCAACTGTTAGCCTTTTCCATCTAGAATTTCTCAAGCATATTACCTATTGCTTCTTTTTGAGTAAGTCTGAAAATCCTTTTCCCCTTATCTCTCTCCATTTGGATCCCCAAAATGTATCTTGCCTCACCTAAATCTTTCATATCAAATCTGCTTCTAAGAACTTTCTTTAGCCTATTGATCTTTTCCTAAGACTTATTGAGCACAAGCATATCATCCACATAGATTGCAATAAAAATGACACCATTCTTATCTTCAAACATATAAATAGAATGGTCAGAGCTGATCTGGATATATCCCAGACCGGTGAGAAACCCATATAGTTTCTTATTCCACTGTCGTGGAGTTTGCTTTAATCGATATAAGGACTTTATGAGCCTGCAGACTTTGCTCTCTTCTCCTTCCTCCACGAACCCCTCGGGTTGCCTCATGAAGATTTCTTCCTCTAACTCACCATTAAGAAAAGCAGTCTTAATGTCCATCTGGTGTATTTCCATGTCTTCCGTTGTTGCTAAGTTGAGGAGATTCCTTACTAATGTGAACCGAACAACTGGAGCGAAGGTCTCCTCATAGTCAATCCCCTCCTTTTGAGTGAACCCCTTTGCTACCAATCGAGCCTTATATCTCTCAGTTTTAGTTTAAATACCCATTTACAGCCAACAGATTTTCTGTTTGGAGGACAATATGCTAGTTCCCAAGTATATGCTTCCATGATGGAAGCCATCTAATCATTTATGGCTCTAATCCATTTGTCTTTTTTTGGGCTGTTCACTGCCTCCAAGTATCACTGAGGCTCATCAGGATTAGATAGCTTAGTTACCCTATGAGTAACCTGTCTCTCTTGTATCATGTCTCTCTTGTATCCTTTTGCTGCTCTTTCTCCCCCCTTCGAACTCTAAAGCTAGAATGGAAGGAAGTCTCGTTTTTCTCCTTACTGTCTCACCGGCTCCCTTATTCATAGAAGCCGGTTCCAGTTCCATCTCTTCTGTCTCCTCGAAGTCCATAGGAATATGAGAGGTGTCTGGTAGATCTCCTGTATCTTGGATATCCCGTGAATGTGTAATCACTGTTTCACTCATGTCTTTTTTGGGGAAAGACAAGACTCTCCTCCTCGCTTTTAGACTCAAAACGGATTTTTATCTTCTTGATATATTTGAAGGGGTCAAATGACTTCCCTTCATCCATCACAACTAGGTGTTTGACCAGAATAATATATTGTTTTGCTAAGTCATAGACTCTATATCCCTTGACATCCTCATCATATCCTACAAAGTATCCAGGTTTGCCCTTAGCATATAGTTTCCAATTTTTCTTATCCGTATCAAGACTGTAAACTTGGCTACCGAATACTTTAAGAGGTGAGATATCTGGTTTCCTTCCAACCCATCTCTCATAACGTGTCATTCCCTTTACGGCTGAGGTAAGGACTCTATTCTTAATGTAGTTGGCACAGTTCATGGCTTTTGCCCAAAATCTCTTTTTTGTTTTCTTGTCAGCCAACATACTACATACACTATCTCCTGGTGTTCGGTTCAATCTTTCAGCTACCCCATTTTCTTCCGGGTCATATGGTACAATTTTCTGGTGCTGAACTCCCTCATCTCTCAAGTATTCCTCAAATTGGTTAGAGGTTTATTCTCCCCCATTATCACTCTTTATTCTCTTAATGGGGGTTCCATGCAATTTCTCACTCCAAGCTTTATATTCTTTGAAGTAAGTTGGTGTTTCAAACTTTGTTTTTAGGAAGTAAACACTAGAGTACCTAGACCAGTCATCGGTTATTGTTAACATAAACCTCTTCCCTCCAATCGAAGGTACTCTTGCAGGTCCCCAGATATCTGTGTGGACTAGATGTAGTACCTTTCTCCCTTTATATGTAGCGACTTTGGGAAAAGGAAGTTTATGAGCTTTTCCTTGAGCACATCCACTACAATCATCCACCATTTCATTATCACCAACCAAATGCCTTCCCCTGCATCAAGCTTCTTCATTTCCCTCAACCTTTCAAAATGCACATGCCCCAACCGCTTATGCCAAATCATCAATTTTGGAACACCAACATAATAAGCATTTTTCTTTTCATTACTCAAGTTAAGCTTAAACATGCCTTGGCGACCCTTATCTGACGTGAAGTAGACTTCATCCCCATACTTAGTTTTAAAGACTCCGTTTTTAGTGAAGGTATCAAACTCTTTGTCATTTAATACAGATGTAAAGACAAGATTTTTGCTCAACTGAGATATGTAGAGTACATATAAGAATGTGAGTATAAAAGTCTTACCCTCCACTAAGACTTTCAAATCTATTGACCCCACTAAATCGGTAGGAAAAACTTTCCCATCCATATACTCGATTTCTACAGTAGGAATTTTCCTTAGCTTAGTGAGGAGGTCTTTGTCACGACACATATGCATGGATGCACCTGAGTCGATGATCCATCCTTCCTGTGGAGCTTCTCGAATTGCTCCAAAGGCACACTTCTGTCTCCGAGGGATATCCTTCTCCTCCAGACTCTTGTCAAGAAGTAGCTCCCCATCCTTCGAGAGGACTCGTCCTCAGTTTTTCCTCTCACATTTGTGACCACAAGTGCCTTTTTTTCCCTCCTGAAGAACCCCCTCCACGATTCTCTTGGAGCCTTAACTCGACAGCTTGACACAATCCGCGATAAAGTGTCATGGCTTTTTGCAAAAATGACAAAGGCCCTTTAAGGGCCTCGGTCGTCCAGACTGATCTCTTTCCCTTTTGTATAGTTTCTTAGGATCCTTCCCCCGTCGGTCCTCTATTGCAGCTAGATCTTGAATGCTCTTTCTTCCTCTGCTGATCTCAATGGTGTTTTCCTGCACAAGTATCATTCGGACCACTGTATTCCACTTCCATGAACTGTAAGTCATTTCCTGTACTCGGTACACTATGTTCTCGTACTCGTCTGGTAACTTCATGATGAGAGTGTTAACTTTCATCTTCATTGTACTTGTCCACCTGACACTTTCTTTCTCCATATACAAACAAGAAATATCATTACAATAATCTAGCATCTTTCCTCCTTTGAAAGTGTAACTCACTAGCTTCTGCTCAGCCAACTGGAGTTCTTGATTAGTACCTGCTCTATAGATCTCCACCAAACTCACCCTCAACTCCTCGGCCTTGTAAATGTGAAGGTGAGGGGTGGCCAAAGCTTGAGTGAGATGCCTTAGAATGAAGTTCTTGGCAGCCATGTTTACGTCTTCCAACATTTGAGTATCATTTTCCACAGTCTTCATAGTTGCCGCTTCCAGTGCCTTGGCGATAGGAGTAAAGCGTGTTTCCTTCCCTTTCCCCTTTTTGGACACAGTGCTGTCCCCATCACCTGCCTCCTTCGTTGAAGCATTCGCTGCTGCAAGAAACCTTACTCCTCCAAATCCTGGTCGAGTTCTTGAAGGTGGACGTTTCACTTGTCCACTGACGACACCCCTGTATCGTTTTTTGTGCAAAGCCCCCATCATCAAGGCTTCCCAATAGATGAACCCTGGTCCATTGAAGGTGGGCACCCTAGTGGGTGGGCCTATAACCTGCAATTTTGTGTCCTCCATTGGACTACACAATTCAAGAAGCCTCTAGATATATTTTAACTAACCCGCTTCACGCAAAAACCACTTCTGCCCAAGGAGGCAAACTGACAGTCTAACTGCAATCCTGTGCAGCCTGGACCCCCCTGAGTGCGTAGCAAAAAAAATCATTGAAAACGGCCAACCAACCGATAAGTTATGAGCCGACAAAAATGCCAATTTTATACAAAGCTCTCTTAGAGAGAGGTGACTACCTACTAGATTTTGTTAAGTCCTAAACCCCTCTCACAGCCCCTATCTATTGAAGTACGAACCAATCATATGACTGTAAAGTACAGAAAGGTAATACGGTCGATGTCCTTTCTGTACGGCGTGTGTACGACAAGGCCACTGAGTGGACGCGTGTCACCCTTCCACTCGTCCGTATGTTCATTGGAGTACCATACAACAGTTTAAATATTTATCAAACCCTATACATCGTAACGGACTTCTACGACAGACTGGTTAGAGCTAACGGCTACGTCGCGCTCTGCCTGTCGGAGGATCGAGTCATGTCGGACTCAATCTTTTGTTGAGAGTGACTTAAGTCACTTTTTAGTTGTGCCTATGGAGCTGAGGTAGCCATGGCTCCATTACTCTCTCTCTCTTTCAGTGACTACAACAAGTATGGAGGCAGGAGAGAAGAGATGGAGGCAAGCTGCATGTATTTTTTTATTTGTTTCCGCTAATATATTTAGACCTAGAAAATACCCAAAAACTATTTTTTTTAATAGAACGCTCAAATCTGTTCATAATGTAGAATTTGGAAGTTTTAGAATATCTCATTAAACGCATTGAACCTCAATCAGAAAGAAAGATTGTTTGATTATTTTCAAAATTTGTTTTTGTTTTTGATCTTATCGTTAGAAATTGTTACTAGAATTGGCTCGGAATTTTTTTTAACACCAGCTGATCGTTTAGACCCCAAATTGGACATTGTAACTAAAACTAAACAAGTATGGGTGCAAGAGAGAAGAGATGGAGGCAAGCTGCCTGTATTTTTCTTATCTGTTTTCGCTAATATATTTAGACCTAGAAAATACCCAAAAACTATTTATTTCAACAGAAAGCTCAAATCCGTTCATAACGTAGAATTTGGAAGTTTTTGAATATCTCATTAAACGCATTGAACCTCAATCAAAAAGAAAGATTGTAAATTTGTTTTTGTTATTGATCACGTCGTTAGAAATTGTTACTAGAATTGGCTGGTAATTTTTTTTAACACCAGCTGATCGTTTTGACCCCAAATTGGACATTATAACTAAAACTAAGAAATCGTGACTTGAAATCATAGTAGGAACATTTTTTTAGAAAAAAATCACCATCAATGGATATTCAACAAAAATGTTTGGAAAAGTCCAAACGCATATCTTGTGAAAATTTTGTTAGGTTTTCAGACCAAAAAACATGGGATATTTTACTTGCAGTGTAACATTTTGGATCACAAGCGGGTATTCTATGTAGTAAATGGTTAATATTACAACCTTACAAGTATTCTTATTAAAAAATCATAGAAGTTACTGGTAAAATCATAAAAACCTTAAAAAAACAATCATATTTATCATGAGGAAAAAATGTTTGGACACGCCTGAATGTTCTATATGTTATTAAAAAAAAAATGAAGTTCGGTAACTATCCATTTTTACTATTTTAGCAAATGTTGACCATTAATGTGTTGACACTGGATGCAATTGACATTAGCTTGTTAAAATGTTTAAACATTTGGTGGCCATTTTAATCTCAATGTCATAAATCAAGAGGATGAGCGACATACAATACTTCAAGACTTGTCAGTTTACCAATTGCACACCAAATGATTTCTTCAATTTTATGCCGGGACAAATCTCCGAAAGAAAAACATACAAATAAAGTGTGAGAAAGGGAGTGGAAGGAAAAGAGAAAAAGAGAGACAGAGGGAGAGCGCGAGTAAGAGAGATAAAGAGAAAAGGAGTGATGGAGAGAGGGAGAGAGAGAAAAGCAATCTCTATGAACTATGTTTCAAAAAAGTTGGAAGTAGATTACAATTAAGAAAGGGATTCAAAAGATATCTTTCATTTGAATGTAACTTAAAAATAGGCGCTTCAAATCACGTCCAAAAAAGATACGATCTCAAATTTTTCATACAAGATGATGTCATTGCTATCATCAGATGCTTACAATGTCTTGGAAAATTCAGAAATAAGAAAAATTGGGTTGAGGGCTTTATAGATATGATCGTACAACTTGGTGACATTACCGAACTCATTAATATTGAAAAGTAAGCTTTAGTAAGTATTAGAAATTAGAGGGTAGAACTTAGAAAGTTTTTGGACCACGAACTATTAAATATTAGCTATATTTAGTGTGGATTTTTAGTTTCTACTCGAGTAGTTATCTTTGAGTAAATAAGTGTGTACGACCGCCTATGAATGTAGACGTGAAACATATCTCCCGGATTTTTAGGGTGTAGATATTGTTACTAGACAATTATGGTCCATGTACTTAAATTTTTGTTAGTAGAATTTTAGATGAACCCTGTACATACGTTTTAGATGTCTTCTAGATGTTTTGAGTATTTAGTTCAATTAGAAAGAAACAGTTTGATAAAGAATGTACATTCTACACAGAGTTAAGGAAATGAGAGCACTAAGTGAAGTTTAAGGTGTTTTATGTTCTATTGTCTTTGATTTGCTTGTAGTATATGTTTGTCTGGTTGAGAGACCTCTTTTATTTGTAGGTAGATATCTTAAAGTATTGATCTAGTCTGATAGGTATTCCTCTTTGGGTTTGCTTCTGCTAACATGTCTAACAATGGCTCAACTCCTGCAAGTGCTCCTATTGGCCCTAATGCTCCACGCGCTCCTTTAGGGACGAATATCGCAGCTGGTGCAAGTGTGACGCAAAGTAGAAGTGGATCGCAGCCGAGTCAATATGCCCATGACCTTCAACAGGTTATGGGCCCAGCGCCAAATTGCCTATTTTTGATGGATCGAACTACCTGTACTAGAAAGATATGGTGAGCTCTTATTTTGAAGAAAGGGTATTCTCATCCATTGTGGACGGAATTGCTGATGAGACACCCGTTAGAGAAGAATCTCCCTGCCTCAACCTTGGGTCTATGAAAAGGAGTTGGTAATGTCTTACGTTGAGATGAAAAAGGCTTCTCAAACCTGGATTAGTGTACATGCTATGTATGTTCAACTAGATGTTGTTGTTTTAAAGACTTAATTTCGTACACACCCGTTTTAATGTAGCCTTGATAATACGGTATGATGCGTACGTTATTTGGGGGAATTAAATGTACCAGTAAAATTAATGGACTAATTGAGTGGCGCAGAATGCGCTAGGAAATGGACGGTGTTGTCCATAGCCTATTTCAGCCATTGATTACTCTCGGAAGCACCACAGACTACCCTTCAAACAGCTGTGTTTGCGACAGCACAGATTACTCCGCAATAAACAAAATCACTTAAACTTCACCAATAGACAGTATAATATAGACACTGTAAGATTCCAAAGTTACAACCAAATCCACCAAGGAATCTAGAAGATATAAGCTCCAGAGTTTCACAAAAACAGCTGACAACTTCACAAACTAACCACTTAGACTGCTCACAGAATCTTACAGAGATTCCTGAATAGTATGAAACTTTACACACAAATATAGTATATCTCATAAAATAACTCCACAAAGTTTCACATGAATGCACCAAACAGAGTGATCACACCAACAGGTCAAAGATGCAGAAAATAGTCTGCCATTGCTTTGATTAAACTTGACTGTGATACGCAAAATATTCTAAGTCCTACAAGTTATACCCAGAGAGTTCACTACTGAATGTAGGGAGGCATACCAGTTGTACGGTATCTACTATCTACCTGAAATATTGTAAGTATACCCGAATAGTTCGAGGTATGTCAGACTGAACAACTCTACACTAATAAACTAATTAGCAAAAAGACAAACCTATGTTGTACATAATATTTACACCGACATCTCCACAATCTTCGTACGTCAAAAACCAAGCTACCACTAAGTAACCACTAAACAAATATCATTACTCACAATCTATACTAGTTATATTATCAGCAGCTGCGTCAGCTGCTTTGTCCGTACGGATCATATCAAGGAAACCGCAGCTGCGTTTGACTTGTCTGCGTCGCAGCTGCTCCGTACCGGCGACGCATATTCATCCAAAATAACCGCAGTTGCGTTGTCCTGTCTGAGTCGCGACTGCGCCGTATCGGCGGTGCCTGTTTCAACATTTCGTTTATTCCACATCGGATCGCTTCGCGATCAGCCGTCCATTTGTCAATGCTTGTACACACCACTCAGTGAGTCTTTTACATCACTTAAATCATATCCGTTCGTTCGCTCCCCCAATCCATGGATTCATTCGAACCTCCACATTAAATTCCATAACGCACGAATTGTAGCGTAAGCACGAAACAAATTTTTCAAAACAACAGACAGCGGATCGCGAAACGATCCGATGATAAAATTTTGAAATGTTTTAAAAGAATACGTCGGCCGAACGGAATCTAATGCCACAGACGCCATTATCGCAAATGAGGTGTACCTTATATGTTGTTGTTCTACAACTAACGGTGCAGGTGGAGGAGCAGCAGTAGTAGTAGAAGTTGACATGATACACTCTGAAAGCTATCAAGAATCCTACCAAACAGCTGTTCTTAAGTGCTCACCAATTCTTATACAAGTATCCAAACGTCACGAAACTCTATCAAAATATAGAGTAGCATAAAAAATGATAACTCCCAAAGTTATAGCACAATTGACTTGACAACACTCAAGATATAATACTCAGAAGTTTCCCAAA
The DNA here is from genome assembly GCA_037447655.1 of Zygnema cylindricum. Classification (NCBI taxonomy): domain Eukaryota; kingdom Viridiplantae; phylum Streptophyta; class Zygnematophyceae; order Zygnematales; family Zygnemataceae; genus Zygnema; species Zygnema cylindricum. Next base: position 70,369 of record JBBHKE010000854.1, on the reverse strand, counting down.
AATTGTCTGCAGTTTTACTACTTGGAAGTCTGGATACATAATATGCTATGAGTCCTAAGTCTTATACTTGTGTTGAAATGGCAACACCATTGTACTTGAGAGGTACATCAAACCACCACGCTACCACTAATCTGTCAAGCTACCATTGAGCTATCACTAAGCTACCACTGAGCTATCACTAAGCTACCACTGAGTTACCCACTAAGTTACCACTGAGTTCCCACTAAGTTGACTAGAATCGTATCTATCGCAGTTGCTCTATCTTGTACAGAATCACATTAAGAATTTCAGACGCTGCGTTGTCCGTACGACCATATCAAATATAATCGGGGTTGCGTTGTCCTGTCTGTGTTGCAGCTTCGCTGCTGCGCTGCTCTGCTGCTGCGCTGCTCTGCCGTATAGCAGTTGCTCTGCTGTATAGCAGCTGCTCTGCTGTATAGCACCTGCTCTGCTGTATAACAGCTGCTCTGCTGTATAGCAGCTGCGCTGCTCTGTTGTATAGCAGCTGCGCTGCTCTGTCTGTATAGCAGCTGTGCTGCTTTGTCTGTAAAGCAGCTGCGATGCTCTGAGATTGAAAGCTTTCCAAAAAGACAACATATGTGACACGCCGGATTTATTTCAAAGGGCGCAATTAGGGTACGGTTGATTTGGATGACATGACATCGTTTCATTAAGTGACTCAACATACGATTTTGTTAGATTGCGTGTACTTGTAAATATTTGAAACAACAATGGTTTGTCTTTATGTGTATTAGTTATTAGTGTAGATTTACTCATCCTGACATATTTAGAAGTATTCAGGTATACAAACATTAATAGAGGTAACTGGTAGTTAGTGCACGGCTGGTATGCCTCCGTACAATCAGGAGTGAGTTTGAGTGTATAAATTGTAGGTCTTAGTTTATTCATATTATCAGAGTCAAGTTTATCAAAGCAATGGCAAATTGTTTTCTGCATCTTTGACATGTTGGTGTGATCACCCTATGAGGTGTTTTCATGTGAAAATTTGTGAAGTTATTCTATAATATAGAATCTATATGTGTGTGCAGTTTTATTCTTATATTTTATCCGTGTAAGATTCTGTGAGAAGTCTCAGTGGTTATTTTGTTAAGCTGTCAGCTGTTTTTGTGAAACTTTGGAGCTTATATCTTCTAGATTCCTTGGTGGATTTGGCTGTAACTTTGGGAGCTTGCAATGTCTATTGTATACTGCTTTGGTGCAGTTTGAGGTGATTTTGTTTATTTTGGAGTATTCTGTGATGTCTGAAACACAGCTGTTTGAGAGGTGGTCTGTGGTGCTTCCGAGGGTAATCCATGGCTGAAATAGGCTATGGACAACAGGTTATGGGCCCACACCCATGGCTACCCATATTTGATGGATCTAAATATCATTACTGGAGGTGTATGTTGGAGAGCTACTTCGAGATGATGGAGTTAATGGATGTGGTGGATGGCACTTTGGCCGAAACATCAAATGGATGGAAAAAGAAGAACCATGAGTGTCTAAGGGTTTTCAAGAAATCCTTGATTGATGAACTGGTAATGTCATACATAAGTTTTAAAAAGTTAGCTGAATTATGGAACTGCTTAGAATGTACATATGCAAAAACTTCAGTATATCATTGGCTTAGTAGTGTTACCAAAATAGTTGAAAACAAGTATGTAAGAGGTAGTATGGAGAAACACTGTATTGATCTAAAAGTATTATTTGCAGAAAATGATTTGGCAGGAGGAAACCTTGCAGATGCTCAACGAGCTCTCTTTTTTTATGAGAAGCCTACCTAAAGAATATAAGAGTGTGTTAGACAGATTGACTTTAATTGATAAAAAAGATTGGAACTTAACTCTAGCAAGAAGATTTGTTTTAGATGAAGAAGCTAGTAAAGAGATTTTATCAACTGAGACGAACATGAAGGTATCTAATTCTTAGTTTCAGAAAACTAGATGTAATAGTGGGTCCGAAAATGGATCTAAGAATTGTTTTTATTGTAATGCTTTAGGACATACTTTCACGGTATGTCCATCATATAAAAGTGCATGTGTTACAGGGTATGTCCATCATATAAAAGTGCATGTGTTACAGGAAATTTCAGAGATGGATGGGACAACAACCGAGTCCATCCTACTACACAAAGACAACCAAAGGTGTTAATGGATTCTATGATATGTCTGAGTGTTGACAAAAAGTACAAACTTTCCGCCAACAAATTTGTTTACTTATCGACCATCTGTGTTTTTTAGAATATGGTAAAAGAAGAAGGAAAGGAAAAATATTTTGTCACCAAAAGTGGAGTGAAGAAGGAGGTGACCGAGGATTTGGTGTCTGTCCCTTTTCCCGATAACAGATTGGTGAGTAAGAAAGAGTTACAAGAGGAAGAGGTTATTGAAGTAACGAAAAATGGAGGAAGTGAAGGTCACTTGGAAGTGGAAGCCGAGAAATACTTAAACATAAAGAATAATAAAATAAACCCAGTTTTTAGAGAAGGACCGGGCGAAGATATGAAGAAAATTGGAATTAGGAATGAGGTGTATAATGTGGAAACATGTGGAAGGAGTTATGTCATCAAAGATAGTGTTGTGAAGGACGAAAGAGAGAAGGACACAATTTTTGTGACCTTATATGATGATAAATCGGTGAGTGAAAATTGCTTACATAAGAGTTTGTTAACTGAAGTAAGAGGAGTTGAAAAAAGTGATGGACACTTAGATGCAGAAACTAGAAATAAGGTGGATGTGGAAATTGGTGAACTAGGAGAAGAACAAAAAAAAACTTTTCAGAAAATTGGAGTGAGAAAGGAAGTTTGTGGGAGTGAAAAATGTAATAGAAATGCAAAAGTTAGAAATATAGGAAAGGAAAATAGGAAGAAAAGAGTGCAATTGAAAAGAAAAAGAATCAAAATTAAAATTTCTCAGATGAATGAAGTTAATGGGAGTAGCAAATCTATGGAGAAAAACATAAAGGTAAAACAGAAAATTAGAATTTTTGACATTAAACGAGTAGAAAATTGTGACAAAAATGTAAACTTTCAGAAAAGACAAAAGATCATGAAGAAAACAAAGTGAAGATGCAATGATCAGAGGATCAAGAGCAGAAGAAAACATGCTCAGAAAGTGATCAAGAGAAGAGAGTGGGAGAAATGATTTTATGGAGGACATTTTTGGAGAACGTGAATTGAGAGATATCTTAATTTTGGAAAAACTTATATTACATGCATGTGTTATAAAGACAGTTACTTTCGACATTCGATATTTTTGGTAGGATTTTAAATTTGGTGTTCTTCCTTGTTGAGTTAGGTGAAAAGAAAAAAAAAAAATATTTATGTTTTTTTGAAGATGAAGGAGGTGGCGGAAGCAATGGCTTGTTCAGGAAGGAAAATTTCGGAAGACATGGTAGAACGTAGTGAAAGCAGTGGTGAATCATCGGATGTAGTTCGCATCGCGAAACAGCGACGCATCATAGCAGCGCAGCGAAAACAGTGACGATTCATCGATAGAAGTTCGCGTCACGAAGCAGCGACGCAACATAGCAGCGCAGCAAAAGCAGTGGTGACGTATGACACTTGACACGTTGCTTATTCTATTCCAAGTACACGCAACTAAATCTTTAGGGGAGTGTTGGTATTTTGAATATTTAGTTTCGTGTACATTGTGTTTCATGCGTAGTTATTCAGTACAATGCTAAGTATCGATTTGATATTTGTGAAAGTGTATGACGTTTAATTTACTGTAGTGAAATATAAAGAGGGTTAACTCATGGATAAACGAAATCAAGTCTTTCGAGGAATGTTGTTTTAAAGATTTAAATTCGTACACACCCGTTTTAATCTAGCCTTCATAATACGGTATGAGGCGTACGTCATTTGGGGGAATTAAACGTACCAATAAAATTAATGGACTAATTGAGTGGCGCGGAATGCTCTAGGAAATGGACGGCGGATCGCGAAGCGATCCGACGATTAATATTCGAAATGTTTTATAAGAATACGTCGGCCGTACAGAATCTAATGCGACAGACGACATTTATCGCAAATGAGGTGTACCTTATATGTGACACGCCGGATTTATTTCAAATGACGCGATTACGGTACGGTTGATTTGGATGACATGACATCGTTTCATTAAGTGACTCAACATACGATTTTGTTAGATTGCGTGTACTTGTAAATATTTGAAACAACAATGGTTTGTCTTTATGTGTATTAGTTATTAGTGTAGATTTACTCATCCTGACATATTTAGAAGTATTCAGGTATACAAACATTAATAGAGGTAACTGGTAGTTAGTGCACGGCTGGTATGCCTCCGTACAATCAGGAGTGAGTTTGAGTGTATAAATTGTAGGTCTTAGTTTATTCTTATTATCACAGTCAAGTTTATCAAAGCAATGGCAAATTGTTTTCTGCATCTTTGAACTGTTGGTGTGATCACCTTGTGTGGTGTTTTCATGTGAAAATTTGTGAAGTTATTCTATGATATAGAATCTATATGTGTGTGCAGTTTCATTCTTATATTTTATCCGTGTAAGATTATGTGAGAAGTCTCAGTGGTTATTTTGTGAAGCTGTCAGCTGTTATTGTGAAACTCTAGAGCTTATTTCTTCTAGATTCCTTGGTGGATTTGGCTGTAACTTTGGGAGCTTGCAATGTCTATTGTATACTGCTTTGGTGCAGTTTGAGGTAATTTTGTTTATTTTGGAGTATTCTGTGATGTCTGAAACACAGCTGTTTGAGAGGTAGTCTGTGGTGCTTCCGAGGGTAATCCATGGCTAAAATTGGCTATGGACAACAGATGTCACTGTTCAGACTAATATAGCAGACTAATATAACAACAGAGATCTTTGAATCTAGATATTGTGGAGGTAGTATGTCGGATCATTGCCATGTTATGAAAAGGTTGGTCCTTCAGAGTACAAGTGGAGGTAGGGACTTCTCACCACCTTAGCAGGCTATGTTATTGACGAGAACTTTACCAGATGAGTACAAGGGAGCCATGGATAGGCTAAAGGCTTTTCCATAGTGTCAAGGGAACATTGCGTTAGCAATTCAACTCATTTTGAGTGAAGAAGCTAACCAGATTTTACAAAGAGGTAGTAGTAAGTCTATTCAGGCACTAGCTAACCAATTTTCAGACTCTTAGATTGGCAATGGCAGTGGTAGAGGTAGTGCTGCTAGAAGGTCACCTTTAACATGCTATTACTGTGAAGAAAAAGAGGCCATGTTTTGAGGTTTTGTAATATGTACAAGAGAGCGAAAGGTACAAGATTTTTTTGATCTGGTTGGGATGAAAGCCGGGTTCCATCTTAGTCAAGTGGACGACCAACAACATTTTCCAACGCATTTCAAAAAGAGGACGTGAGCATTTTTCCCATCAACTGCAAAAAGAAATACTTTGCGATGGCGCAAGCAACTGAAGGCGTGGAGGAGGAATAATGGATTATAGACTCCGGTGCATTTGCAAAAAAGTGTCACAGTCGCCACCTTTTTGAGAGTATTCATTCTACTTCACCCATCAAAATTTATGTTAGTGATGATACCTTTGTTGAGTCGAAAGCAAAGGGGAGGGTGTCACTTATTTTGAACGTAGAGGGAAAGACTGTGAAAATTGTATTGGAAGATGTGTTATATGTCCCAACTTTTAAAAGGAATTTTTTCTCCACGTCAATGGTAGAAAACAAAGGTTTTAAAAATATATCTGAGAATGGGAAGAAAAAAGTGAGTAATAATGGGAAAATAGCTGCAAAGGGATTTGCTAGAGGAAATTATTTGTATCAATTAAGTCTTGCAAATGATAATGACAATGATTTTATGTACTCTGTTGTAATTAGTGATTGTGATTTATGACATAAACGTTTAAGACATGTGAATTATGATAGATTAGAAAAGATGGTAAAGTATAAAATGGTGGAATGTGTAAAAATTAGTCAAAAATCAGCATCAAATGTATGTGATGATTGTGCAATGTGAAAAATTCATAAATTGCCTTCCCCTTTGCAAATTGATCTTAGAAGTACCATGGTGTTACCACTAATTTATTTAGATGTATGGGGGCCATCTAGATACCCATATGTGGGAGGTGTTAAGTTTATGCTTACCTTTACAGATGACTATAGTGCAACTCTGAGACCTCCATTGGCCCTCAGAGTAAGCAGCTCACACGAAGCTTCTAGGATAACCCCGACCTCTTTGTGTTTCAGCAAAAATAACTGCCACCTTGGTAGACAAAAACTCTGACCACCTCCACCTATGAGAAGGCAAGACTCCCCTGAGTCGATATCAAAAAGAATCTCTGAATTTGCTCCCCTGAGCAGTAAGTTATGAAGGGTCAAAGTTGACCTTTTGTACAGAAGCTCTCTGGGAGAGAGGGTCCTATCTCCTAATTTTTCTAAGTCCTATCTCTCTCACAGACTCTATCTACTGATGTACGGAACCAATCAAAATACAGTTCCGTACGCAAAAGTACATCTGCCGGTGTACTTTATGTACGAACATTGTACGACATGTCCCAAATGTCGACACGTGTCATATCCGGATTCGGTGCCATAATCTCCGGAGATTCCACGATCCAATGTAATTTCGCCACGCGTCATCCGATGTGGCGATGACCACAAACCGCCGAAATCTTCTTCCGTGATCTCGGCGCTAATTCCGGCCGCCCGATTAGAATCTAATTTAATCGTAGCCGTAATAAATACATTGTCTGATTCATCTGTTTCGTGCGGAATCATATTCGTACTGTATTTAATCCGCTCCATGTACTTATGTCTGTGTTTTCGTTAATCGGAATAACTACCCTAACACTGTTTAAGTATTTATCAAGCACTATATACTCTAGCAAACTTCTACGACAGAGCGGTAAGAGCTAACGGCTACGCCATGCTCTACAGGTCTGGGGTTTGAGTCCTGCCAGATTCAGCCTTTTGTTGGGAGTGACTTAGGTCACTCTTTAGTCCTGCACAAGTGGAGTTGAGGCAGCCATGGCTCCACTACTCTTTCTCTCTCTCTCCCTTTCAGTGACTGCAACAAGTGTGGGGGATAGAGAGAGAGTTGGAAACATACTGCTTGCGCTCTCTTCACTTTTTATCTAATTTAGACTTAGAAATTACTTATACTCAACACTCCCCTTATTTTCTAGTCTAGTATTAATTTGTCTTTCAACCCGCATTTTTCCGTACAATATTTTAGTTTAGAGAGGGCACAGGTTTGGTCATCATGTCAACCACCATTTCTTCGTCAGGTCTATACACAAGATTCAAAATTCTATTTTTAACTTTTTTTCTTACGAAGCTCAATCTTATGTCCATATGTTTAGCTTTGAAATGATGTTTTGAATTGGCTGCAATTGTAATTTTAGCTTGATTATCGCATAAGACTTCATGCACTCCCTCCTTCACATACCACTGTTCTTGCAATAATGACTTGACCCACATTAAATCTTTTACAGCAGAACAAGAGGCCATATACTCAACCTCTATAGTAGACTGAACAACCACCTTTTGTTGCTTACTACTTCAACAACAAGCACCTTCCCCCACATACAAAAAATATACAGAAGTGCATCTTCTCATAGGTGCATCCCCGTAACTCGCATCACTCCAAGTGGTGATATCAGTGTGCTCCCCTCCCAAATGCAACCACAACTCTCTAGTTCCTACCAGATATCTCATGACTCTCTTGGTTGCCTACCAATCTCTCTTTCTACGATCGTTAAGAATCCTACTGAGGACTCCTACTACTGCCTCTATGTCCGATCTTGTAGAGTTCATAAAGTAGATCAAACTTCCTACAACCTGTCTGTAAGGAATAGACTTCATAAACTCTCTCTTCTCTGGACTCATCTGATCATCTAAGATTATCACTCCTCCTTCTACACTCCAATCACTTACTTTCTTCAAGTCCATGGGAGTGGTACAACTGTTTGCTGCAAATTTGAGACCTCCATAGGTCCTCAGAATGGACAGCTTGCAAGAAGCCTCTAGGATAACCGTGACCCTTGTGTGTTTCAGCAAGAATAACTGCCACCCTGGCAAACAAAAACTCTGACCACCTTCACCCTTGTGATGGCAAGACTCCCTTGAGTTGATAGCAAAAAAAAACTCTGAATTTGCTCCGCGAGTAGTAAGTTATGGAGGGTCAAAGTTAACCTTTTGTACAGAGGCTCTCTTGGAGAGAGGGTCCTATCTTCCAAATTTTTCTAAGTCCTATCTCTCTCTTAAACACTATCTACTAAAGTACGGCACCAATCAAAATACTGTATTGTACAGAAAGGTACAGGTGCCGGTGTACTTTTTGTACGGCCATTGTACGACATGGCCAACTAATCGACACATGTCATATATGGATTTGTTCCTGAAATCTTCGGAGATGCCGTAATCTAATGTTGTCGTGCCACGTGTCGATCGATGTGGCGGTGACCGAAAACCGCCAAAATCCTATTGCGCGATCTCGACGTCTTCTTTGGCCGTCCGATCAAACCGGTTTTTAATCGTAGCCGTCATAAATTGTTGCGCAATATTTGTTTTGCTGTCGAAACAAAATGTGGGACATCCATTGCGTATTCGTAATGTACTCCGTACTTTTACAAAATTGTATCCATATGCGTCGTCTATAGTTACAGTTAAATGAAATTGTTCACGCGTAACAGTTTAAATACTTCTCAAACCCTATATGTCTTAGCACTGATCCTAGACTATAGGATAAAGCTACCGGCTACTTAGAACTGACGGACGGCAGGTACCAGGATCAAATCTTGGGTTTGTCAGGTATATTTTGGTAAATCTACCAAAATCTACCACCTGTCTCTCTATCTCTATAAGCAGTATAGGCAGCCATGGCTCTAGCTTCCTCTTCAACTTTCAATGACTGCGACAAGTGTGGTAGCTGAAGAGAGGAGTTAGAAGCAGACTGCCTAGGCTCCTTTTCTGCCTTTCATTTTAGACCTAGAAAATACATAACAAATAACCATTTATTTCTACACTCCCCTTATTTTCTAGTCACTTTTTAATTTCAGACCACACTTTTCCCTGCAGAAAGCTAACTTAGGGGAAGGCACAGATTTTGTCCTCATATCTACTACCATCTTGCTGTCTGGTTTGTACTCCAAACTGATTATTTTGTTTTCTACATTCTCTCTAACAAAACTCAGTCTAATGTCCATTTGTTTGGCTTTAAAGTGATGTTTAGGATTTGCAGCAATAGCGATCGCTGCTTGATTATCACAAAAAAAATTATGCACACCACTCTTAAAATGATCAAGCTCACCAAGCAAAGACTTGAACCACATTAATTCTTTTACAACATTGCAAGAGGCCATGTACTTAGCCTCCATGGTGGACTGAGCAATGACCTTTTGCTGTTTGCTGCTCCAGCAGCAAGCCCTATCACCCACATAAAATACATATCCAGACGTGCATCTCCTCATAGGAGCATCCCCATAGCTGGCATCACTCCAAGTGATGATGTCAGTATTGTTCCCGCCCAAATGCAACTATAGATCTGTAGTTCCTGTGAGATATCTAAGGACTCTCTTAGCTGCCTCCCAATCTTTTTTAGTGGGAGCATTCAGACTCCTAATTAGTACTCCTACAGCTGCAGCTATGTCCGGACGGGTACAATTCATGAAATATATTAGGCTGCCCGCTACTTGTCTATAAGGGATGGTTCGCATAAATATTTTCTCTTCCGGGCCTACCTCATCATCCAAGATTATAACTCCCTCTTCCACACTCCCCTCACTTCCCTTCTTTAGTTCCATATGAGTGGTACAACTATTAGCCTTGTCCATTTGTAATTTTTCTAACATGTTTCCAATGGCATTCTTTTGAGTTAATCTTATTATCTTTCTATCTTTGTCTCTCTCTACCTGAATTTCCAAAATATACCTTGCTTCTCCCATATCTTTCATTTCAAATCTTCCTTTTAGATCATTTTTCAACTTTTTTGTTTTATCTATAGATTTACTTAAAACAAGCAAATCATCAACATAAATTGCAATAAAAATAATTCCTTCCTCGTCTTCAAACAAATAAATTGAGTGATCTGAGATGATCCGAATATATCCCAAACGTGTAAAAAACTCATCGAGATTTTTGTTCCATTGCTTGGGCGCGTGTTTCAGCCCATACAACGATTTGATCAATCGGCATACCTTGCTCTCCTCCCCTTGCTCCACAAATCCTTCGGACTGTCGCATAAAAATCTCCTCTTCCAACTCTCCATGTAGGAAGGTCGTCTTCATGTCCATCTGATGTACTTCCATGTCTTCTGCTGCCGCCATACTGAGAAGTATTCGAACGGAGGGAAACGTAACGACCGGAGCAAAAGTTTCCTCGTAGTCAATTCCCTCTTTCTAAGTGAATCCATTCGCTACTATCCGTGCCTTGTAGTGCTCAATGGTGTTATCCGGATTGAGTTTCAATTTGAATACCCACTTACACCCGATTGGCTTCCTATCAGGGGGACAATCCACCAACTCCCACGTATTTGCTGCAATAATCGAAGCCATCTCCTCATTAATGGTTGTCTTTCACCGATTCCTCTCAGGACATTTCATTGCCTCACCATAAGTCTGGGGTTCATCGGGATGAGACAGTTTGGTTACCTTGTTGTTAACTTGTTTTTCTTGCAGTCTTTTGCTGCTTCTCTTTCCACCCTCAAACTGCGATGCCGGAATGGATGGCTCCCGTGAATTCTTTCGATTAGTTTGGACTTCTCTCCTATCCCTCGATTTTGAGTCTATTTCTACCACGTCTTCCGCTTCGGTTGGAGTTGGCACTAGGGGTTCCACGGCTGAGTCCTCCTTGATCTGATTTGTACCTGCAAGATCATCATCTTCTCGAAAATCTGGATAGTTAAGAAACTCAAAGTCATCAAAATTTTGTGACTCAAATCTGATTTTGACGTTCCTTATATGCTTAAGAGGGTCTATAGATTTCCCTTCATCCATGGCCACTAGATGCTTTACTAGGATTATATCTTCTCTCTTGAGATCATAGACTCTATATCCTTTTACATCTTCATCATATCCTAGCAGATATCGTGGTTTTCTTTTTGGATCCAACTTCCAATTTGACCAATCTGTGTGTAGGCTAAACACTTGACTACCAAAAACCTTTAAGTGTGAAACATCTGGTTTTCGGCCGGTCCATCTCTCATAAGGAGTTTGGCCTTTTACTCCCGAGGTAAGAACTCTGTTCTTGAGATAATTTGCACAGTTCATAGTTTCGGCCAAAAATCTTCTTCCTATTATCTTATCTGAGAGCATACTCTAGCACTATCACTTAGAGTTCTATTTAACCTCTTGGCTACACCATTCTGCTCTAGATTTTCAGGAACTGTCTTTTGGTGTTGCACTCCATCTTCTCTGAGAAAATCCTCAAACTAACTGGAGGTATACTCTCCGCCATTATCACTCCTTACTCTCTTAATTGGGATTTCATGAAGTTTCTCACTCCATGCCTTATATTCCTTAAAAACTTGTGGGGCCTCTGATTCATATTTCAAAAAATACACTCTAGAGTATCGAGACCAATTGTTAGTGATTCTCATCATAAATCTCTTACCACCAGGTGAGGGCACTTTGGCCAGTCCCCAAATATCAGTGTGTACCAAGTCTAACACTTTTTCCCCTTTGTAAGTGGCTTCCTTTGTGAAGGGTATTCTGTGTGCTTTACTTTGAGCACAACCACTACAGTTACTTAGGTTTTCACTTTCTCCGAATTGAATTCCTTCCACTATTCCTATCTTTTTCATTTATTTCAAATTATCTAAGTGCACATGTCCAAGCCTCTTATGCTACAACATAATATCATGAGCACTAGCATAGTAAGCTTCTTCTTTTCATTGTTTAAAATCAGCCTAAACATGCCTTGGCTACCTTTTTCAGTAGTGAAATAAACTTGTTCCGCAAAGCTAGCAGTAAAGGTTCCCTTTCTAGTGCTAGTCTCAAAACCCTTATCATCTAACACAGACGTTGAGATGAGGTTTTTGTTTAACTCTGGAATAAGCAACACATCAGAGAATATTACTATGGATGTTTTTCCCTCCACTAAGACTTTCAGATCTACCGATCCTACCATAGTAGTAGTGACTACCCTCCCATCCCCATACTCTATCTCTACGGTGGGAATCTTTCTAATCTGAGTGTACACGTGTTTATCTTTACACATGTCCATGGAGGCACCGGAATCCACAATCCAACCTCTTTCACCTTTCAAACCTCCAAAAGCACACTTTTGCTTTTGAGGAATTTTGAACTTGGTCTTTGCCTCCAACTCCTCATCCCAACAACAGTTCACCGTCCTCGTCTTCGGATTCCTCCTTATGTACCTAAGTAAGAAGGGCATTTTTCTTTCCTCTCGAGGTTCCACCGGTCTGCCCCTCCTTTAACCAAAGCTCGGTTAGCTTAGTGCACTCCGCCAAATTGTGCCCTGGTTTCTTACAAAAATGACATAAACCCTTGGGTGCCCTTGATCCAAACTCGTCAGTCTGATTTTTTTGCTCCCCCCTTCCGTAATTTCCGACCGGTCTCCGAGAATCGTTGTTCCTCCAATCGGTCCCAACTGCCAAAGCTTGCCCACTCTTTCCTCCCCTTCGGATATCAATTGTATTCTCCCGAACGAGAATCATTCTTACCATTGAGTTCCATATCCACCTTGAGTCCGGCAAGTCTTGCACACGGTTGACTATGTTTTTGAACTCATCGGGTAACCTCATCAGTAAACAATTAACCTTTTCTTTTTCACACTAATCTTTTCCAGGACTCTCTAGCTCCATAAAAAATGTAGCAAGCTCATTGCAAAAATCCAACATCTTCCCCCCTTTGTATACATACTCCTTAACTTTCTGATCAGCCAACTGTTGTTGTTGAATAGTACCATTCGGTATATCTCTATAAGAGCCATTCAAAGATCGGATGCCTTTTTTACCTGCAAATGAAGACATGCAAGCCCTTGAGTAAGATGGCGGAGGATGAAGTGTTTTGCCGCCATATTGTTGAAGTTCCAGGTATGAGTATCATTCTCCTTGTTTCTCAGACCAGGTGACATGAATGCCGAACCAATTGCTATTGGTGTTGTTGTCTCCTTCTCCGTTCCTTTGTCTCCTCCGTTTAAGATTGATCAGCTTTCTTTTAAAATCTTCTTCGTCCAAACCCTAGAGGGAATCCAAGACTTGATGGACGCCCCACTCGTCCACTCACTATCCCTAAAAACCTTTTCTCGCATAGAGCTTCTGTCATCATGCCTTCCCAGTATATGAAGCCAGTTCCATTAAAGATGGGTATCCTAAAGGGTGGGCCCATAACCTGCAACTCTGAAACATCCATTGGTCCCCAGAATGGACAGCTTGCAAGAAGCCTCTAGGATAACCCTGACCCCTGTGTGCTCAGCAAGAATAACTCCCACCCTGGCAAACAAAAACTCTGACCACCTTCACCTCTGTGAAGGCAAGACTCCCTTGAGTTGATAGCAAAAAGAATCTCTGAATTTGCTCCCCTGAGCTGTAAGTTATGGAGGGTCAAAGTTGACCTTTTGTACAGAGGCTCTCTTAGAGTGAGGGTCTTATCTTCCACATTTCTCAAAGTCTGATCTCTCTCTAAAACACTATCTACTAAAGTACGGCACCAATCAAAATACTGTATTGTACAAAAAGTTACAGGTGCCGGTGTACTTTCTGTACGGCCATTGTACGACATGGCCAACTAACCGACACATGTCATATCGGGATTCGTTCCTGAAATCTCCGAAGATGCCATAATCCAATGTTGTCGTGCCACGTGTCGATCGATGTGGCGGTAACCAAAAACCGCCAAAATCCTATTGCGCGATCTCGGTGTCTTTTTTGGCCGTCCAATCAAACTGGTTTTTAATCGTAACCGTCATAAATTGTTGCGCGATATTTGTTTCGCTGTCGAAACAAAATGCGCGACACCTATTGCGTATTTGTAATGTACTCCGTAGTTTTACAAAACTATATCCATATGCGTCGTCTATAGTTACAATTAAATGATATTGTTCACGCGTAACAGTTTAAATATTTGTCAAACCTTATATGTCTTAGCAGCGATCCTAGACTATAGGATAAAGCTACCGGCTACTTAGAATTGACGGACAGCAGGTACCAGGATCAAATCATGGGTTCGTCAGGTATATTCTGGTAAATCTACCAAAAATTTACCACCTGTCTCTCTATCTCTATAAGGAGCATAGACAGCCATGGCTCTAGCTTCCTCTTCAACTTTCAGTGACTGCGACAAGTGTGGGAGCTGAAGCGAGGAGATTGAAACAGACTGCCTAGGCTTCTTTTGTGCCTTTCTTTTTAGACCTAGAAAATATTTAACAAATAACCATTAATTTTTACATTTGCTTTCTCCATCCAGAGTTTCTCAAGCATATTTCCTATTGCTTCTTTCTGAGTGAGTCTGATGATCTTTTTCCCCCTATCTCTTTCCATTTGGATTCCCAAAACATATCTTGCCTCCCCTTAATTGTTCATGTCAAATCCGCTTCTAAGATCTTTCTTTAACTTATTGATCTTTTCGAAAGACTTATTTAACACCAGCAGATCATCCACATAAATTGGAATAAAGATCACACTATCCTCATCTTCAAACATATAGATAGAATGGTCAGAGCTGATAAAAATATATCATTGACTAGTGAGAAACTCATCTAGTTTTTTATTCCACTATCGGGGAGCATGCTTCAGTCCATATAAGGACTTTATGAGTCTACAGACTTTGCTCTTTTCCCCAACCTCCACAAACCCTTCTGGTTGCCGCATGAAGATTTCTTCCTCTAACTCGCCATTTATGAAGGCGGTCTTAATATCTATCTGGTATATTTCTATGTCTTTCGCTGGTGCTAGATTGAGGAGAATCCTTACTAATGGGAAACGAACAATTGGGGCAAATGTATCCTCATAGTCAATTACCTCCTTTTGGGTGAACCCTTTTGTTACCAAGCGAGCCTTATATCTTTCAATAGTATTATCTGGGTTTAGTTTTAGTTTAAATACCCATTTACAGCCAATAGGTTTTCTGTCTGGAGGGCAATCCGCTAGTTCCCAAGTATTTGCTTCCATGATGGAAGTCATCTCATCATTTATGGCCCTGATCCATCTGTCCTTTTCTAAGCTGTTCACAGCCTCGAAGTATGACTAGTATGACTAAGGCTCATCAGGATGAGATAGCTTAGTTACCTTATGAGCAACTTGTTTCTCTTGTATCGTTTTGCTGCTCCTTCTCCCCCATTCAAACTTTGAAGCGGGAATAGAGGGAAGTCGTGGGTTTCTCTATGTTTTCTCATTCCCTCCCCTCTCCATGGAAGATGGTTCAGTTCCTCCTATTCTATCTCCTCGAAGTCCTTAGGATATGTGGGGAGTCTGATAGCTCTTCTGTATCTTGGATCTCCCCGTAATCTGAAATCACGGTCTTACTCATGTCCTTTTCGGGAAAAACCGAGTTCTCCTCACTTTCAGACTCAATCCCAATTATTATCTTCTTAGTATATTTGAAAGGGTCAATTGACATTCCTTCATCCATGACAACTAGGTGTTTAAGCACAATGATATCTTGCTTTGCTAAGTCACAGACTCTATATCCCTTAAAATCCTCATCATATCCCACAAAATATTGTAGTTTTCTCTTAGCATCAAGTTTCCAGTTTTTTCCTATCCGTATCTAGATTGTAAACTTGGCTACCAAATACTTTAAGGTGAGAAATATCCGGTTTCCTTCCAACCCATCTCTCATAAGGTGTCATACCTTTGACTGTTGAGGTAAGGACTCTATTCTTAATGTAGTTGGCACAATTCATGGCTTCTACCTAAAGTCTCTTTCCTATTTTCTTGTCAGCCAATATACTATATACACTATCTCATAGTGTTCGGTTTAACCACTCTACTACCCCATTTTGTTTCGGATTATGTGGTATAGTTTTCTGGTGTTGAATTCCGTCATCTCTTAAGTATTCCTCAAACTGGTTAGAGGTATATTCTCCCCCATTATCACTCCTTATTCTTTTAGTGGGGGTTCCATGTAACTTCTTGTTGTTTTTAGAAAGATTTAGTCCTCTCTATGCCTCATCTGTGAGGGAGAGAGAGCTGTTCAGGACTTAAGCTATTTTTTGTTGAGTTCGGTTCAGTACTTACCAAAATTAGTGTGACAGTGAAGTTGGGGTTCACGGTTCATTCACACTTGGGACACGCGTCGTCACTTGGGAGAATGCGTGAGTATGTCCTCCGTGGACGTACGGAAATTCGGCAAGACCACGGAACTTCGTGAAGTCAGTTCTACGGTGCCAAATCCTCTAATCGGACCGTTGACAGCCGCCGCCAACAAATAGTGACGAGGCGTGACTAGATCATTATCACTTTACGTTGTCTGAACTTCGGTGTAAATATTTGTGTTAGAATGTTAGATGTACGGCTGGAATTCCTCCGTACAGGTTAGTGTAGTTTCGGTGTATAGAAGTAGGACTTAGTGAATTTGATTCATTAGGAAGAAATGATATGAAAACTGTACACTCATTTTTATGTAATTTCATTTCTGCATATCTCACAGATATGTGAGCGGAATTCATTGAATTTTTGTGTGTGAGTTTTTTTGTTTGTTATCTACACTGTGACAAATTTTCAGGACCATTGGAGAGTTTTATTAAAGTTATAGTCTGTCAAAGTTGCTGTTCAGCCATCGGTATTTGTGGAAGCTTCCTCTCTTGATTTGTTCTACGATGACTACTGCTGCATCTTCTTCATCTTCAGTGCCAGCAGTTGTCTCAGAACAACAGGTTATGGGCCCACCTTCACGAATTCCGGTCTTTGATGGACGTGAATATTTGTATTGGGCAGATTTGGTTAAGTCTTACTTCAAGCAAGTGAAACTTATTGATGTGTTAAATAGATCATTGGCAGAATCTGATGCCAGCTTTGATCAGAAAAATGACCAGGCTTTGCATTTAGTAAAGCTTATGATATCAAAGAATTGCATATGACATATATTAATGTTACAAAGGCATCATATTTGTGGGATGCATTGAAATCTTCTTATGTCAAAGCTAGTGACCAGCATGAGATTATAGCAGCTGGTCAGATCTATGAGTATAAGTACACACGTGGTAGCATGGTGGAGTACACTAATCGGTTTTGAATGTTACTGTCAGAAAATGCATGTTATGGGGGGACTTTCTCCCCTTATCATCAGGCCATGATTCTCCTAAAGGGGCTTCCTGAAATTGTCTAAACCTCTTTGGAATTTGCAAACAGCTATAGAGTATATCTTGGCAGAAGAGGCTACTAAGACAGTTTTAGGATTTGGAAAACCAGCTGTAGCATTTACGGCTCAGTTTCAGAGGGAAAGTAGATATCAAGGGAATCAGTTTAATCCTCAGTTTGAGAAATGTGTTTATTGCTATACTGATGGTCACTCCTTCAGAGCTTGTCTTTTGTATACAAAAGCTCTTGAAACAGGTACCTTTCGGAAAAGATGGAGACACCGCGGACCTCCCATTTCCCAACAACCTTCGAATAAAACTGTTTCATTTTCAGCGGAGGATACGGAATTGAAGAAGAAAACGACCGAGGAAACGATACCTGATGTGATCAGTTTTCCAAAAACTGATGACAAAGAGTTCTTTGCTCTTGCCAAACTCGACATGATGGAAGGAGAAAAGGACCTCGGATGGATAATGGATTCCGGCAGCTCTTCACACATGTGCTGGAATAAGTCTTGGTTTAAGGAGATGTCTTCTATTCCTTTACGTCAGATCTTTTATGCTTGAGGCTATGCCGTTGAATCAAATGCCAAAGGAAACATAGATCTCGATTGTGTGATAGATTGAAAGGTTGTTAAGAGAACTTTGTATGATGTCTTGTATGTTCCAAAGTTCAAGAAAAATTTGTTTTCTACGTCTGTAGCTGAAAGCAAAGGCTTTGAGGTTCTCTAGAAAAATGGCAAGAAAATAGTGAGCAAAAATGGAAGAGTAGCTCTAGTAGGAACTAGAGGCCCAAACGTTTTGTACCGCATGGACCTGGCTAATAAAATTGATTTTGCGTACTCCAGTGTCCTATGTGATAATGTTTTGTGGCATAAAAGGCTTGGTCATGTGCATCATGAGAGACTTACTAAGATGATAAAGCATGATATGATAGAGGGAGTCAAGCTTGGTCAACAAGAGTCTCATGTGTGTGATGGTTGCGCTCTCAGAAAGCTTCACAAGCTTCCCCTATCACAAGTTTCTGATCACTGAGCCACAGATGTTCTTGGTATTATTCACTCTGATGTTTTCGGCCCTTCTAAAGTTCCCTCTCTTGGTGGCAGCCGCTTCTTTGTCACCTTTACAGACGATTACTCTTGGTATAGTCGCCTATATTTCATGAAGGAGAAGAGAGAAGTCTTCACTCACTTTAAGCACTACAAAATCTGGGCGGAGAAACTTCACGGCAAATCTATTCTTGCTTTGCGGATGGATAATGGTGGAGAGTATGTATCTCATGCCTTTGCTGATTTTTTGAAAGAAAATGGCATCTCTCGTGAATTTACTGCTCCATACACACCGGAACAAAATGGTGTTGCCGATAGACTTAATCAGACTTTGACTGAATGTGCTCGATCTATGATGGCCGATAAAGGTGTGGATCCAAAGTTTTGGGGGGAAGCTTTTCATTGTGCTTCCTACATCAGAAATAGAGTGGAAACCCGAGCTCTTAGAAGTAAGACACCTTATGAAGTGTGGACAGGCAAAAAGCCAAATGTAAATTATTTTAGAGTTTTTGGCAGCAAATGTTTTATCTTGGATAATCTTCCTAATTGGAAGCTTAGTCCAAAATTTGTACCTAGTGTCTTTTTAGGCTATGATGATGAATCTGCAGGTTATAGAGTCTATAATCCTCAGAGAGGATGCCTTCAAATAGCTAGGAATATTCAGATTAAAGAAGAAAGTCAATCTGTTGACGGTTTTAGCATGGATGCAGCTGAAAGGAATGAGAAAATACAAGAGTATTTCATTCTTGAGCAGGTACCTTTTACTCCAACCTATTCTACTTCTTCTACCTCTCTCCCAAATGCCTCTGGGTCGTCTAATACTACTCTTGGAGCTGCTCCTTCTGTTGATCCTCCTCCCCATAAACACCCTGTGCGGCAAGGTACTGAACCAACAGTTCTCACGTCAAATTTTCCGAGGGGAAAAAGGCAAAGCAGCCGCCTTTGAGGCGACCGAGTTGAGAGTACTTTTTCTGCAAGCACAGGGGAGCCGATTACTATTCATGAAGCTTTTTCCGTTCCTGAAAAGGATCATTGGATCTCGGCTGCAAATGAGGAGATAAAGTCAATTATGGAAGCCCAAACTTGGGAACTTGTGGAGCTCCCACCGAACCGGAAAGCTATCAGTTCTAAGTGGGTCTTCAAATTTAAATTGAATCCTGATAATACAATTGAGAGATATAAAGCTAGACTGGTGGCTAAGGGATTTAGCCAAAAGGAGGGAATTGATTATGAAGAGACCTTCTCTCTTGTGGTTCGCTTTCCTACTGTTAGAGTTTTGCTATCTCTTGCTGCAATAGAGGATATGAAATTGCATCAGATGGATGTTAAGACGGCTTTCTTGCATGGTGATTTGGAGGAAGTAATTTATATGAAGCAGCCAAAGATGTATGCAGATTAAGTATTCTGGAGGTAGTATGTCAGATCATTGTCATGTTATGAAAAGGTTGTTCCTTAAGAGTACTAGTGCAGGTGGGGATTTTCACCACCTCAACAGGCTATGTTATTGATGAGAACTCTGCCCCATGAATATAAGGGAGCCATGGATAGGCTTAGGGGTCTTCCACAACATCAATGGAATATTGCGTTAGCAATTCAGATTATTTTAAGCGAATAAGCTAACCAGATTTCACAAAGAGGTAGTAGTTGTTGTTCTACAACCATCGGTGTAGATGGAGGAGCAGCAGTAGTAGTAGAAGTAGACATGATACACTCTCAGAAGCTATCAAGAATCCTACCAAACAGTTGTTTTTAAGTGCTCACCAATTCTTCTACAAGCATCCAAACTTCACAAAACTCTATCAGAATATAGAGTAGCATAAACAGTGATAACTCCCAAAGTTTCAGCACAATTGACCCAACAACACTCAAGATATAATACTCAAAAGTTTCCCAAGACTCTCACATAGTACAGATGAAGATGATGATGACGACGAGGAGGTAGATGTGGCTACCAACATCTTGTTGTTGATGATGGAGAAACACTTTAGACCAATCGAATAAGCGAATTTTATTAGACTTAACGATTGCGTTATAAGGTAACTACAACACCTTCTGGGGATTCGGATAGGTACCGAGGGAATATAAGTACCCCG
>JBBHKE010000854.1:0-36308 GCA_037447655.1 Zygnema cylindricum | reverse complement strand
ACAGGGGTATAGTCGGTCAGAGATTTTGTCTGCCAGGGTGGCTGCATTTCTAGGGGAAATTCAAAGTGGGTGAATGTGTCCAACTCTCATATTCTAACTTTGCATTCTGTGGTGGAACTGAGCACACAGAAAGTGTTATTTCACAGGGGTGAATCTATATTGGGGTTCTGATTGTCAAGGGGTTAGTCATTTGGGTTTATATCAACTTGGAGTCGGCACTATCTAGATTAGCTTTTTTGGATCTGCATACTCTGAGGGCCAATGGAGGTCTCACAGTTTCAAAGCCATCTCACCCAAGCATATGGTCTCAAATTTACCATTGACCAGGCAGCTCAATATGCTGTAGAATACGAAATGACCAATTGTTGGCGGGAAGCACAAGATGGTCCAAAAGCACCCCAAAAAGAACCTGCTCCTTTCAATCCACCAAATCCCCGCTATCTAGGGCCAAAAAATTGTCTACCAAGGGTCCCAGCTATAGGAATTCCTCCCAAGAAATCATTAAATTGTATTTGCTTCCGATGTGGCAAAACCGAGCACGACGCACGGATGTGTCTGGATAAATCTGCAACCTGTACACATTGGAAACAAACCGACCATTTTGTGTATCGTTGTCACATCAAAAACCCTGAATTTTCTTACCAAAACCAGATTCGAAATGGTGGAATTCTAGCTAGATCTGCCAATATTTTTCAACCGGTGAAAGATCCAAAAAAAGATTCCCCACCTAAAGTTTCTCGGAGAGAAAGAGAGAGAGAGGAAATGCAAACTCAAATGACCGCCATGATCAAAGACCAATTTACAGCCCTTATGGCTCAAAGGAAACCGCCATCTCACCTAACTGGTATGGCCAGTACAGTGGTCCATCTTCTTAAACTGGTTGGTCGAGTTTTACGAGATTCAACCATTCATAAACGGACAACCACGTTTAAAAGAGGCACAGTTGATCATAATTGAGAGGGTAAACAGTCTAGCACGCCTCTTTTATTGTCATTTTCCAAAGAGACAGTAACCAATCTGCCCGAAACCCCGTTCACTATTACGGCGAAAGAACTCACTATCCTAGATTGCTCTATTCAGGACAGCCATAGTATCAAAGAAAGGTTGTGCATTTTCTCCACTATGATTTTCGACCCTCCCAACCCCAAATCTACAATCTTGTCCTTCCCGTCTGCAACATTATAAGCTTTGCAAATGAATCATAACATTGAAGTCTTTAGGCCTATATTTGCCGAATAACGTATTTCACTTGATTAGCACATCAATTGTTTGGATAATAGGAAGGGTGCATTTTCAGTTAATCGTGTCACATCGTCACTACCAGCTATGGACATTAGTGCAAAACCATTTATTTTGGGGTCATTTTTTGCACTAAACTAGGTTCAACCGCTGATAAACTTCATTCCACCACCACACATTTACTCATCTCAGCAGAAACCAATGAACAAGTTTTGGGCATTACAAAAGATCCACTCTGTTTTAGGTTTCAAAACGGCAAAGAATCTGATTTCACAGAGGTCTGGGCTCATGCATTGGCCACCAAATGTAGTTATTACGAGTGTTTAGTTGGGCAAGATATGATTTTTAGAGTAGGATGTTGGGTTGACATGTATTATCAAACATTTTCCTACCATCCCACCAACTATCCGGAAAAGAAAATTTGCCTACCTCTCATCTCTGCCCGACAACCCATACCCATTATGGCTCACGCAACCAAATCTGTCCCTCTTTACTCGGGAAGTATGGTAGGTGCTAAAATTTTCCATTCTTTGCTAGAGGAGGAAATCCTCCCCGACAACCCTTCTTTACCTTAATTTTTAGATAATCCAAGATTTGTGATTAATTCACGCGAATTTGATCACATTTATAAACACAACCTCCTGATTCCTATATCCCAAGTCCCTCCTCCTCCTCTATATTCAGTAGATCCTTCAGGGTTTCTTCCAATTAGTTGGACCCTCACCAAGACGGTCTAGTTATTTTATATTTATTTGCCGGCATAGGTACTTCCCTCTTTTCGTACCTTCGCAACGAGCTACTCATCAAACACTACTACTCAGTCGACACTGACCCTTTAGTCCGGCAAGCGTAAATACACCACTCTAACCTCTTACATGGACAATATCCACATCTCTTTCCCAAGTCCACCTTTACTTATATGCACATAGCCTTACCTTAAGACATTTGCCTAATAGGCAATCAGCACCTTCTTGATGTGGAACCAATCGATCTCCTCTTTGCCGGTTGGGAGTGTCAAGGGATGTCACGAGCAGGCAAAGGTCTTGGTTTGGTTGATCCCTACACTAAATTATTTTTTGAATTACTTCGGATTATGCATTTTCTCCAATCATTAGATTGACCATTAGGATACATTTTGGAGAATGTGGCAGCATATAACGATCCTTGACCTAGAATTCTAGTTGATAACTGAAATTCTATGGGCTCCATTGCCCACAGGATTCGCAGATCCAAAAGAAGCTAATCTAGATAGTGTCGACTCCAAGTTTATATAAACCCAACTGAACGATCACTTGAATATCCAAACCCATATACAGCTTCACCTCTGTGAAAAAGACTTTGTGTGTGCTCAGTTCTACCATAGAATGCAAAGTTAGAATATGTGTTGTGGACACATTCACCCACTTTGACTTTCTGTTATAAATGCAGCCACCCTGGCAACAAAAAACTCTGACCGACTACACATTTGTGTAGCTTGGACTCCCCTGAAATCGCAGCAAAAAGAGTCACTGAATTTGCTCCCCTAAGCATTGAGCTATAGCTGGTCAAAGATGACCTTTATAGTTACACGCTCTCTTAGAGAATGGTACCTTAATATCACTAAGTCTTAGTCTGCCTACTCACGACTACCTACTACTAAACCATATTCCAATTGGAACACTATATAGTACAAGGAGGTACAAAGGGTGATGTACTTATTATACTGCCATTGTACGAGAAGGTCTACAAAGTGACACTTGTCAAATCATGAGCGTTGGTTCTACCTTCCAATTTCTCCAGTATAAACTAATGTGGCGCCATGTGGCACTGCGTGAAGCTATCTCCAAATGCTGCCAAATGCCCACTTCGCGTGGCGCCTACAATGCCAGCCGTCCGATCAAAACATATTTTACAAGGTTCAGATTCGCGTACATGCATGAATTGCTCCTTTTCGTTAGTCTCATGTTAATTAACCATCGCGTTTCTATATCTTTGAAACCCGTCATGTATATCGTTATGATAATGTCTTAGTGGATAAGGCATACCACTATAGAGAGATTCTCAGACCCAGGTTCAAATCCAGATTAGAGCAACATTTTGGTTTTTTACCAGTGTGTTTGGGAATTCTCTACTTATAAACTATTAACTACATAATGTAACTTGTACATCTTAACGTTCATTCTGGGCTATGGGCTAAAGCAGACGGCTATCACTTCCTCTAGTAGATGGTATGTGCTAGGATCAAATCTTGGTCTTTGCAGTCATATTTTGGTACAAACTACGAATAAGCCTATTCTTTGTCTCATTGGACAGTATAGAGAGCCTTGGCTCTAGCTCTCTCTCTGATCTTCATTGACTGCAACAAGTATGTGGATAGGAGAGTTGAGCGAGAAGCAGGCTGCTTTTGCTGACTTACTTTATTTGTTTTTCCAAAACAAACCTTGAAAATACATAAACTTCAACAATTTAAAAAGGATAGAAGCAATAATTGGTCCCCCTCTCATAATTCGCGTCATGGTTCTCTAGCCTATCGGGTCCGTTCTAAATGGATCAATTTGATTGATATTGGTCACCTACGAGAAGGAAATCTTTTTGTCACACCTCATTTTATAGATATTCAGACAACCCTCTTTCCCTTTCGTAAAGTCCAAACATGTCTCCAACATGACCACTCGCCAAATTACAACATTAACGTCTCTGGACAACCCCTCAAAGTCCTTCCCATTCTAGTGTCTTACCCACACTCCCATGTTTTTTCCAACGATAGGCTTGGCTTGCTTAGAAATACTCACACTGGCGGCAAATGCTACAAATTGAGAACACCTCATGCATTACTTCCCAAACACTACAGTTGCCTCCAGTCTCACAGAACGACAACGCTGCATCCTGTTAGGTCGGGTCATGGACCCTCAATCCCTCTCATTTGTCTTAGGCCTCGGATTCGCAGTAGGTCGTTACGCACAAACCCATCTGTCTCAACCAGCAGGGGGTGTGAATATATCATCACCAATTTCAACCTCTAAACATGTACCTACACGATCTCCTTTCACCCTCAAAGGGCACCTTCTCAATTTTCCTCTTTCCATCCCCTATATAACCTTCGCCATAAGTCATAATCTATGATTTATTAAATCCCAGTCATATGTCATGATCCATTCCCGCCTATATTGCTACTCAATCTGCTCCATCTAGTCATACATCATTATTTCCTCACTGGACTGCAGCCTTTCCTACTTGTAGCTGGCATCATTGGACAAATTGTTTACTGCAGACACCTGTCAATTGCTCGTTAGGACAATCTCTCATGGCAAACGAACAGCTGGCTTTCGCACAAGCCATAGAAGCGATGGCAATTAAAAGTTCGGAACCTCTTAAATGGAAATTTGGGGCTAATATCTTTCAATCTGAACATGATTTACTAAATAAAGTGATTCTCCAAAAAGTCGATGCTTTCGCTATCTTTTTGAATGATCTTGGTTTCCATAGAACCTACAAAATATCTATAGATCTCGAAGTCGATCATCCCATTTTCAAACCAAAACACCGATTATCTAAAACGGAGTGGCAATTAGTGGATCGGCGCTGTGCTGAATTAGAGGAAGCTGGCCTTATTTACTGGTCAGATTCTACTTTTGAAGCACCCACAGTCATGCCACGGAAAAAAGATGCCAAGGGAAAATTTACAGATTGCCGAATTTGCAACGATTACGGGGAACTGAATTCTACAACCATATAAGACTGACATCCTATGCCATTGGCCGAGGAGATATTTGATCATGTAAGAGCGGCTAAATATTTTAATATTTTTGATTTGCAAGAAGGTTTTAACAGATTGAAAGAGAAGAGAAAGATAGGCGTAAAACTGCCTCTTAGGGTAGTGATGGTTGTTGGGAATGGGCCATGATTCCTTTCCGACAAAAGAATGCCCCTACAGTTTTTCAAAAAGTGATAGACTAAGTTTTAGGTGGTTGCAAGTTTGCACGATGTTGTATCGATGATCTGATTATTGCCTCCGCCACCATTGAAGATCACGCAGCTCACATTAAATGGGTCTTAACTGAATTGAATAAGGTCAGATTAAAATGTCATCCAGCTAAATGTACCTTTGGGTACAAAGGTGTGCCTAACATTGGACATTTCATTTCCTCCAAGGGAATCACACCTCTTGAAGCAAAAACCGAGGCAATTAGCAAATTACCAACTCCCGTTGATCTCACAAGCCTCGGGGCCTTCCTTCGATCGGCCAATTATTATCGCAGATTTGTCTTGAGTTTTTGCACAGATGTTGCTCCATTAAGCAATCTTCTCAAAAAAAATGTCCCTTTCGTCTGGGGACCCGATCAGATTTTGGCTTTTTAGAAGTTGAAAGATGCCCTGTCTAGTGCTCCTATCCTCCGCCCTCCTAATCACAAATTACCTTTCTGCCTACAAATAGACTTTGGAAAGCCTGGCATTGCGACAATCTTAACTCAGGGAGAACTAACGAAGAAGAATACGTGGTCGCTTAAGCAAGCAGGAGAAATAATGGTGCTGAGTCGAGTAAGAGCAGTAATTAAGGAGAATGTATAGCCGCAGTTTAGGTTATTGTACACTTTTTTCACTACCTTTATGGAAAACCGTTTTCACTCTTAACCGACCATCAACCTTTACACTAGCTGATGACGAACGATATACTGTCACAAAATTTAGCCGATGGACATTAATACAACAAGAATACGATGTGGAAATAATTCACCACCGAAGGTTACTTAGTTTGAATGTGTTGAAAATCATTAGATTTATAGGATATTTTCTAGGTCAAAAAGAAAAGAAAAGAGCAGGCAGCTTGCTTCCACTTTTCCTTTCTATCCCCCATACTTGTTGTAGTCACTAAAGGAGAGAGAGAGAGAGAAGTGAAGCCATGGCAGCTTCACCTTAATAAAAAGGACTGAAAAGTGACTTATGTCAATCTCAACAAAAGGTTGAGTCCGGCAGGACTCGAACCACTGACCGGCAGAGCGAAGCGTAGCCGTCAGCTCTAACCGGTCTGTCGTTAAATTTCGTTGAAGTATATAGGGTATGATTAGTATTTAGACTTTGTTACATTTGAAAAACAATTAACGAAAATACATTTGAAATGACATATAACTACTTGAATGAATTGCGAATAATATACCGCACGAAACAAATGAATCGGACATTTGTTTTTACGGTCAAAATTGAATGCCGATTTTTATCTAACGGCATACGTTATCGCCGAGATCCCGGAATGGTCACTTTAGCGTTTTATGACGTGGCGTGACCTGGCGCCACTTGGAGAGAAGACATTTTGTCGCGAGATCTCCAAGGAACATACAGACAAGTATAATGTGGGCACGCCTCCACTTAAAGGACATATCGTACATAGGCCGTACAGAAAGTACACCGGTAGTAGTACTTTTCAATACTTCACAGTTATATGATTGGTTCGTACTTTCACTAGATAGGGGTTGTGAGAGGGAAATAGGACTTAGTAAATTTGTTTGTAGGTAGTCACCTCTCTCTTTGAGAGTTTGTACAAATTGGCATTTTTGCTACCTCATAAAATATCGCCTGATTGGGCGTTTTCATTGACTTTTTTTTCTACGGACTCAAAGGAGTCCAAGCTGCACAGGGGTGCAGTAAGATTGTCTACTTATTGGCTTGGGCAGCAGTGGTTGCCATTAAAAGTGGGTTAGTTAACAACTATCTAGAGGCTTCTTGAATTCTGTAGTCCAATGGAGGACACAAAATTACAGAATGCAAACGACATTTCTCAAAATCCTTTGCCATGGACCATGGACAACGGGGTTCCTCAGGACTTGAATGACGACAAAGTAGAGATAATGTTAGCGAGTTTTTATATTTCTCATTCCTTGGCCTCTTTGCCCAACGATCGTTCTTCTCGCGATCCATGGCTAGACGGTCCGCTTTTTACTTTCCTCTTCTCCCAATCTTTTTGACCTGGCACTGCAATCGAGGAGGAAGGAGTGAAAAAAAGAGCAAAAAATTATCTTTTTCTAGGTGGGTCGCTAGTTCTGTTAGTAGCAGATGGTAGTCATAGACAAGTGCCTCTTTCGACCGAGCGCCTCTCACTTATCAAAGAAATTCATACAGAGTTTGGTCACTATGGGACCAAGAGCACCCTAAGCGTACTGCGGGCACGCTATTGGTGGTCCGAAATGCAATCGGATGTCGCGGCATTAATGCACAAGTGTGCAATATGTGATCGTCTGCGTACCTCATTTAGCAACGGACACACTTCTCCACAACCACTTCCCATCAAAGGGTTATTTTACCGCTGGTCATGCGATTTGGCAAGTCCCTTTTCCATATCTCGAAGAGGGAAACAATTTATAATGATCATGATTGAAAATTTCAGCAAATGGGAAAAAGTAGTGGCGCTACCACACAAATAGCAAAGCTTACCATCGGAGCTTTCAAAAAACATGTCCTTATGAGATACGGAGCTCCAACTGAAGTCCTCACCGATCAAAGGACCGAATTCCGCAGGGAATTCCAAAAAATGTTAGATAACACGCTCATAGACCACCGTTTAACCAACCGAGATCATCCACATAATGATGGATTGGCGGAACGAGTAGTCTAGACCTTCAAGCGGGCATTACGGAAGCATTGTTTGGAGAAACATATAAAAGTATGGGACGAGCCACCTTGTTAAATTGCCATGTGTATCGAATGTAGGTACAGACGAGCCTAACAAATTTCGGTACATACTATGTCTTCTTTGGGCGTCAACCATTGTTAGGCAAGAATATCCAAAAAGCAGCAAGCTTTCTGCTTCCCTTGTTGTCTGACGGGGTTTCTCCAGAAGAACTAACCAACCAGGCGCTGCTTTTTGCCTAAGAGATGCCTATGGCTTTTGACAACTTGCAAATTGCCCAACATCGAGATACTTTGCGCTTTGCCACAACACGCAGCGGCACTTACAGGCCACAGCAAAAGCCTTATCGGGTGGGAGATTACGTCTATTTGCGACGACAATCCTTCGACACTTTAGACACCGATGTTTCAGCCCATATTTTGCGTATTACCAAAGTTGACGCGAATGGCATGCTGGGACTTCAAGGAGCAGATGCACGAACCTTTCGGGAGCACTCAAAGAACTGTGCTCCATGTTATTTACCGGATCTCTCCCTAAATATGGACCCCATGCGTATGCCTAACACTGAGGCTACAAAATGCACACTTTGCAACTCGGCCAACGGGGAAACATCTATGCTTCTATGCCACCATTGCAACCACGGATTTGACATAGAGTGTTTCGTCCCTCCCTTAATAGTGGTTTAGACGACCATTTTGTCACGGCTGCCGAGAGTTACCACTCGTATTGCCCAGATTTGCAGCCGACTAAAAAGTTAGGGGGGGGGGAATAAATTGAGCCTCTTTGCGTCCTCTCTCACTCTACCTTTTTTTTTCTTGTGTTATGTTTATGTTTGTTTGCTGCTTATACAAATTTCAGCCACCAATTCTCTATTATGTTATTACTTTGTTGCTTATTTCTTCATCCTTTTCTTTCAAGCTAATTGTGGAGCATGTTTAACATTTGGTTGGTCACATGCATGACAGTTGTCATGCAACATCACGTTGCCGCATTTTAATTACATTTAATCGTATTGTAATTATACTTAATTGCATTTTAAATCGCATTTTTATTACACTTTACTCCTATGTAAGCGGTCCTTTAAAAAGGACCCCACACTATTTTACTCTTGGGAATATTTCGGTGACGACAAGATTGTATAGATTTTGGTCTGACACCGTGAAACCCGCGAACATGTCAGATTTTGTCTGCGAAGTCGTCGGTCGCAGGAATTCATGCAAACCGACCAAATTTGATGTCCGGGATTTTTCTCACGAACCGACTTACTTCGCCGGCCGGAATTCCCGCGACCAATTTATATCGATGTAAGGTCGGTCGCGAACTTAAACAGGAACTCGAAATGATGTCAACGCCATCGTGGATTTGGAATGCGAATCTACGGCCACAAATGATACAGACAAATGGACCCTCTAGATGCGGACTGCACGTAGGTCCATTTTAAGTCGTGAACCGTTGGAGGTCGCACGCATTCACATGTAGTGTAGGAAGGATTTTTATCTGCAGGTTGTAGATTGTGTAACGTAAGGCATACAATTCTGGTCGCGTGTTGCCCAGAATCCAAACTAGGAGCAAACAACCACATTGAAGGCATGTATTCGTAGTAGGTTAGGAGCTTTGCTAAAGACTTTGTACTTAGCAAATTTAAAGGGAATTTTGTGCTCACAATTTCAAGAGCACAAGAATTCTCTTTTTGGAAGATTTGACCTAAAAATTTGAGGATTTTTCTTGTGAAATTGTCTGGATAGTTTAACTGGCAGTTTTTCTTGCCATTAAGCATTTTGCTGCCTAGCTGTTACTTTCTTGCAATCTAAATCTGCCCTACAAATTAACCTTCACGGCTCACGGCGAGGCCTAATCGGTTTCCCTTCACTTCTTCTCTTGTCCTGTAGGGTGGATTGTTGTTCAACCTTCTATCTCAGGTTGTTGTTGAACCTTGAATTATAATTGGATAGTTTTGGGTTTGCTTGTGTGGTTCACTTGGGGATGGTGAATTAGGGTTGACTTTCGTTATTTTTTTTGCGTGAGGCTGAATCTGGTTATCTCGGATTTGCTCGTAGTTTTCTATATTTTTGGTCTATGTATTGTGATGTTTAGGTTAGATCTTTATTGATCAAACTCCTGTAAGGAATATAAACTTCCCAAGGAGCCTAGTGGCTTTCTGTAGCATAATATTCATGTGCTCTTGAAATTTTCTCAGACTTTTGTTTTATTTTATTGCAATTCGACATTATCATTTTTGCTTCATTTTCTTCAATTTAAAATTGTCAGTTTTTCTAATTCTCTTTATTTCTTGTGTCAATTAGTTTTATTCTGCCAAGTTTTTTTTTATACTTTGTTTGTATGTTTAACTTTGTGCTATGCTTGTTTTCATTTCCTTGATGTCTAGTTTGTTTTTGAGTTGTTTAATCTGAGATTACTGAACTGTCTGGTATCCTTTTCTCTTCTTTCTTCTTAAAGGATTAACTCTCTTAGAACACCTAGCAAACTTAAACCAATAAAAACTTAAAAAAAATAAAAAATCCTCAAGATATATATCACGTGTCAGGATAGTTTGTTGATCGTTTAGAGGATACATGAGTGGATTGGGTTTGTTCAAACCCAATTGTATTGAGCATTTGCATTGTTGAACGCTTTCCATGCCTGCCATCTGGCCGTGAGTGGCCTTCTATTTCTTTCTATATTTTTGGTGTGGAATTTTGTGTTTAGATTTGGCCGTTGGTGGCCATCGATATAACTATTTTTTTTGCGTGTGGAGCTCTAGATCTGCACCTTTGGGTGCTTGTTTAGCGATATTCACTTTTTATAAATCTGGCCCTTTGGCCTTGCCCACTTGTTTGCAAGGTAGAGGTTTTGGTAAAAGCGGCTGCTTAATTAGATCTGGCTATTGTGGCCTTGCTAGAGACTTTTTGAGATTGTTGCCTACGCGTGTAGTGTGGTTTGGCATTTGGTACATTTTGTCTAAAGCGTATCCGTTAGTCAATTGGTTTGTATCATTTTCACTTTTATGCCCACCGATTAGGATAATCTTGACTATCTATTTGGATCTACACGTAGTGGTGGATCTTTTCATTTGTCAAATTCAAATCAACATTTTTTGTTGAATTCGTTCCCTTTGCCGTTAAGTCCTACAGTTGCATCTAGAGCGTTGTCTTCTCGCTCAGCTTTAACCACCTTGTCCTCGTTGTCATCCATTATATCCACACTATCTATGGAAGAAGTTGATAACAAAGAGGGACCTCATTTGTTTTCCTTTCCCTTTGGGTTGTTGTTAGCATCAATCTCGGTTTTGCATTCAACTCATTCTTTTCCTCCGATGGCCTCCACATCGGAGGGCCTGTCAGGTAAAATTCATTTTTGTTTTTTAGGAATGAAGAATACCATGGGTTTATCTCACATTAGTATGTTATTTGATACGGAATTACGAGATCTAGCTTTCCGATATCAAGACCGATTTGACATGCGTGTCGCTTTCTCACCTTCGACGGTACCTTCGCGGTTCTGCCCTTATGTTATATTCACGAAGGTATGATGGCACACTTAGAATGACCGAATACTCTCCACAGTTTGCAAGTATACCAGAGGTCATACGTCAGGTTGAAATCCCTTATCAAGCAGCTTTTCTCGAGGTTTTAGATGCACAAGGCAGTGTCTCTTGTGCCTTAGTAGCAGAGGTACCCCATCAATATCTCATTGCACCACGTGCCGGTGTATCGGTACGACATGGGATGACCATTCCGTTACGTGATCCTTTGACGATTATATTTTATTTGTTACAAGAAGAATATCGTATAAAAAAATTTGAACAAGTCAAAGAACTAATGAATTTTGAGCGTAAACCGAAAGAAACTGCTCTTGCTTTACGAGCCCGTATGGAGACTTTACGTGAGGATCTCCCTGATTTAATGTCAGATGCAAAAGTTTTTTATAAGTTTGTTGAACACTTTCCCTTCCAGTCTGGGAAATTTATTCAAAGCCTGTTGGTATTTGTGTATTTTCTAGGTCCGCAAATAGGATAGAAAAAGGCAGAGGCAATCTTCCTCTAACTCCCCTCTCCAAGCCCCCACACTTGTTGTAGTCACTGAAGGCTGGATAGGGAGCTAGAGCCATGGCTGCCTAAGCTCTGATAAGACAGAGGGTAAATTAGGTAGACTTACCAAAAGTTAGTTGCCGGACCCAGGATTTGATCCTGGTCCCTGCCGTCCGTCAATTTGCATTAGCCGTTAGCTCTAGGCGTTAAGTCTAGGACACATATTACGATATAGAGGGTTTGATAAATATATAAATTGTCACATGTAGATTAATTCGTTTAACGACAAATAAATACTTAGTGCATAGATACAGCTTGATATAGTACAAAGTACAGAATGGGGACAGAACGGATACCGCGCATTTGTTTCGATAGCGAAACAAATACCGCGCGTCGAATTTCAGCGGCCTGGATTATAGCCAGTTTTGATCGGACGGTCGCGATAAGCGTCGCGATCACGGAAAAGGCATTTTTGGCGTTTTACGGTCTTTGCCACGTCAATTGACACGTGGCGTGATAACATTAGATTACGGGAATTTCGGAGATTGCACGAACTAATCCTGATTTGACATGTGTCGGCATTTTGGCCATGTCGTACAATGGCTGTACAAAAAGTACACCGGCACTTGTACTTTTTTGTACGACACAGTAATTTGATTGGTGTTGTACTTCAGTAGATAGAGTTTTAGAGGGGGAATAGGACTTAGAAAATTTTGGATAGGTAGTTGCCTCTCCCAGAGAGCACCCTGTATAAATGGAAAACTTTGGCCAACCATAACTATCAATTTACTTGACCATTTTCAGTGATTCTTTTTGCTACGCACTCAGGGGAGTCTAGGCTACACAGGGGTATAGTCGGTCAGAGATTTTGTCTGCCAGGGTGGCTGCATTTCTAGGGGAAATTCAAAGTGGGTGAATGTGTCCAACTCTCATATTCTAACTTTGCATTCTGTGGTGGAACTGAGCACACAGAAAGTGTTATTTCACAGGGGTGAATCTATATTGGGGTTCTGATTGTCAAGGGGTTAGTCATTTGGGTTTATATCAACTTGGAGTCGGCACTATCTAGATTAGCTTTTTTGGATCTGCATACTCTGAGGGCCAATGGAGGTCTCACAGTTTCAAAGCCATCTCACCCAAGCATATGGTCTCAAATTTACCATTGACCAGGCAGCTCAATATGCTGTAGAATACGAAATGACCAATTGTTGGCGGGAAGCACAAGATGGTCCAAATTAGCTGCATTTGTAGGAATGCTGAGTAGAAGTATAAATGCTCCCACTAAGAGAGATTAGGAGGCAACTAAGAAAGTCTTTATATATTTGATAGAAACTAGGGATTTATGGTTGCATTTGGGTGGGGAGAATATTGACATCACTACTTGGAGTGATGCTAATTATGGTGATGCTCTGATGAGGAGATGTACTACCGAATATGTATTATATGTGGGATGGGGCTGGTTGTTGTAGAAAATAATGGATTTATTAGTATTTTCTAGGTCTAAATAGAAATAGAAAGAAGCCGAGGCAGTCTATCTCTAACTTCTCTCTCCAACTCTCAAACTTGTCGCAGTCACTGAGAAGTTGGAGAGGAAGCTAGAGCCATGGCTACCTTGGCTATCCTGAAGTTTACGGGAATTTAATATTAGGGTTTATTTATTTAATTAAAAGTTAAGCGCCGGCGGCAGGATTTGATCCCTGTACCTACCGGCCGGCAGATAGGAAATAGCCGGTAGCCTTAGCCGTTAGGTCTAGCTATAGTGTTACGTACTATATAGTTTGATAATTATTTAAAGATGTATACGTACGATAAATTCATTTAACTGTTACGGATTACGGGATACATAGATCCGGTACGGATGACGGTACGGATTACGAATCAATACCGCGCATTTGTTTCGGAAGTGAAATAAATACCCCGCATGTATTTATTACGGCTACGATTAAATCTGAATTTAATCGGACGGCCGGAATTAGCGCCGAGATCGCGGAGGAAGATTTCGGCGGTTTGTGGCCATCGCCACATCGGATGACGCGTGGCGAAATTCCGTTGGATTGTAGAATCTCCGGAGATTATGGCACCGAATCCGGATTTGACATGTGTCGACATTTAGGCCATGTCGTACAATGTCCGTACTGAAAGTACACCGGCGGCTGTACTTTTGCGTATGGAACTCAATTCTGATTGGTTCCGTACATCAGTAGATAGAGTCTGTGAGAGAGATAGGACTTAGAAAAATTAGAAGATAGGACCCTCTCTCCCAGAGAGCTTCTGTACAAAAGGTCAACTTTGACCCTCCATAACTTACTGCTCAGGGGAGCAAATTCAGAGATTCTTTTTGCTACTGACTCAGGGGAGTCTTGCCTTCACAAGGGTGCAGGTTGTCAGGGTTTTTGTCTGCCAGGGTGGCAGTTATTTTTGCTTAAACACAAAGGGGTCAGAATTATCCTAGAGGCTTCTTGGAAGCTGTCCACTCTGGGGACTTATGGAGGTCTCAGAGTTACAGGTTATGGGCCCACCCTCTAGGGTACCAATCTTTAATGGAACTGGCTTCATATACTGGGAAAGGATGATGATAGGAGCTCTATGCGAAAAAAGGTTTTGGGGGATAGTGAGTGGACGATTGGGGCGTCCATCAAGTCTTCGAATTCCTCCAGGATTTGGAGGAAGCAGATTCACCAGGAAAGAGGATTCACCTTCAACGGAGGAAACAAAGGAAGGAGAGGTGGTGGACAAAGGAAAGGAGAAGGAGGCGACCACACCAATAGCAACTGGTTTAGAATTCATGTCACCTATTCCGAGGAATGAGGAGAATGATACTGAAACCTGGGACTTCAACAATATGGCGGCAAAGCACTTCATCCTACGCCATCTCACTCAAGGACTTGCATGTCCTCATTTGCAGGTAGAAAGAGCATCCGATCTTTGGATGGCTCTCATAGAGATGTACCGAAGTGGTACGATTCAGCAACAACAGTTGGCTGATCAGAAAGTTAAGGAGTATGTATACAAAGGGGGAAATATGTTGGATTTTTGCAATGAGCTTGCTACACTCTTCATGGAGCTACACAGTGCGGGAAAAGATTTTAGTGAAAAAGAAAAGGTTAACTGTTTACTGATGAAGTTACCTGATGAGTTCGTGAACATAGTTTACCGTGTGCAGGACTTGCCTGACTCAAGGTGGATATGGAACTCAGTGGTAGGGATGATTCTCGTTCAAGAGAATACAATTGAGATCCGAAGGGGAGGAAAGAGTGGCCAAGCCTTGGCAACAGCGACTGATTGGAGGAATAGGGATTCCCGAAAACCGGTCGGAAACTATGGGGGTAGGGAGCAGAAAAAACAGGCAGATGAGATCGAACCAAGGGCTCCCAAAGGTCTATGTCATTTTTGTAAGAAACCGGGGCACTATATGGCAGAGTGCACTAAGCTAACCGAGCTGAGGTTAAAAGAGGGGCAGACCGGTGGTAGCCCGAGAGGAAAGAAAAAGGCCCTTATCACACAGGTACTTGAGGCTGAATCCGAGGACGAGGATGATGAGCTCCTTTTGGATGAGGAGTTGGAGGCGAAAAAAGAGGTCGAAATTCCACGAAGGCAGAAATGTGCTTACGGCGGATTGAAAGGTGAAGCAGGCTGGATTATAGATTCAGGTGCTTCCATGCACATGTGTAAGGATAGACACATGTTCACTAAGACAAGAAAGATTCCCACCGTAGAGATAGAGTACGAGGATGGGAGGATAGTCACCACTACTCTTGTAGGATCGGTAGATCTAAAAGTGTTAGTAGAAGGAAAGACAACCATATTAACATTCTCCGATGTATTGTTTATTCCGGAGCTGAACAAAAATCTTATCTCTACATCAGTATTAGATGATAAGGGTTTTTTTACTAGCACTAGGGAAGGAGTCTTTACTGCTAGTTTTGAGGATGATGTCTATTTTATTGCTGAGAAAGGTAGCCATGGGATGTTTAGGCTGATCTTAAGTAATGAAAAGAAGAAACTTTATTATACTGATGTTCATGATATTATGATGTGGCATAAGAGGCTTGGGCATGTGAATCTAGATAAGTTAAGAGAGATGAAAAAGATGGGAGTGGTGGAAGGGATTCAGTTCAGTGAGAGTGATGATATAAGTGATTCTAGTGGATGTGCTCAAGGTAAAGCACACAGATTACCCTTTCCTAAAATAGCCACCTATAAGGGAGAAAAACTTCTAGATCTAGTACACACAGATATTTGGGGACCGGCTAGAGTGCCCTCACCGGGGGGGAAGAGATTTATGATGACTATAACTGATGATTGGTCTCGGTATTCCCGGGTATATTTTTTGAAAAACAAGTCCGAAGCTGAGGATTGTTTTAGACAATATAAAGCATGGAGCGAAAAACTCCATGAAACTCCAATCAAGAGAGTAAGGAGTGACAATGGTGGAGAGTATACTTCTAACCAGTTTGAGGATTTTCTGAGGGAAGATGGGTTTCAACACCAAAAGACAGTTCCAGAAAATCCGGAACAGAATGGGGTAGCTGAAAGGTTAAATAGAACACTAAGTGATAGTGCTAGAAGTATGTTGTCAGATAAAAAGATAGGAAAAAGGTTTTGGGCAGAAGCAATGAACTGTGCTAATTACCTCAAAAATAGAGTTCTTACTTCAGCTATAAAAGATCAAACACCTTATAAGAGATGGACAGGCCGGAAACTTGACATATCTCACTTAAAGGTTTTCGGCAGTCAAGTATTCAGTCTAGATACTGATCGGTCCAATTGGAAGCTAGATCCTAAAGGAAAACCGGGATACTTATTAGGATATGATGAAGATGTTAAAGGATATAGAGTTTATGATTTAAAAAGGGAAGATATAATCTTAGTAAAGCATCTAGTAGTTATGGATGAAGGAAAGTCTGTGGATCCTTTCAAATATACAAAGTCAGTAAAAATCAGATTTGAGTCAGAAAATTCCGATGACTTTGAGCTTCCTAACTATCTAGGTTTTAGAGTAGATGACATTCTTGTAGGAACAAATCAGACCGAAAAGGACTCGGCTGTGGAAACTCCAGTGACAACTCTACTCGAAGCGGAAGACGTGATGGAAATTGATTCGGAATCAAGGGATAGGGGAGAAGCCG
Organism: Zygnema cylindricum; assembly: GCA_037447655.1. Taxonomy (NCBI): domain Eukaryota; kingdom Viridiplantae; phylum Streptophyta; class Zygnematophyceae; order Zygnematales; family Zygnemataceae; genus Zygnema; species Zygnema cylindricum. The sequence continues at coordinate 19,312 of JBBHKE010000854.1, read as the reverse complement.
AGTTTGTTCGAAAGAATCCACGAGAACCATCTATTCCGGCATCAGATTTTGAGGGGGGGAGGAGAAGTAGCAAAAGACTGCAAGAAAAACAGGTTAATAACAAGGTAACTAAACTATCTCATCAAGATGAACCTCAAACTTATGGAGAGGCGATGACTTGTCCAGAAAGAAACCGGTGGAAGACAGCCATCAATGAGGAGATGGCTTCAATCATGGCAGCCGATACTTGGGAGCTGGTGGACTGTCCACCTAACCGAAAACCAATTGGTTGTAAGTGGGTCTTCAAATTAAAACTGAACCCAGATAACACAATTGAACGCTACAAGGCCAGATTAGTGGCAAAGGGATTTACACAAAAGGAAGGAATTCACTACGAGGAAACCTTTGCCCCGGTGGTCAGATTTCCCTCCGTCCGCATACTTCTCAGTTTAGCAGCGGCGGAAGACATGGAAGTGCATCAGATGGACATCAAGACAGCCTTTCTACATGGAGAATTGGAAGAGGAGATCTTCATGCGACAACCCGAAGGTTTTGTGGAGGAAGGAGAGGAGAGTAAGGTATGCCGGCTGATTAAATCTCTTTATGGTTTGAAACAGGCACCTCGACAATGGAATAAGAAGCTTGATGAGTTTCTTACCGGTCTGGGATATATTCGGATCAGCTCAGATCACTCAATCTATGTTTTTGAAGATGAGGAAGGTTTGATATTTATTGCAATTTATGTTGATGATTTGCTTGTATTAAGTAAATCAATGGAAAAAATTAACAAACTGAAAACCGATCTTAAGGGGAGATTTGAAATGAACGATATGGGAGAAGCAAGATATATTTTGGGAATTCAAGTAGAGAGAGACCGGAAAAGGAAAATTATAAAACTGACTCAAAAGGAAGCAATAGGGAACATGCTTCAAAAATTTCAAATGGATAAAGCTAATAGTTGTACAACTCCAATGGAGTTGAAGAAGGGAAGTGAGGGGAGTGAGGAAGAAGGAGTCATAGTCTTAGACGAGGAATTATCTCCTGATGAACAGAAGTTCATGCAGACTATTCCTTACAGGCAAGTAGTGGGAAGTCTAATCTATTTTATGAATTGTACCCGGCCGGATTTAGCTGCAGCTGTAGGAGTGCTGAGTAGAAGTCTAAATGCTCCCACTAAAAGGGATTGGGAGGCAGCTAAGAGAGTCCTTAGATATTTGGTAGGAACTAGAGATCTATGGTTGCATTTGGGTGGGGAGAATACTGACATCACTACTTGGAGTGATGCCAGTTATGGTGATGCTCCGATGAGGAGATGTACTTCTGTATATGTATTATATGTGGGTGATGGGGCTTGCTGTTGGAGTAGCAAACAGCAAAAGGTTATTGCTCAGTCCACCATGGAGGCTGAGTATATGGCCTCTTGCTCTGCTGTAAAAGAATTGATGTGGGTCAAGTCTTTGCTTGGTGAGCTTGGTCACCATAAGAGTGGTGTGCAGAAAATATTTTGTGATAATCAGGCAGCAATCGCTATTTCTGCCAATCCTAAACACCATTTTAAAGCCAAACACATGGACATCAGACTCAGCTTTGTTAGAGAGAAAGTAGAAAACAAAATAATCAGTTTAGAGTACAGACCAGATAGTGAGATGGTAGCAGATATGATGACCAAACCTGTGCCTTCCCCTAAGCTAATTTTTTGCAGGGAGAAGTGTGGTCTGAAATTAAAGATTGACTAGAAAATAAGGGGAGTGTAGAAAATAATGGATTTATTAGTATTTTCTAGGTCTAAATAGAAATAGAAAGAAGCCGAGGCAGTCTATCTCTAACTTCTCTCTCCAACTCTCAAACTTGTCGCAGTCACTGAGAAGTTGGAGAGGAAGCTAGAGCCATGGCTACCTTGGCTATCCTGAAGTTTACGGGAATTTAATATAAGGGTTTATTTATTTAATTAAAAGTTAAGCGCCGGCGGCAGGATTTGATCCCTGTACCTACCGGCCGGCAGATAGGAAATAGCCGGTAGCCTTAGCCGTTAGGTCTAGCTATAGTGTTACGTACTATATAGTTTGATAATTATTTAAAGATGTATACGTACGATAAATTCATTTAACTGTTACGGATTACGGGATACATAGATCCGGTACGGATGACGGTACGGATTACGAATCAATACCGCGCATTTGTTTCGGAAGTGAAATAAATACCCCGCATGTATTTATTACGGCTACGATTAAATCTGAATTTAATCGGACGGCCGGAATTAGCGCCGAGATCGCGGAGGAAGATTTCGGCGGTTTGTGGCCATCGCCACATCGGATGACGCGTGGCGAAATTCCGTTGGATTGTAGAATCTCCGGAGATTATGGCACCGAATCCGGATTTGACATGTGTCGACATTTAGGCCATGTCGTACAATGTCCGTACTGAAAGTACACCGGCGGCTGTACTTTTGCGTACGGAACTCAATTCTGATTGGTATCGTACATCAGTAGATAGAGTCTGTGAGAGAGATAGGACTTAGAAAAATTAGAAGATAGGACCCTCTCTCCCAGAGAGCTTCTGTACAAAAGGTCAACTTTGACCCTCCATAACTTACTGCTCAGGGGAGAAAATTCAGAGATTCTTTTTGCTACTGACTCAGGGGAGTCTTGCCTTCACAGGGGTGCAGGTTGTCAGGGTTTTTGTCTACCAGGGTGGCAGTTATTTTTGCTTAAACACAAAGGGGTCAGGATTATCCTAGAGGCTTCTTGGAAGCTGTCCACTCTGAGGACTTATGGAGGTCTCAGAGTTACAGTTGTTGGACTAGCAAACAGCAAAAGGTTATTGCTCAGTCCACCATGGAGGCTGAGTATATGGCTTCTTCCTCTATTGTAAAATAGATGATGTGGGTCAAGTCTTTGCTTGGTGAGCTTGGTCACCTTAAGAGTGGTGTGCATTACTTTTTTTGTGATAATCCCCTATGAAGATCCGGATGCCTCCCATTCCCTTTTCCTCTTCGGCAAGATTGGTGAACTGTGGAGAATGCGGCCTGGTGGGACTAACGAATTCAGCACGTGTGGTGACTCTTGGATCTCCACCTTCCAAATTCAAACCGCTTCCTCCTCCAATAGGAAAGGTGATTGTAATTGTTGGGATCCCCCCTCCCCTACTGAGAAGGGTGGTACTGCTAAAACAGGTGCTTGATATTCTGCTTCTCTATGACCAGGAGACACTTGTTCCCCCGTGAGAACGGTCTCCACCCATGGAATGTGGAGACGAGGTCGGTTTAAGGGAGGTCTTTAGGAAATGGATGGTGGACGAGACGAAGATGGATGGGGGCTCAAAGGTAAAGGTGTTTGTTTCCTAGTTCGCCTCCACGATGTCTCGCGAGGTGGAGTTCCTAATCCAAATGATGGGGAGTGCTTGTGAGGAGGTGAGTAGGCGGGGACATTGTATTTGTAGGCTAAGAAAGGCGGGCCCGGTGACCCACGAACTGCTGCAGCTGGAGAAAAGGATGGCGAATGAGAGGAGGCGTGAGGTGGTGATGGTGGAGGAGAGGACAATCCGAGGGAAATATGTAGTCTCCGGTCAGGTTGTAGTTCCATCATGCAACTCTTAGACCTCCATTAGCCCTCATTGTAAGCAGCCCACACGAAGCCTCAAAGATAACCTTGACCCTTTTGTGTTTCAAAAAAAATAACTGCCACCCTGGCAGACAAAAACTCTTACCACTTCCACTTTTATGAAGGCAAGACTCCCTTGAGTCGATAGCAAAAAGAATCTCTGAATTTGCTCCCCAGGGCAGTAAGTGTTGTTCTTTGGACTATAATAGACCGCAGAAGCCACCCAAACTATGAAACTCTGAGACCTCCATTGGCCCTGAGACCTCCATTGGCCCTCAGAGTATGCAGATCCAAAAGAAGCTAATCTAGATAGTGCCGACTCCAATTTAATATAAACCCAAGTGACCGACCCCTTGACAGTCAAAACCCCAATATAGATTCACCCCTATGAAATAACACTTTCTGTGTGCTCAGTTCCACCACAGAATGCAAAGTTAGAATATGAGATTTGGACACATTCACCCACTTTGACTTCCCTTAGAAATGCAGCCACCCTGGCAGACAAAAACTCTGACCGACTACACCCCTGTGTAGCCTAGACTCCCCTGAGTCCGCAGCAAAAAGAATCACTGAAAATGGTCAAGTAAATTGATAGTTATGGCTGGCCAAAGTTTGCCATTTATACAGGGTGCTCTCTGGGAGAGGCAGCTGCCTACCCAAAATTTTCTAAGTCCTAAACCCTCTCTAAAACTCTATCTACTGAAGTACGGCACCAATCAAATTACTGTGTCGTACAGAAAAGTACAGGTGCCGGTGTACTTTCTGTACGGCCATTGTACGACATGGCCAAAATGTCGACACGTGTCAAATCAGGATTAGTTCCTGTAATCTTCGGAATTCCCGTAGTCCAATGTTATCACGCCACGTGTCACCTGACGTGACAAAGACCGTAAAACGCCAAAATTACCTTTTCCGTGATCGCGGCGCTTATCGTGGCCGTCCGATCAAAACCGGCTATAATCCTAGCCGCTGAAATTCGACGCGCGGTATTTGTTTCGCTATCGAAACAAATGCGCGGTATTTGTTTCGCTGTCGAAACAAATGTGCGGTATTTGTTTCGCTATCGAAACAAATGCGCGGTATCCGTTCTGCCCCCCCATTCCGTACTTCGTACTAAATTAAACTGTATCTATGTAATAAGTATCTATTTAGCCGTTAAACGGATTAATCTACATTTAACGATTTATATATTTGTCAAACCCTATATATCGTAATATCTATTCTAGACATAACGGCTAGAGCTAACGGCTAGTGCGGTTTGACGGACGGTAGGTACCAGGATCAATTCCTGGGTCCGTCAACTAACTTTTGGTAAGTCTACCTAATTTACCCCCTGTCTTCTCTAGAGAGCCTAGGCAGCCATGGCTCTAGCTCCCTATCCAGCCTTCAGTGACTACAACAAGTATGGGAGCTTGGAAAAGGGAGTTAGAGGCAGACCGCCTCAGCTCTTTTTCTATCCTAATACAGACCTATAAAATACTCAAATATCAACAAACTATCATGCAAAAACTAAGCAAAAATAGGTCGACGAACAATCATTTGAGATGCATCCTCCATTTAACATACAACAACATTTAGGGTTTCATGGAATAATCAACATAAATAAACCCTATGACAACATCTAAGGTTTGATGGAATAATCGACATAAACAAACCCTAGGACAAATGCATAAACAATGCATATCAAACATATATAAAATAACATAAACAAATAATAAAAACAAATGTATCACACATAAACAAGAGTATAATCAAAGTATAATCATTATATCATTCAAAGTGCCTGACCTAATCGACAACCCTAAAACACTACATCTTTGGTCCCCACTTTACTAACCAGCATTGATTATTAATTCCTAACAAAGCTCATTCCTATATATACACTTGTGAGCTGTCAATGAATCACTAAGTGTCAAAATAACCAACATACATTACGTAACTGTCACCAAGTCCTATTTACCATAATAGACCATCACTAAGAATAAATTAATCTTAAGCGTACACCTGAAAGTCAAACAATCGTAAGCGTACACTTGTCTACAAGTTCAACATCGTACACACACAAATTAAACTATCGAAAACCCTAATTGATCACTTAAATAAAAAATGTCATAATCAATACTAAATTAATAATACACATAAGACAAAATAATGTTGTATCAAATATTTATACCGACACGTCCGCAAAATACGCGTCATAAGCGACAACTCGCTTAGTCACTCGTAGATAAATCCACGTAGTGAACCGACATGGCATATGTACGGTCCACCTAATAATACGTCATTAAAGATAATGAGATCCTTTGAAAGTATCGGCGGACGTCGTCCGCCCTCCACGTGTACCACGAATCACTTGTCGAAATTAAACCGTACCTTCCAAAAATTTACAGGTACACAAAATCTTACAAAATCTTATGCTGACTCATGCTGAGTCACTCAACGAAACTCCTCAAATTTTGTCAAACAATCCGGAACGTCCAAAAATAAATATCGTGTGATTGACGCGATTTCACGTCACCACTAGTCACTTGTAGATAGATCCACGTAGTGAACCGACATTGCATATGTACGGTCCACTAGATAATGTGTCATAAAAAACAATGTGGTCTCTTAAAATTATCAGCAGACGCCGTTCGCCCTCCACGTGTACCATGACCAACTTGCCGAAATCAATTCGTACGATCCAAATCCTGTCCGTACCGAAATCACGTACTTCGTCATAAATGCGCCTGCCAAAAATAAGTACACCTGTCCCCAAAAAGATTCTATGTACCGGCGGCGTCCTTTTTATATATCCCACGTGTCGCATTATATACTTTACGTGCGACGTACCACTTTATCTTCGTCGATTATCTCACGTCGGATCGCTTCGCGATCCGTCGTCCATTTCCTCTCACATTTTGCGCCACTCAATTACTCCATTAATTTTACTCGTACATTTAATTCCCCCAATCCGCAAATCCTTTCGAACCTCCACAGTATATCACGTAAATGCGTACGCACGAAACATCGCGTACGCACGAAACGCCGTGTTCGCACGAAACTAACTTTTCAAAAACAACAGTAAGTTATTGAGGGTCAAAGTTGACCTTTTGTACAGAGGCTCTCTAAAGAGAAGGTCCTATCTACCAAACTTTCCTAGGTCCAATCTCTCTCTAAAACTCTATCTTCTAAAGTATGGCACCAATCAAAATACTCTGTCTTACAGAGAGGTACACGTGTCGGTGTACTTTCTGTACAGCAATTGTACAACATAGCTAACCAGTCAACACATGTCATATTTGAATTCGCTCACGTAATCATCGAAGATGTCGTTATCCAATGTAGTCGTGCCACGTGTCAATCGATGTGGCGGTGACCGAAAACCGCCAAAATCCTATTTCGCGATCTCGGCATCTTTTGCTGCCGTCCGATCAAAACCGGGTTTTAATCGTAGCCATCATAAATCGATCCGCAATATTTGTTTCGCTGTCGAAACAAAATGCGCAGTATTCGTTTCGGAACCATAGCGTATTTCGTACTTTACAAACATGTATCCATGCGCGACTTCTATAGTTTCAGTTAAATGGATTTGTTCACGTTTTACAATTTTTGTATCTGTCCAACTGTATATACCTCAACACCGATCCTAGTCTATATGATAAATCTGGTATATACCTCAACACCGATCCTAGTCTATAGGATAAAGCTACTATCTATATCAGACTTGCCGGACGGTAGGTACCAAGATCAAATCTTGGGTCAGTCAAGTATATTTTGGTAAATCTACCAAAATCTACCACCTGTCTCTTTATCTCTTAAGCAGCATAGGCAGCCATGGCTCTAGCTTCTTTTTCAACTTTCAGTGATTGCGACAAGTGTGGGAGCTGAAGAGAGGAGTTAGAACCTGATTGTCTGAACTTCTTCTCTGTCTTTCATTTTAGACCTAGAAAATACTAAAAAAACCATTAATTTCTACACACCACGACCTCCACAATGGAAGATCTTGCCACCGAGATAAAGGTTGGACGCTCAATGGAAGCGGCTACCGAGTAACTTGGTAGATTATCACCCAACCCCTCTGCTTTAGGCCTTGTTGTTTCCTCCCATTCCCGCTCAAGAGGAGATCTTGGTCTAGGTCCCGGAGAAGTCCCTGTAGCTTGCTTCGCGAAGGAGTTAACTAGCCGTGAGGTGGTCCTCCAGCAGAGGGACTTGTTCTAGAAGGAGGAGCTACCTGTCCACTAAGGATCCCTCCTGATCTTCGTCTAGCCTCTCGAATGAGGAACACTTCCTATTCTAGTGCTTTCTTCCTTTCCTCATCAAGCGTCTCCCAGTTTATGGTGAAGCGCCCGGCACCCGGCGTAGCCTGACTCTGCAACCTCACGATATCATTCAGTTTCTCAGTGTTGCTCACCACACCCGAGAGATCAACAATCCCTATACCCATTACCTCGGGGTCAGTGGGTCTCGAACGCCAAAACCCTTCAGAGGGTCAAACTATCGATGCTGATGGGGACAAGGAGCTTGGAGAGACTGAGGCGGAAGGGAAGAACGACTTCCCCTTGGGTCAGGGAGCAAACCTGCCCTTGTTGTCTTGATGGTTAAATTGGTGGACTCTCTTGGGTTGTGGTAACCCCCGCTTGTTGGTTCCTTCCCCTGCACGGGCCTGAGAGGTCGCCCTGCCCCTAAAAGGTCAACTAGTTGTAGTGTTCAAGATTTGGCGAGCTGCTGGTGTGAAGTACATGGCATCCGTTGTTGCTCCCGGACTGAGGAGGAAGAGCCGCTCTCGAATACAGTATTAGCACTACACCTCCCACTGGACGTACAATCCTGCTCGGTCAATTTTGGCCACCCGCTGCACTAACTCCTTAACCTTCAACTCTTGGAGATTGTGAAGGTCTAAGATTTCATTAAGACCTGGCCGGATAAGATTTGCCAATATCTCAAGATCCATGTACATCTCAACCATCGGAGCCTTAAATCTCCTATAGCGCCCTATTTGGGGAAGGTGACCAGGGACCACTTCCTTATGGGCCAAATCCTTCCTACGGTAGGTCGGAGATAACGTCAGTTTCTCAATCTTCTCCGCGACCCAAACCGTAGCAACCTCGAACCACGTAGGAAAGTTGTGAAGAGAAAAATAGGTGGAGGTGAACGAGAGGGTTGCCTCTTTGGCTTTTTTGGAAGAGTCTCAACTGTAACAACCTTAGGCATCATTCCCTTGAGAAATTGCTCTATGTTTAAAGTTGAGGCCATGGGGACAGCTTCCTCCGGCACCTGTGACTCTTCCTCGTGTGCCACGGCTTCTTGCCTCTCCCGCTCTTCCGGACTGACACCTGAAAGATCCTTATCCTAAATTTCTCCTCCTCCCATAACTCGACCTGAACAGATGACCTGAATCTCTTTATGAAAGTACCCCCCCCCCCTTGTCGTGCATGAGAGGCAAGCAAGCGAACATGCATCACAACCAGCAGAGTCATGCTAACCAACATATGTACCAGCAAAAATAAATATGAAAAGACAAAAATTATATACACCATGAGAAGGAATAAAGGTGAAAATGACCCAATGAGAGAAGGGGAAGAATACCCCCCTAGAGTGAAGTGGAAAGAGAGAAGGGGAAGAATACTCCCCTATAGTGAGTGGACCCAATAATTCCCCCCCCCCCACAGCTCCTTAGCCTGTAGAGGAGCTGGTCAACACAACTGAGGGTTCGGAACAGATATAGAGGCAGCAATGGTCACCAGGGTTGAAAGATAATGGAGAAGAGAGGCACTCCATGTGAAACCCTTGATCACCACCTGTACATGTATACACCCTCTGCAAACTCAACATCCCGTTAGTATCGTTGTCCACCACATGGAGAATGTTTGAAACCCATTCCGATACCATTTGTTCCTTGGGAGGCGATTTTGATGGACTTCATCGTTGCTCTCTTGTTGACTCGGGAAGGCTATAACTCCATCTTCGTCGTCCTAGATTATTTGACGAAAATGGCCCATTTCTTACTCACGACAACCACAGTCACAACGCGGGATGTGGCAGACTTATTCTTTCAGGAGATATTTCGCCATCACGGACTCCTAAAGAGGATCGTCAACGACCGTGATCGAAAATTTGTGAGCCACTTTTGGAGAATTTTGTTCGACCTGTGTGGAACGCAATTGGCCATGTCCACAGCTTATCACCCTCAGACCGATGGTCAGACCGAAAGGGTTAATCGGAATTTAGAAGAGGCTTTGCGGGCTTATGTGTCGATGCACCAAACGGATTGGGTCAACCATTTGACGGCAATTGAGGTGGCGTATAACAGTGCCGTGCATTCGTCCGCGAATGCTATGCCATTTTCCCTCAATGGACGACAGGCCACCCTCCCCCAAAATTTATTGGCGGTAGATTGCTCTACACTCGCAGCTTTAGATTTTGCCAAAACGTTGCACGGGAATCTGGAAAAGGCGACGAAGGCACTCCAGCTTGCAAAGGATTGTCAAAAGTGGCAGGCCGACGCTCATTGGAACGACATCGTATTCACAATGGGTGATAAGGTTTGACTAAATATGGAAAACTTGTCATTACCAGGTGCCCTCTCCAGGAAATTGACACCGAGATTCACGCGCCTGTTCACAATTATGTCAAGGGTGGGGGAAGTGGCCTATAAGTTGGATATACCGAAGGACTAACATATCCATAATGTCTTCCATGTGTCCCTACTCAAACTGTTTCGCGACCCCGATTTGATTTTTCCCAATCGACGACATAATGCCCCTTTACCGCCCATTCAAGGTACATTGGACGAGTACGAGGTTGAGGAAATCCTTCAGACGCGTCGCTCTAGGAATTCTAACTCTACCTAATTTTTGGTGCGTTGGAAAGGCTACGGTGTGGAAGACAACTCTTGGGTGGCTGAGGAAGATATGCATTCACCTGAATTGTTGCGCCAGTTTACGCAGAGTGAGGACACTCGGCTTAACCGGAGGGGCAACCGCAGCGGACGCGATAAAGGAACGAATCGCAGTATTGCAACCATCGCGATCAGATTGGGGACGCGGCGAAGAAACGCAGCGCGATGTTAACAGACTGGAGCGCTATGGTTGCGCAGCCACCGAAGCGCAGCATAGTTGCGGTGCCGTTAGAGAATCGAAGCGCCAGCGCTGCGATGACAGAAAATCGCAACGGCTTTGTTGTATTTCACCACATTGGTGACGACGAACCCTCGGTTTCATTGCTGCATCGCATGTTATTAAATGTTGGACGCTGCTTTACCCTTGCATGTTGCGACGCCTGGAAGACTCCAATCGTGAAACCCTCAACCCTCTTTGATAAAGCCGCTATGAACCCTCACAACCAATCAGTGAAGGCAGTTTGGAGAGCATTTCGATCCGCACGGCTAGCTTACCTTCACTTCTTGAATTACTTCAATTATCTTGCACGACAACATCCATGGCATCATCGTCCCCTCCACAACTGAAACGGAGGAGACTTGTAAGGGTAAGGACGGAGGATATACCTCGCCCGGACAGAGTATTAGTGGCGGCAGAGGTCATGGTAGAGGCAGACCGGAGGAGGGAGGTAGAAGCAAGGCAGGAGCCTGAGGAGACAGCCAATAGCGAGGTAGGACAGGCGGAGAACAGTGGAGGGGAGGGGTCAGAAAATTCACAAGACCCCGAATACAACCCACTCTAGGAGGCGGGTCAGGAGGATGAGGAAGATCATGAGATCTCGGACGCTGAGGAGCCGGAGCGGGAAGCGACACCTCCGCCAATTAAGAAGCGTGCCTCATACCTGGAGGTGATGAGGGACCCCATTAAGGAGAGCACCGTAGATGAACAGTCCTCAGAAAGCGCGGAAAAGAAGGCGGAAGCGCAGTACCCCAACGGAGACGATGTATTTCTCCGTTGAGGGGATCAAGGGGACATGGGCGAGGAGAGTGAAAAAGGAGAGGAAAATTCCCGATTATCTCTTTCCACTTCCTATCGACACCCGGCATCCGGACCTCACTTTCAGCTTCGCTAAGTGATTTTATTAGGATCCTTCAGAGTGGCCTGAAAAGTGGTGCACCGGAAAACTTGGGGACCCCATTAATATCCTCGTCGATGTGATGTCACACTTGGCGTGGAATTTCATGAGAAGGAAGGACCTAGGGAATAACCATAAGGGTTATATGCAGTTAAACCCTCGTGCCGGAAGTAGTTGAAGACAACTATCGATATAGGGTGGATGTTCCCGGGTTGCTCCGCCATTATCACCCATGGGATGTTCGCCTTCATGACATCATCTCTCGGGTGGAGGTCACACTTGAGGTACGGGCATTCAAGCTGGACCGGAAGAACGCTCTGCAGCCGGCCCGAGCTGCCAGGGAACATGTTTCGTTCAAATTAAGGAAGGTACCTTGGTGGGAATCGGCCGACGAAGGAGCAAAAGGAGCACACCGGGTTGAAGAACCCGAAGTTTCCCCAAGCCACGGTGCTCAAAGAACCTACACCGGTGGCCATTCGGCCCGCAACCCGCAGCACCAGCGGCAGCACAAGAGGAACAAAGGGCCAAGTTCAGGAGCGAACCACTCGGAGGTGTTTGGCAGCGGCGGACCATCATATCGCGCTTTTGGAGACTTGATGTGAGCAGCTCTAAAATCAAGTTGACGCTCTGCGACAGGAATTTGAGGAGTACCGTGAGGAGACATACGGCATTTTCCGCCAACTTCAGTTTCCCTGAGTAAGTTAGGTTCAGCGAGACGTTGAATCCAGAGTGGAAGGCATTGTAACAGAATTACAGAGTGGAGTACTTAGTGGCTAGAGACCAGGCTGTTATGGTTGCGGTTGCAAAACAGCGCAGCTGCGATTCCAGACCAGCGCAACATAGCAGCAAAGCAACTTAGTAGAGTAGCGTAGCGCAGCATAGCAAGTTAGTTGAGTAGCGTAGCGCAACATAACAACGCGGCGTGGCAGTTTAGCAATGCCGTAGAATGTAGATTTAACTGTATAGTTCTAGAAAGATATTTTGGATATATCTCGGTTGACCGTGAAGGTCCACGTGTACACTTGTACAGTACTAGGTTGACTATGAGCTAGTTAGTTTATAAAGTGGTGCAGACATAGTAAAAAGGGACTCTTTGAGTAGACCTTCGCGGCGAGCATTCAACCTTGTAATTTCCACCCGATTAATAAAGCCAACTTGTATCCGCGATTGCTCTGTGACTCTGTTGTTGCTACGAAGGGATCCTAGGAGCTTTCCGCAATGCACTTTGGAGTGTTGTGAAGTATTTTTGTCCCTTTTACAGGTGGGAGAAGGAGCAACAAAAGTATTCAAGAAAAACAAGCCGCTCATAAGGTAACTAAGCTATCTCACCAAGATGAGCCTCAGTCGTACTCGGAGACAGTAAACTGTCTGGAGAAATAGAGATGGATTACAACCATTAATGATAAGATGGCCTCCATCATTAAAGCAAATATTTGGGAACTAAAGAACTTTCCTTCAGACAGAAAACCGATTGGTTATAAATGGGTGTTTAACTAAAACAGAACCCAAATAGTACCATTGAGAGATATAAGGCTCGATTGGTAGCAAAGAGGTTCACCCTAAAAGAGGGGATTGACTATGATGAAACTTTTGCTCCAATTGTTCGGTTCCCATCAGTAAGGATTCTCCTCAGTCTGGTAGCAGCGGAAGACATGGAAATACACCAGATGGATATTATGACTGCCTTTCTTAATGGTGAGTAAGAGGAAGAAATTTTCATAAGGCAACCAGAGGGATTTGTGGAGGAAGGAGAAGAGAGCGAAGTCTGCAGGCTCATAAAGTCCTTATATGCATTGAAGCAGGCTCCCCGACAGTGGAATAATAAACTAGATGAGTTTCTCACCAGTCTGGGATATATCTGGATCAGCTCTGACAATTCTACCTATATGTTTGAAAATGAGAATGGTGTCATTTTTATTACAATTGATGTGGATGATCTGCTTGTGTTAAAAAAATCTTTGGAAAAGATCAATAAGTTAAAGAAAGATCTTAGAAGCAGATTTGATAAGAAGGATTTAGGGGAGGCAAGATATGTTTTGGGGATTCAAATGGAGCGAGATTGGGGGAAAAGGATTATCAAACTTACTCAAAAAGAAGCAATAGGTAGTATGCTTGAGAAATCCCAGATGGAAAAGGCAAACAGCTGTACAACTCTTATTGACTTGAAGAAAGTAAGAGATGGGAGTATAGATGATAGAGTGATAATCATAGATGATGAGATGAGTTCAGAGGAGAGAGAGTTTATCAAGTCTATTCCTTATAGACAGGTCGTAGGAAGTTTGATCTACTTTATGAACTGCACAAGGCCGGACATAGCGGCATTAGTAGGAGTCCTCAGTAGGAGTTTTAACAATCCTAGGAAGATAGATTGGGAGGCAACCTAGAGAGTCATGAGATATCTAGTAGGAACTAGAGATTTATGGTTGCATTTCAGAGGGGGGCACACTGATATCACTACTTGGAGTGATGTCAGTTATGGGGATGCAACTATGAGAAGATGTACTTTTGGGTATATGTTGTATGTGGGGGAAGTTGCTTGTTGTTGGAGCCGCAAGCAACAAAAGGTGGTTGCTCAGTCTACTATAAAGGTTGAGTGCATGGCCTATTGTTGTGCTGTGAAAGAGTCAATGTGGGTCAAATCCTTGCTGCAAGAACTATGGTATATGAAGGAGGGAGTGCATGATGTGTTTTGTGATAATTAAGTTGCCATTGCAATTGCAGCTAATCCAAAACATCATTTCAAAGCTAAGCATATGGACATTTGGTTGAGTTTTGTGGGAGAAAAAGTTGAGAATAAGATAGTGAATCTTGTGATGAAGAAATGGTGGCTGACATGATGAACAAATCTGAGTCCTCTTCCAAGTTCAAATATCGTAGGGAAAAATGTGGATTGAAAGAAAAGTTAAAGTTAGACTAGAAAATAAAGGGAGTGTTGAAATTACTAGATTTCTAGAGTATTTTCTAGGTCTAAATATATTAGTATAAAAAAGAAAGAAAAAGGCGGACAGTCTGCCTCCACCTCCTCTCTCTAGCCCCTATACTAGTTGTAATCACTAAAGGAGAGAGAGGGTGGTTGAGCCATGACTGCTTTAGTTTAACATGCAAGACTAAAGAGTGACTTATGTCACTCTCAACAAAAGGTTGAGTCCGGTTAGACTCGAACCTCCGACCCGTAGAGTACGGCGTAGCCGTTATCTCTAACCAGTCAGTGGTAGAAGTCTGTTAAGCAGCATAGGGTGTGATTTGTACTTAAAGTGTGTTACGTCCTCTAAACCGATTTACGGAAATATGAATATAAAGACATAGAACTAATAAAATGCCGTGCGAATATGATTTCGCACGAAACAAATGAATCGAACATTTGTTTTGACGGTTGAGATTACATTTTGGTTTTTATCAAACGGCGCACATCATCGTCGAGATCCTGGAGTGGTCACTTTGGCTTTTGTGACGTGGCATGACCTGGCGCCACGTGGAGATAAAACATTTGGTCGCGGGAATTCCAAAGAGCCTACGGACGAGTAAAAGGAGGGCACGCGTCCACGAAATAGCCTTGTCGTTCATAGGTCCTACAAAAGGTACACCGACAGTAGTACTTTTGGGTACGGTAGAGTAATATGATTGGTCCACACTTCAGTAGATAGGAGTTATTAGAGAGAATCAAGACTTAGTGAATTTTGGTAAAAACAGTCACCTCTCCCCTTGAGGGTTTGTATTAAATAGGCACCTTTGCCACCCCATAACTTATCAGCTGGTTGGTCGTTTTGAGTGATTCTTTTTGCTACGGACTCACCCCTTGAGGGTTTATATTAAATAGGCACCTTCGCCACCCAATAACTTATTAGTTGGTTGGTCGTTTTGAGTGATTATTTTTGCTACGGACTCAGGGGAGTCAAAGCTTCACAATGGTGCAGCCAGATTGTCATTTTGCCTTCTTGAGCAGCAATGGTTGTGGCTTGAAGTGGGTTTGTTAAAAACTATCTAGAGGTTTTGTGAATTCTATAGTCTAATGGAGGACACAGAATTACAGAAACGTATGGAAGCATCATGTTTGGTCACACCACATTATATGCATATGTTACCTAGAAAATCAAAAAAAAAATCAACAAGACTTCGTTAGAAAAGAGCAAAACATCTAAAATCACTAAAAAAATCCAAGGGATACGGAATACACAAATAATAAAGTCGTACATGATATATGCTATTGGAATTCAAGTATCAAAGCATCACAGCGACCATAATCAACAATAAACAATGCTCATTGTGCTTAGCTGGGTCATATATTGTCACTCGGCAATACCGAGGTTTAAGAGCCATGACTGGAACAGGGGAAAGCCACGCTAAAATACATCTCCAAAGAAACGATAGTCACCATCGGGCAAACCCATATCAATCCGGCATAAAGGAATAACATGTGATAAGTAGTTACTTCACCACACCCTCCCTTGCATAAAAGATATAAATGTCGCGAACCTAATCGGCTCTAGCCCGTAGGAGGAACAGTGGAAGTACCATTGAAGCTCAAGAATACTACCGCAGGGGCATGTATGAGTAGAGTAGTTGTGAGATGAAGAGTGAAAGAATAGACTACCGGGACTTAAATCATCCCACCACAAAGGAAATCGTTTGCAGAAGAGTTAGAAGGAAGGCCCTCTATCTTTGGGAAGAGGATCCAGATGGCCAAGAACCTCTAAAATTCAGTTTTAACCAAGTTACTAAAATTCAGTCTTAGCCATGAGTAATTGACTTTGTAATTAGGGCCAAGAAGACCAATGCATTTGCTCGAGCAGTGTGAGGAATATAACACTTAACCTTTAAATGAGGGATGATTGGAGCAATAAGAAGAGTTAAAAGTGAGAGAAGAGCGTTGAGGCAATAAGACACCAATTTTATAGATACGCATCACGTGTCACTCTTAACATGGATTGTAGAATTTAAAGGTTATTTTAGTATTTTTTAGATTTTGTAAAATGCAGAAAAGAAGCATAGGCATTTTGCCTCTAACTCCTCTCTCTAACTCCCACACTTGTCGTAGTCACTGAAAGTTGGAGAGGGAGAAAGAGCCATGGCCGCTTATGCTATTCAGACGGGGACAAACATTAGATTGGTAGATTTACCAAAATAGTAATTGACGAACCCGCGATTCGAACCTGGTACTTGCAGTCCCCCAGAGTCGCCGATAGCCTGTAACCTTAGCCAATTAGTCTAAGATCAAGGTTATACGATGTAGGGTTTGATAATTAAATAAATATTAACACGTAGGCTATTTCATTTAACGGGATAATTTGACATATATACACTTTTTGTTGTACGGCGTACGGAGCATCAGAAACAAATACCACGCACTTTGTGTCGAAGGCAAATAAAATATCGCACATGTATTTATAATGGCTACGATTGAAATCCGGTTTAATCAGACGACCGCGAAGCATGCCGATATCGTGGAATAGGTTTTTGGCGGTTTGCAGTTGACGTCACATCGATTGACACATGGCACAACTATATTGGATAACGACATCTCCAAGGATTACAAGAAAAAATCCAAAAATGACATGTGTCGACTTGTTGGCCATGTCGTACAATGGTCGTCCAAAAGTACACATGTACTTGTACTTGTCTGTACGACACAATATTATGATTGGTGTTGTACTTCAGTAGATAGAGTTTTAGAGAGAGATAGGACTTAGAAAAATTTGATAGATTGGACTCTCTCTCCCAAAGAGCTTCTGTACAAAAGGTTAACTTTGACCCTCTATAACTTACTGCTTATGGGAGCAAATTCGGAGATTCATTTTGCTATCGACGCAAGGAAGTCTTGCCTTCACAAAGGTGAAGGTGGTCATAGTTTTTGTCTGCCAGGGTGGGAGTTATTCTTGCTGAAACACAAAGGGGTGAGGGTTATCCTAGAGGCTTCGTGTGAGCGGCCTACTCTAAGGATCTATGGAGGTCTCAAACTTAAAGGTTATGGGCCCACCCATTTGGGTGCCCATCTTCAATGGATTTGCCTTCATATAGTTGAAAATTATGATGACACGAGCTCTATGTGAGAAAAGGTTTTGGGGAATAGTGAGTGGACGGGTGAGGCGTCCATCCAGTTTTAGGATCCCTCCAACGTTTACAGGAAGCAGATTCACCAGAGATGCAGATCCATCTCCAACGGAGGACATAAAGGAAGGGGAGGTGGTGGACAAAGGAAAGGATAAAAGGACCGTCACACTAATAGCAACCGGTTCGACATTCATGTTACTTATTCCAAGGAACGAGGAGAATGATATCGATACTTGGGACTACAACAATATGGTGGCAAAGCACTTCATCCTCCTCCATCTTACTCAAGGGCTTGCGTCTCCTCATTTGCTGGTAGAGAGGGCATCCGATCTTTGGGTGGCTCTCATAGAGATGTACTGAAGTGGCACGATCCAACAACAGTAGTTGGTTGATCAGAAAATAGACGCATATGTATACAAGGGGGGTAAGATGTTCGATTTTTGTAATGAGCTTGCAACTCTTTTCATGGAGTTAGAGAGTGTTGGACAGGTTGAAACTGAAAAGATGAAGGTTAACTGTTTTCTCATGAAGGTACCAAATGAGTTCGAGAACATAGTCAACCGTGTGGAGGACTTGCCGGACTCAAGGTGGATATGGAATTCAATGGTAGGGATGATTCTCGTTCGAGAGACTACGATTGAGATGCGAAGGGGAGGAAAGAGTGGGCAAGCTTTGCCAGTTGAGACAGATAAGAGGAAGAATGATTCTAGGAAACCGGTCGGAAATTATAGAGGGGAGAGGCAGAAAAATCAAACCGAGGAGTTCGGACCAAGGACTCCCAAGAGTTTGTGCCATTTTTGTAAGAAATCAATGAACTATATCGCTGAGTGCACTTTGTTAACCGAGGTGCTGTTAAAGGAAAGGCAGACCGGTGGACCCCCGAAAGGAAAGAAAAAGGCCCTTGTGACACAGGTAAATGAGGTGGAATCCGAGGAAGAGGACGATGAACTCTTATTGGATGAGGAGTTGGAAGCAAAAAACGAGGTCAAAATTCCACGAAAGTAGAAATGTGCTTTCGGTGGATTGAAAGGTGAAGCATGCTGGATTTTAGATTTAGGTGCCCCCATGCACATCTGTAAGGATAAACACCTGTTCACTAAGATAAGAAAGATTCCCACCGTAGAGATTGAGTACGGGGATGGGAGGATAGTCACTACTACTCTTGTAGGATCGGTAGATCTGAAAGTGTTTGTAGAACGAAAGACATCCATAGCTACATTCTTTGATGTATTGTTTATTCCTGAGCTGAACAATAACCTCATCTTTACGTCTGTATTAGATAATAAGGGTTTTGAAACTAGCACTAGGAAAGGAGTCTTTACTGCTAGTTTTGAGGAGGAAGTTTATTTCGCTGCTGAAAAAGGTAGCAAAGGGATGTTTAAGCAATGAAAAGAAGAAACTTTATTATGTTGGTGTTCATGATATAATTTTGTGGCATAAGAGGCTTGGGCATGTCAATCTAGATAAGCTAAGAGAAATGAAAAAGATGGGAGTAGTGGAAGGGATTTAATTTGGTGAAAGTGATGATATAAGTGATTGTAGTGGATGTGCTCAAGGTAAAGCACACAGGTTACCTTTCCCAAAAACTGCCATCTATAAGGGAGAAAAGATTCTAGATTTAGTACACATAGATATTTGGGGACCAGCCAAAGTGCCCTCACCTGGGGGAAAGAGATTTATGATGACTATCA
>JBBHKE010000853.1:0-100872 GCA_037447655.1 Zygnema cylindricum | reverse complement strand
TCCGGAAGAACCTCCTCCACGGTTCTCTTGGAGCCTCAGCTCTGATAGCTTGACACAATCTGCAATAAAGTGTCCCGGCTTTTTGCAATAATGACAAAGACCCTTTGGGGGCCTCTGTCCCCCAGAATGATCTCTTTCCCCTCTATAAGGTTTCTTCGGGTCCTTCCCCCATCGGTCCCCTCCTGCTGCTAGAGCTTGAATGCTCTTTCCTCCTCTCCTAATCTCCATTGTGTTTTCCTGCACAAGTATCATCCTGACTACTGTGTTCCATTTCCATGAACTATCAGGCATTCCCTGTACTCGGTACACTATGTTTTCGAACTCATCTGGTAATTTCATGATAAGGGTGTTAACTTTCATTTTCATTGTACCTGTCCACCCGGCACTTTCCATTTCCATATACAAACAAGAAAGATCATTACAGTAATCTAACATCTTTCCTCCTTTGTAAGTGTAACTCAATAGCTTTTGCTCAGCCAACTGGAGCTCCTGAATAGTTCCAGCTCTATAAATCTCCACCAAACTCTCCCACAACTCCTCTGCCTTGTAAATGTGAAGATGAGGAGTGGCCAAACCTTGAGTGAGGTGCCTCAAAATGAAGTTCTTTGCAGCCATGTTTACATCCTCCCACATTTGAGTATTGTTCTCCACGATCTTCACGGTCATCACTCCCGATATTGTGACGATAGGAGTGAGGGGTGTCTCCTTCCCTTTCTCCTTTTCGGACACACTTCTGTCCCCATCATTTGCCTCCTCCGTTCAGGCAGCCGTTGTTGCAGAAAACCTTACTCCCCCAAATCCTGGTGGAGTTCCCGAAGGTGGACGTTTCACTTGTCCACTGACTATACCCCAGTATCCTTTTTCACACAAAGCTCCCATCATCATGGCTTCCCAATAGATGAACCCAGATCCATTGAAGGTGGGCACCCTAGAGGGTGGGCCCATAACCTGCAAATTCTGTGTCCTCCATTGGACTACAGAATACAGGAAGCCTCTAGATAGTATTTAACTAACCCTCTTTAAGCCACGACCACTGCTGCCAAAGAAGACAAACTAACAATTTGACTAAACCCCTGTGCAGCCTGGACTCCCTTGAGTCCGTAGCAAAAAAAATCACTGAAAACGGCCAACCAGCCGATAAGTTATGAGGCACCAAAAATGCCAATTTGTACAAACTCTCAAAGGGAGAGGTGACTACTTACCAAAATTTTCTAAGTCCTGATTCCTTCTAATAACTTCTATCTACTGAAGTTTGGACCAATCAAATTACTGTACCGTACCAAAAAGTACTACTGCCGAAGTACCTTTTGTACGGCCTATGTACGACAAGGCTATTTAGTGGACGCGTGTCTGCTTTTTATTTGTTCGTACATTCCTCGGAATTCCTATGACAGAATGTCATCTCTCCACGTGTCTCCAGGTCATGCCACGTCACAAAACCCCAAGGTGACCACTCCAGGATTTTGGCGATGACGTGCGTCGTCAGATTCGTAATGAGACGTAATCTTAACCGTTATAATTACTTGCGAGATATTTGTTTCGCTGTCAAACAAATGCGAGGTATTCATTCTGAAATGATGTCATATTAAAACTGTATCTATGCACGCCGTATCTAGTTTTAGTTAAATGAATTTCTTACTTCCTAAATGTATATATATCTATCATACTCCATAGCACTTAGCATTGGTCCTAGTCTAGTAGGATAAAGCTGACCGCTATCGACCAACTTGATGAACCGCAGGCTCCGGGTTCAAATCCCGGGTCCGTCAAGACTATTTTTAGTAACCTTCTAGAAATAACTGCATGTTGAACTAAGGCAGCCATGGATCAACCACCTTCTCTATCCTTCAGAGACTACAACAAGTATGGGGGCTAGAGAAAGGAGGTGGAGGCAGGCTGTCTGTCCTTTTTTCTTTTTCCTAACATATTTAAACCTAGAAAATACTATAGAAATCTATGAATTTCAACAAGAGGAATATAAGAATAGATTATTACAGGTAGCATAACTCCGGTGGGGAGTGGATCAGGCATTTTCAGCCTTGACGTTGAAGGAAGCTACCTAACAGTGTAATGCTTCCAAACCCAAGACCAGTAACAAGGAACTCAATCGACAAGTTGTGTCCTAGGCAGTTCCCGATTCTGGACTGCGTATTTTATCTCTATTTTCAGGAATTAGTTTTGATGTGGAAGCGGTCTTGAAAACAGGGAATCCGGTGGAGTCATTCACAGTCGTGGAAGTATATCTCGAGGCTAGGGCTGTCAGCGAACATCGCCTCCACAAACTTCATCACCAATATCCTCAACAGCTTCTAGTATCCGCCTTCTCCAAAGCTTACCGTAGTCTTCCCCACAATTTAGAGAACATCATGGCGACCCACATAGCCTGTTTGGGAAGAGTGGATTTGGTATTGGCACGCTGGCCTTGTTATGGATACTCCCTAGCAGGAGAAGGAAAAGGGCACCAAGACCGCAGAAGTGGAACCTTTTTTCGGTTGATTGAGTTAATCTCGTGGCTTCAACAACTCCAGGAAACGCCGATGGGGTACGTTCTGGAAAATGTCCAACCGGGAGATGATAAACGAAAACATGTTGCAGACACCTGGAATCACGTAACCCGGATCTTAGGGGCTCCATTAGTTTTCAACCCTGCACAGCTGGGATCGCGGGCACACCGAGTCAGGGCATATTGGACAAACATGATCACGATTCCAGTCCTCCGACAATTGTTGGAGAAGGAAATCCCCGACAAGAAAAATTCCGTTCAGCATATACTTGGGGAAGGTAGAATAGCCACACCTGTGACTCGATCCGATCGCCCACCTTTCTTCCGGTGCAACAGACCGGGATTCCCAAGGAAAGCCCTCCCGACATTGGTCTCTTTCCCTCACAGTCATGCTTATCGAAATGGAGCGGCAGGAATGATTTTCGATAGCAAAGCAGCACTCTGGACAACACCGACGATAGCCGAACGGGAAGAAGCAATAGGATTTCAGAAAAGAACAACGACAGCACCAGGTATATCAGACCTTCAGCGGTGCAGCCTTATGGGGCAAAGTATGGATTTGAATTCGGTCACATGGGTACTCAAGCATGCAATCGCCTTTTCCAGTCTCACGTCCCCGGAATCACGAGCTATTTACCATCAAGCTCCTCAGTTATTAGCGGTGCAGGCAACTTTGCAGCTTGAGGGGGGGAGAGAAAAGAGAAGAAAAACCAGACTTCACATTTTACCGCCGCATGTTTTCCTAGTGGGGGGGGGCAGCGGCTCCGATGGTGACAGCTTAGCAGAAGTTGTCAGCAGCAGTGTCCTAGCCAGAGAGATAGGGGCAGATCCACCGGTAGGGTTGGAATTCGACATTAACCTCTGGGGTAGACCGCCGGAAGCTTGGGCTGCCGTTGAGCCGAGGAAAATGGATTGGACCCTGGGGGAGCAGTTGGACCCTCAGCAGAAGGCGCGACTCTCGGAGCTGTTGGCCGAAAACAAATAGGTGTTCTCATGGTCAGAAACAGACGTCGGTATCTACAAAGGAACACCCTTCCGAATTGATTTGATCGACGAGACGGCTACTGTTTGGCAGAAGCAGTATCCTCTCAGTTTCAAGGAAAAGGAATTCATCACGGCTAAAGTCCAGACCTTGGTGGAAGCTGGATTGGTTCAGGAAAGTACCGGACTTCATGGGTTCGCTTCCCCGACAGTCCTCCCTCCCAAAAAGGACTCGCTCGGGAAAACTGTAGATTTCCGGATGTGTGGAGACTATCGCATGCTGAACACGGCCACCATCTCTGACCGGTATCCGATGCCGACTCCGGAAGAGATATTCGACTCTCTTGCAGGCGCCACTATATATTCCACTCTGGACATGAAGAATGGTTTCCACCAGATTGCAATGGAACTAAAGCACCGGGAGAGAACTGCATTTTGGGCGGGTTCCAAACTTTATGAATGGATTTACATGCCCTTCGGGCTTAAGAATGCACCGGCAAAATTCCAACGGGCCATGGACGAAGCACTTCGAGGAATCGAGTGTGCCCGGTGCTATATTGATGATGTTATTATATTCTCAAAGACTTTTGATGAACACCTAGAGCATATCCAAATCGTTCTCTGGGCACTCCGAGCAGCGGGCTTGAAATATCACTAGGGCAAAGACATTTTTTGGGGTGCAGAAAAATCATTTACTTAGGACATGAGGTGACACCCGGGACTGTGGGTCCCCACATGGTCAAGGTGGCAACCCTTGACGCTCTTCCCCCACCACAGGACATCTCGGCCCTTCGCACTTTTCTGGGTTTGGCCAATTACTATCGGCGGTTTATCCCAGAGTTCAGTAGTCACGCCCAGCCCCTTAACCAGCTACTGCGGAAGGACCAAGAGTGGCAGTCGGCCAAGGAACAACAGATCTCCTTCCAGTTATTGAAGGATGCTCTGAAGCAGCACCCCGTGCTCTGGATGCCTGATCACCAAAGACCTTTCCTCCTTTATACTGGTTGGAGCAGGTTTGGATTGGGAGCAGTTCTGGCTCAAGTCGATGATGCCGGAGCTGAATATGTGGTGGCCTATGCCAACCGAAGTAACAACAAGGCTGAGGGGAATTATAATAGTTACCACGGAGAGTTACTCGCAGCTGTTAGGACCATCCAGCATTTCCGGCCTTATTTGTACGGAGTCCATTTCACACTGATTACGGATCACCAACCCTTGAAATGGATCATGGAAAATAGTAATTTGACCGGCAAACTCGCCAGATGGGTTCTTATCCTGCAGGAATATGATTTCGACATTGTTAATAGGGCAGGGGAGATCCATGGGAATGCCGACGGACTTAGCCGGAATCCTGATCCCTCCACCATGGATTCTACCGGAGCTCGCCATGATGAGGACCCTGAGATCAGCTTGGGAATCATTCGAGCGTCCTCCATTTTCATCTGGCTTCCCCAATCTGGGTGGGAACTGTCAACTTTCTCTGCCGATGTGAAGGGGCTGGCGCCAATAGGGGTCGAACAGAAGGACATCTGAAACGACCCCGATGCTCTCCAATCTATCCAGCAGGGGTCCCCTATTCCCCACTTGACTGGAGTTCCCTTATCCCAGGTACAGACCCGGATGGCTGCATATGATTGGGACAGAGGCGTTCTCCTTCGGAAATGGTCAGACTGTACGAGGAAAGTGGTTCCTCCCCCCTCTGACCGAGAAACTCTGATTTCTAATCTCCATTGGCAATGTGGACACTTCGCGCAAAAGCGGACCACTTCCCTGGTTACGGACTCTAATTGGTGGCATGGGTTGCAGACCCAAGTCAACCGAATTGTGCAAACTTGCTCCTCATGCGATCGCGTTAAGGCACCTTTTGACAAAAAGGGCGGGATTGAGCTTCACTCACTGCCTATCCGAGGGATGTTTTATCGATGGTCGTTGGATCTTTTGGGACCCTTTCCGACCAGCTGGCGGGGGAACCACTTTGTGTTGGTTATGATAGAACATTTTTCCAAGTGGATCGAGTTGGTGGTTTTGCCCCGGAAGGAGCCCAAGGCAATTGTCGATGCCTTTTTGCAACAGGTGCTGGCCCAATTCGGAGCGCCGGCGGAAGTTTTGACCGACCAAGGCTCCGAATTTGTCGAAGAATTTTCCAACCTCTAGGAAAAATGCTTGGTCGACCATCGGCTAACCAACCGTGACCACCCTCAAGCCGACGGTTTAGCCGAAAGGTGCGTACAGACAGTGAAGCTGTCACTACGAAAATATGTCGTGGAAGAAGATTTGGGGGAGTGGGACAGAAAAGTACCTTAGATTGCTATGGGTTACAGATTTAGCAGGCAGGCTTCTCTCCACTCCTATAGCCTTTATTTCATTCTATTTCGACGACATCCCATCTTGCCCGGAGCTGCATCGGCCCAATCGCTGGTCCTACCGGAGATGGATGACAAGGGGACAGTCGAAAAACTGATCGCCGACAGGGCCAAGGTATTTCACCGAGAGATGCCTCTCGCCATGGGCAATTTGCAAGCGGCTCAACACCGAGATTAATTGTGGTATTCTCAGCGCTGGAGTGGGAATTATGTGCCCCGGCAGCGACGATTTCTGCCGGGAGACTTTGTATATCTAATGCAACAGAAGAATAACACGCTGGATAATTGTGTCGGGAGGGTAATATTCAAAGTGGTCGAGGTGTCCAACAAAGGGGTTCTTACATTGGAGGGAAAAGATGGTCGACGAATTAAAGAGAATCAGATCAATGTGGCCCCCTCCCATCTTCGGGGATTGGAAGACGAACTAACTTTCCACTTCACTTACTGTGCCGATACTCCCTCCTGTTCCTCAGCCTACAATCAGTCTTCCCAGCTGCACCACCTATTGGTCTGCAATCAGTATGGTCAGTGTTGGCATTCAGCCTGTCTCCCCTCCTCTAGGGAGCCACACCATATACCCTCCAGCATATGGTTCTGTGGGAACTGCGAATGGAGTGGGTAATTGTTTTCATATCTTAGTCACCGTTGACTAAAAGGGGGGGGAAATTGGGGATATCATCCTGATTGCCGAGACCCTAATCCCTTCCCCCGGCCAAGGGGGGAAGGAAAGAGGAGGGGATAACTTTCGCCTGCCCCTTGCCCTCCTCCCTATTCCCTGCTCATGCCTCTCTCCTATTTTGCATGCATATCTATGGGAGGGATGTGGGCAGCAGTGGGCATGATCATTCTTTTTGGGAATCATTCGCATTCGGGGTTTATTTGCAGGACTCCAATGCCGAAGACTCCGGGCTGTGGGCCCCTCCCTCACGTTAATTAGGCACGCTCGACAGCTGTCAAGCTCATGTGCTTTTTAGGCATACCTTTATATCATCAAGGATTTCCGGGCCCTTTTTACTCTGTTCGGTCTTCAGAGTACGGAGGAGTGAGTGCACCAAGTCGGACGTGATCCTTGTATTACCTAAATTGAGCGGAACGCACTTTATTTCGCGTCTAACGGAGGCGGAATGACCAAGTTCTACCGTTTCAAAGATTGCAATTCTGTTACCTAAAACCAGTTTCCAACATCCTCCGTGGGGGGTACATTGTGGATTGCCACGTAACTTTCCAGATTTGCATCTAGATTATGCTGTTGGCCGTCAGTAGGAATTGAGCTCCGGCTCAGCTGACTTTTGGTCCCTTAATTACGTTAGGTCAAAGTTTGACAAGTTAGTGTCATTTTCAAGATTTTGTCTTATAATAGGGGACTAAATAATTACTTCCGGCCGCGGATCTAGCCGCACTCTGGAACAGAACTTTTTGCCCCAAGTGTAGTACGGATTAATTTTCCTTGTGTCAGTTCCATTACACTTGCTTGCCGCTCATTGGTTAATAGCGTAGCTTTGACTTTCGGACTTGCAAAATGACAAACTTTGATGTATAAGGCACTTGGGGTCGAAGGAGACAGGTTGCTTTTCAGTACTGTCTCCTGTGAAAACCCTCAGAAATTCCAACAAACCTTCTTTTGGAGAATCTTTGTGTTGTTTCGACTCTATTGCCATCTTGGTTTTGGATCTGTCTTTTGTGGAAATCACAGTCCGGGCGGGTAGTTGGCACTATCTTCTTTTTTGGGTGATTTTGGACATTTTGCTGTTGGGAACCGAGAAGAGGCTGGTCGGTTTTGAGCTGCGGACAACGAAGGTTGCTAAAGTACCTGGGCTGTGGGCCCTTCCCTCACGTTAATCAGGCACGCTCGACAGTTACCATAGACAGGTTGGCTACCGATGCTTACCGTGCTCAAGCAAATGTTACTAGGGCAAATTTTTGGTCGGAGTTCTTCACGCATTTCCCGTAAGGCGCAAGTGGTAATGAGGTTGGGGAGGGCTCTGGTGTCGACCACAACGTCTTGGTATCATGCGTACCTGTTGAGCTTGAAGTTTCCTGTCAGGTTCAGTATAAGAGCCACCGACAAGGCTTTGTAGTCCCTATCCACTATATGTGTTTTAGGATTGGGAGAAAGAAAGATTGCGGTTGGGGGAGTGGCCGTGTTGACACGGTTCTTCCCAGAGTGGATCTCTTCTCCCAATGCCTGAATGAGGATCTCTTAGGCCAGGTTGTGAAAGGATGCCATTGTCTTTACGTGGGTAAGGGAGTATGGCATGAGGTGCCGGACTAGCATTACAACCGGTTTGGAGGAAAGAAGGGTAGCCTCTTGTCGGAATGAGGGTGAATCCGGTTCTTGTGGTTCTTGATCCTGTCCTTCTTTCTCATCATTCTCGGAGCCAAAATCTGCAATCAGCTGAATTTGGGGAGTGTCATTTTCCGAGCGTTCTGCCATGTATCTTTCAAACCAGTGTTGATTGTCATTTTTCTCTCTCTCCAGCGACTCCTTTTCCCTCTGTTGTTTCTTGTTTCGGTAGTTATCGAAATCGGGAGGCAATTTAGGGTTTGGCCAAAGAGATGGAGGATGATTTGGTTTGATTCCGAGGTCGACGTCATAGTTAAGCATTACTACCTTGGGAGTAAATGACAAAGGACCTGTAGCTTTCCGGTTGTGGTCCTTCTAGCCCATTTTCTGCCTGTCTTGTCTTTACATTGAGGTGGAATGGCAGAGTTGGCGACGGTTGTCTCCCACCCCAACATTCCAAGCCCTTGTCAGGAAGGTTTTTGCATGGTGGGTGTTTGGGGGTTCCAAATCCCAGCCCAATAAGTCATCATCATTTGCACTTGCAGTGCTTTGAACATCAAGCTCCGCGAGCTTCTGTAACAATTCCTATTTTTACCTCTGGAGTTGTTGAACTGCCGTGAGAGGAGCAGGTCGGGAAGGAGATCCTAAACAAACAGCAGCCAATTCTGCAGCCATCGCGACTAGTTTCTAACACTGCTGCTGGATAATGATTTCCGGCGTAAGTCTTGTTGTAGCCATCGGTGCACGCTCCGGTTCCTCTGG
This sequence comes from Zygnema cylindricum, assembly GCA_037447655.1. Classification (NCBI taxonomy): domain Eukaryota; kingdom Viridiplantae; phylum Streptophyta; class Zygnematophyceae; order Zygnematales; family Zygnemataceae; genus Zygnema; species Zygnema cylindricum. Next base: position 91,979 of record JBBHKE010000853.1, on the reverse strand, counting down.
GGTGAGCAAAACTCTTCGTCCCCAATGATAGAGGAGTTGAAGTGGGAGAGGGTTAAAGGCAGTTTCTCCTTCTCCAGTAAATAGGGCGAACTGCATCATTTCTTTGGAAACTTAATTCTTTCGGAAACATCGCGTCTCCTTATGCCCAATGAATCTGCAAGCCTTGCATTTTGTTCCCTCGGAGGTGTATTTGCTACGGATTTCATTAGAGATTTGGGCGTCATCAAAACTTTGGAAGTTTTATTTGTCGCAACTAAGATTGCGACATTTTGGCGGTTTCTCCTCAGGGGTGGACGGTAAGTTTCCTTGGTTATTGGCGTCTTCTCACCCCCTCCTTCCCCTTTGAACCTTTCTTGCTGCTTATGGGTCCTTTCTGCCCGTTCTTTCTCCCATTCCTTTAGCTTCAAGGCCAGCTGCGGTTTAAGTTTTCGTGTGCAGTGCTTCCACCCATGGCCTGTTTGTTGACAATTTAGGCAATTGTAAAGAAAAACTCTTTCATCTGCTCTCATTGCCGGCTCTGACCCGTTGTCTTCCACTTGCTTCACTTTGTGCTTTCGAAAAGCTTGAAGTTCAGACTTCTCCTCCACACTCAAGGAGGTCTCCCGGCTAATCCTGCAAAATTCGCGCGGGACTTGCTGGTCACGGCTTTCTCCCTTCCCTTGCTGTGGACGAAGTGGTCGTACAACTTCATCACCACCAACGAAATTTCCTTGGCTGAGAGATTAATGTCCTAAATTGCCTGTCCGGCAATCAAATTATCAAGAGCGGTCTGCCATGTTGGCCCGAATGAATTACGGACGGCGATGAAATATTTGGTGGCCATCGCCTGAAGATCAATAGTGGACAGCTTTGTCTTCTGACAAAGGCTGGAGAGTCAATTAAAGAGGGTCTGCAGATTCTTGTTCTTCACATATCGAAATTCTGTGATTCTTTAAATGCAGACTTTTCCTCTCGGTGTAAATGAGTCTCCAGATGTTAAGCAGGGTGGTACAGGGGTAGGGATTGGCAACCATGCAAGTTGCTGCCTGGGCTGCCTAGATTGCTTCCAGCTGGTTAACATAGGCACTTCCATGTGCTTGTAGTTTCATGTCCTCGGTAAAGGTAGCACTCACATGGGTTGCAGCCGCCGCAACCAAGACAGTCTACCTCTAACTTCTCTCTCTAACTCTCAAACTTGTCGCAGTCACTGAGAAATTGGAGAGGGAGCCACAGCCATGGCTACCTAGGCTATCCAGAAGTTTACGAGGATTATATATTTGTTAGGGGTTTATTTACTAAAAGGAAAGAACCAGCTTCAGGATTTGATCCTTGTACCTACTTGCCGGCAGAGAACCGGTAGCCGGTAGCCTTAGCCGTTAAGTCTTTATCGAGTGTTACGTAATATAGGGTTTGATATTTAATTAAATATTATCAAGTAGGAAAATTCATTTAACTATAACTGTTTACGGGAGACATAGATCCATAATTGTAAAAGTATGGATTTGGGTACGTTTAAGAAACCAATACCGCGCATTTGTTTCTTTATAGAAAAGAATACCGCACATGTATTTATTACGGCTACGATTAAATATGAATTTAATCGGACGGCCGGAATTAACGCCGAGATCGCGGAAGAGGATTTTGGCAGTTTGTGGATATCGCCAGATCGAATGACACATGGCGGAATTACATTGGATCGCGGCATCTCCGAAGATTACAAGAGCGAATCCGGACATACCACGTGTCGACATTTAGGCCATGTTGTACAGTGTTTGTACAGAAAGTACACCGACAGCTGTACTTTTGTGTACCGAACTGCATTCTGATTGGCTCCATACATCAGTAGATAGAGTCTGTGAGAGAGTTAGGACTTAGAAAAATTAGGAGATAGGACCCTCTCTCCCAGAGAGCTTCTATACAAAAGGTCAACTTTGACCCTCCATAACTTACTGCTCAGGGGAGCAAATTCAGAGATTCTTTTTGCTATCGACTCAGGGAGTCTTGCCTTCACAGGGGTGAAGTTGGTTAGAGTTATTGTCTGCCAGGGTGGTAGTTGTTTTTGCTGAAACACAAAGGGGTCAGGGTTATCCTAGAGGCTTCTTGGAAGCTGTCCACTCTGAGGACTTATGGAGGTCTCAGAGTTTCAGATTGCTTGCAGCTGGTTAACATAAGCGCTTCCCTGTGCTTCTAGTTTCATGTCCTGGGTTAAGGTAGCCGTCACAAGGGTTGTAGCCGCCGCAGCCAAGTCAGCCTCCGCTAGTAACACTGCAGCATTAAGGGTCGGATCCGAGATTCTAGGATGCTATGAGCCATCAAAAGAGGTAGACGCTCTTTGTAATCCGCCAACGCCCCTCCAGAGAGGTAGTTGGCCATCATGGGAAAGAGGGTTGTTTCGAAGTCATATGGAATGGCTCCTCCCCGGTACTTATTGATTTCGGATTGTGTGAAAGATTTCCACAACAACTCGAAATGTGATCCCTGAGCTATCTCCTGTAAAGATTGTAATATCCCCCATTTTTTTTTCTTCCTCTGCAGTATTGGTGAAATGGGAAGAGGAAGGCTTGGTGGGGCTGACAAACTGAGATGGCGAGATGACTCCCGTATCCTATTCCTCGGGACTTGGACCGTGTCCTCCTGCGGTAGAAGTTGTTGCCTTGAGAGGTGTGGATTCCCCTCCCACAGAGGAAGTACTAGCGCCTGAAAATATGGTTGGAGAAAGGATGTTCCCCACTACTCCTCTATATCCAGAAGAATATTGTGCCTCCCGAAGCACGGTCTCCACTAAAGGAATGTGGAGACGAGGCTTGTTCAAAGGCTTTTGTGGGATGGCCGGTGGCGAAGACGGAGAAGGAGATGGGAACGGAGACTGCGTAGCCCTTATGGGGAAGGGGGTCTGTCTCCTAGTTCGCCTCCTTGAGGTCTCGAGAGGTGGAGTTCCGAAGCAAGAGGAAAGAGAGCGTCGGTGAGGAGGTGAATAGGCAGGTACGTCGTATTAGTAGGGTAACACATGCGAACCAGGCGACCCACGGACAGCTGCTGTAGGAGAAACGGATGGCGAAGGAGAGGAGGCGGGACAGTCCCGAGGCTCTGTGGTGGGTCCCGGGAGTGAGAGGAATGAGGCGGAAGAGGAGAAGGTGGGAGCTTCAAAGATCCCTTGGGAGAAGTGGAAGGAGGTGTTGGCACCCTCAAGGGAATGTGAATTCTCTCGGCAGGTAGTAACTCCACCAAAGCCTCCACGGCAGTAGACACCTCCACCAAGACAAAGGTAGTCTCTCCGCGAAGAGCCAAAGCGAGTCCAAAAGAGGAATTTGCACCCAAACCCTTCACATTAGGTCCAATGTTTCCCTCCCATTTCCACGGAAGAGGATGCTCTTGGCTTGGCTCCGAGGACGAAATGTCGGGCTGAGTGTTGGTGAGAGGAGAGGTCCCCGCGGGTGGTGCTTCAGAATGCGGCCCTATCTTTGGGGTAGGAGGAATCTTCCCGCTAAGAATCCCACTTGTCCTACGCCGAGCTTCCCTAATAAGCGTGAATTCGTGTTCCCATGCCTTTTGCCTTTATGCCTCTAAGGCCTCCCAATCTACCGTGGCGGGTCTAGCCCCCGGTGTAGGCTGTCCCTGGGATTTTATAACCTCCACTAGTTCCTTTGCTTTTTTGACCACTTTGGTAAGATCCGCTATCTCCATCCCTAAAATTTCGGGATCATTAGGTTTAGACCGCCACCATCCCGCGGACAAATCTTCTGGTCCCATACCCGGAACCTCTACATCGGTCGGTTTGGGTCGCCAAAGCCTTTCGGCACGGCGGACACGAGTTGTTGTAGGAGCATGTTTCTTGGTTGAGGCTGACACAGGAGTTGGTGACATCTCCTCCTTGGGAAGAGGTGCAAATCTCCCCTTGCTCTCACAGTGGTCAAACCTCTTTCCCCTCAATGGATCTCGGGCTTCCCTCTCGATACCCCCTTCTCCTCTACCAGGCCGTGAAGATGTACGTCCTTGGAGGGTCTGTTGGCTGCGGGGTCCTGACTGGAAGATGTGGGAGGGCGAGAATAGGGAGCTTTATATAACAGGTCCTCCACTGACTGTGAAGAGCTGCTATCCAAAGAACTGCTCAAAATCTCCACCACCCCTCCCACGGGTCTAACCAATCTCACTCGATCTGTCCGAGCCACTCTCTGTACCAACTCCTTCTTCACTTTCAGCTCATGGAGGTCGTGAACGGCAAGGAGTTCCTTATGACCTAATTAACGGGGATCCGTCAAAACCGCGTGGTCAACCTGGATCTTGGCCCGGGGAATCTTGGATCTGGTGTAAAGCGCGACCTTTAGAAGAGGGCCCAAATGGGACTCCCTCTGCGTCTGCCGTTTTGTCCGGGCTCTGCGAGCCACTCGATTCCTTTCCTGGGCCTGAGCCTGAGCTTCCCTCCTTTCCTCAGCATAGGCCCTGGCGGCCTCCGCCAAGGAAGGGTAATGTTCGGGAGTCAAGCTGGGAGGAGGGGGAGGAGAAGAAGCACCAGCCGATTCCTTCGCCGGAGATTCAAAGACAATCTCCATGGGCTCAAACACCTCAGACTTCAAAGACTTTTCCTCATGCACACGCCTCTCCTGTTGACTCTGCTCTCGAGATCCGTTATCCGGAGTCTCTCCTCGCCCCATGAGGAAAGAGGTAACGAGAAAAAGAGAATGAATACAACTAAAGCTCACTTCCAAAATGAGGGCTTCCAAAGTCAAAGCTCATATCCCCTCTAATCCGAGCAGACAGGTGGCTTTTCAGTACTGTGCTTCCTCTACGGGGATTCTAAATGGGGGAAAGGAAGCGGTAAGGGGTTCCTTTCGCTTTCCCATACACTCATTCTTTCTCTCTGTTTGAGCGTCTCTACTATTTTTCATGCATATCTATGTGAGGGATGTGGGCAGCATCCGGCATGATCATCATTCTGGGAAGCATTCGCATTTGGGGGTTATTTGCAGGACTCCGATGGCGATGACTCCGAGCTTTGGGCCCTTCCCCCACGTAACTCAGGCACGCTCGACAGAGCTCATGATCTTCTTCCTCTTCTCGGTCCCCCTTCTTTAAGTGGGTTATACTCAGGGTCCTGTGAATTCTCTGACCCCTCCCCTCCACTGGTTTCCGCCGGTCCTTCCGCACTACTGGTAGCCCCTCCCTACTCCGGTTCTTCCACCATTCCCCTTCTCCAGTCGGCCTCTACCATGACCTCCGCCGCGACTAACAATCTATCCTGGCGAGGTGTATCCTCATGTCCCACTCGTACGAGTCTCTTTTTTTTGGTGGTGGAGAGGATGATGACGCCATGGATGCGGTTGTACGAGATAGTTCAGGCAACTGGAAAAGTGAGAGTAAGCTGGCAGTGCGGAGAGAGATGCTCTCCAAGCTGCTCAAACTAGGTTGATCGCGAGAATTAATGGCGGCTTTAGCTGAGAGGGTTGAGGGTTCCGTGATTGGACTCTTCCAGGCGTCGCAGCGTGCGAAGTTATCGCAGTGTCCAACGTTTCGTAAATTGCGCTGCCGCGACGATACCGAGAGTTTGACCTCACCTAGGTTGCGATTCATAACTACGCCGTTGCGCTTTTCTGTCACCGCAGCGGTGGCGCTGCGATTCTCTGATGGTGTCAATATTACAGTGCGCTTCGGTGGTTGCGCAACCATAGTGCTTTGGTCCGTTACCATCGCCGCTGCGTTTCCTCGTCGTGTTCCCATTATTACTGCGACTGTTGCGTTACTGCAACTTGTTCTTCTGTTGCGCTCAGTGAGACTGCCGCTCCGATTATGTTCAGTGTCCGCACTCTGCTTAAACCAGCGCAGCAAATCAGGGGAATGAAGATCTTTTTCGTCTACCCAACATTCGTCCTCCATTTTGTTACCTTTCCATCGCACTAAATATTGCGTGGAGTCCGTATTTTGGCGGCGACACGACTGCACAATTTCCTCTACCTCGTATTCATCCGCGGTACCCTCGAATGGCGGTAGCGGGGTAGAACGGCGGCGATGAGGAAAAACCGAGTCAGGATTGCGAAATGGTTTGAGTATTGACACATGAAACACATTCGAAATTTGCCATTCTTTTGGAATATCAAGTTTGTAAGCCACGTCATTCACTTTGGAAAGGATGGTGAATGGTCGCGTGAACCGTAGCGCTAATTTCCTTGAAAGCGCACTTGGTAATGACATTTTTGCCACGTTTAGGCAAACCTTGTCTGCCACACGAAAGTTGATGTCTTTCCGATGAGCGTCGGCTTGCAACTTTTGGTGATCTTTTGCTTGTTGGAGGGCCTTCGCTGCCTTAACCAGATTCACTTGCAACGTCCGCGCAAAGTCCATAGCGGCCAGTGTAGGGCATTCTGTGACTAATAAATTATGGGGAAAGGTAGGTTGTCGCCCATTGAGAGAGAAAGGCGTAGCATTAGTCGATGAGTGCACAGCACTGTTGTATCTACCTCAATTGCTGTCAAATGGTTCACCTTGTGTGTTTTGTGTATTGATACATAAGCCCTTAAAGCCTCCTCCAACGTTCTGTTCACTCTTTCCGTCTGAGCGTCTGTCTGAGGGTGGTACGCTGTGGACATGGAAAACTGCATTTTACATAACTGGAACAGATTCCTCGAAAAAAGACTGACAAATTTTATATCACGATCACTTATGATTTTTTTTGGAAGCCCATGATACCGGAAAATCTCTCGAAAGAATATATTTGCCATGTCTCGAGCTGGAGCTGTGGTTGTCGTAGGTAGGAAATGGGCCATTTTTGTAAGGTAATCCACGACAACAAATATAGAGTCATATCGTTGCGGTGGCGTTGGAAGTGCAACGATAAAGTCCATTGAAATCGCTTCCCAGGGCACTGATGGTATCTGAAGGGGTTATAAAAGTCCTTGACTACCCGCCTCCGATTTGTTCAAGTTACACGAGTCACAGGTTTTTGACATATTCCACAATGTCTCGAGTCATGTTCGGCCAATAATACACCTCAGCGACACGTGCAGTTGTTTTATTTTGTCCGAAATGACCACTGAGCGGCTCGTCATGACTCAATTTAAGTACTGTGTGACGTAACTTAGGGTTTGTCGGAATATAAAGTCGGGTTATCTGACTCGGTCTGTACCACCACATGTCGTTGGCGGTTCGAATCAAGATCTTCGTTTGACCAATTCCTTGATTGTATCATCGTCATCATAAATGACCTTAATCCTATTCAGCCACAGCTCGTCCACCTGCAACGTGCTTGTCAATGCGCTTACTCTTTGCATCTGCGTTTTATCCGCTGCTACGATGTCCTTTCTTTCAGCATTCCCGCTTTGCTCATGCGATGGTTGTGATACTTGCTTTGTCACTGGCGCAGCGACACCAGGACTTCTCGACAAGGCATCCACCGGTTTTGTCTTACCCGGTTTGTATTCAATAGTTAACCCAGGTCTAAAGGTTTGAAGAAAGGTCATCCACCTCACTTGTTTCTTCGATAATTTGGGTTGCGTTTGGAGATACTGTGTTGAAATTCATAGATTTCTATAGTATTTTCTAGGTTTAAATATGTTAGGAAAAAGAAAAAGGACAGACAACCTACCTCCACCTCCTTTCTCTAGCCCCCATACTTGTTGTAGTCACTGAAGGATAGAGAAGGTGATTGATCCATGGCTGCCTTAGTTCAACAAGCAATTATTTTTTAGAAAGTTACTAAAAATAGTCTTGACGGACCCAGGATTTGAACCTGGAACCTGCAGTTCGTCAAGTTGGCCGATAGCGGTCACCTTTATCCTACTAGACTAGGACTAATGCTAAGTGCTATAGAGTATGATAGATATATATACATTTAGGAAGTAAGAAATCCATTTAACTAAAACTAGATACGGCGTGCATAGATACAGTTTTAGTACGACATCATTTCAGAATGAATACCTTGCATTTGGTTGACATCGAAACAAATATCTCACAAGTAATTATAACGGTTAAGATTACGTCTCATTACGAATCCGACGGCGCACGTCATCGCCGAAATCCTAGAGTGGTCACCTTGGCGTTTTGTGACGTGGCATGACCTGGAGCCACGTGGAGAGATGACATTTCGGTCATAGGAATTCCGAGGAATGTACGGACAAATAAAAAGGAGACATGCGTCCACTTAATAGCCTTGTCGTAAATAGGCCGTACAAAAGGTACACCGCCAGTAGTACTTTTTGGTACGGTACAGTAATTTGATTGGTCCGTACTTCTGTAGATAGATGTTATTAGAAGGAATTAGGACTTAGAAAATTTTGGTAGGTAGTCACCTCCCCCTTTGAGAGTTTGTACAAATTGGCATTTTTGGTGCCTCATAACTAATCGGCCGGTAGGCCGTTTTCAGTGATTCTTTTTGCTACGGACTCAGGGCAGTCCACGCTGCATAGGGGTGCAGTCAAATTGTCATTTTGCCTTCTTGGGCAGCAGTGATCGTGGCTTAAAGTGGGTTAGTTAAATAGTATCTATAGGCTTCCTGTATTCTGTAGTCCAATGGAGGACACAGAATTGCAGGTTATGGGCCCACCCTCTAGGGTGCCCACCTTCAATGGATCTGAGTTCATCTATTGGGAAGCCATGAAGATAAGAGCTTTGTGTGAGAAACGATACTGGGGTATTGTCAGTGGACAAGTGAAACGTCCACCTTCGGGAACTCCACCAGGATTTGGGGGAGTAAGGTTTTGTGCAACAAAGGCTACCTCAGCGGAGGAGGCAGATGATCGGGACAGCAGTGTGTCCGAAAAGGGGAAAATGAAGGAGACATCCCTCACTCCTATTGGCACAATATCGGGAGCGACAATCGTGAAGACCGTGGAGAACGATACTTAAATGTGGGAGGATGTAAACATGGCTGCCAAGAACTTCATTCTAAGGCACCTCACTCAAGGTTTGGCCACTCCTCATCTTCACATTTACAAGGCCGAGGAGTTGTGGGAGAGTTTGGTGGAGATTTATAGAGCAAGAACTATTTAGGAGCTCCAGTTGGCTGAGCAAAAGCTATTGAGTTACACTTACATAGGAGGAAAGATGTTAGATTACTGTAATGATCTTTCTTGTTTGTATATGGAAATGGAAAGTGCCGGGTGGACAGGTACAATGAAAATGAAAGTTAACACCCTTATCATGAAATTACCAGATGAGTTCGAAAACATAGTGTACCGAGTACAGGGAATGCCTGATAGTTCATAGAAATGGAACACAGTAGTCACAATGATACTTGTGCAGGAAAACACAATGGAGATTAGGAGAGGAGGAAAGAGCATTCAAGCTCTAGCAGCAAGAGGGGACCGATAGGGGAAGGACGCGAAGAAACCTTATAGAGGGGAGAGAGATCATTCTGGGGGACAGAGGCCCCCAAAGGGTCTTTGTCATTATTGCAAAAAGTCGGGACACTTCATCGCATATTGTGTCAAGCTATCAGAGCTGAGGCTCCAAGAGAACCGTGGAGGGGGTTCTTGCGGAGGGAAGAAAAAGGCACTTGTGGTTACAAAAGTGTCAGGAGAAACCAAGGATGAGTCCTCTGAAGAGGATGGGGAGCTTCTTCTTGACGAGAGTCTGGAGGAGAAGGAGATCACTCGGAGGCAGAAGTGTGCCCTTGGAGCAATTCGGGAAGCTCCACAGGAAGGATGGATCATCGACTCAGGTGCATCCATGCATATGTATCGTGATAAATAACTCTTCACTAAGCTAAGAAAGATTCCTATTGTAGAGATAGAGTTAGGGATGGGAGAGTGGTTACTACAGATCTAGTGGGATCAGTAGATCTGAAAGTCTTAGTGGAGGGTAAGACTTCTATACTTACATTCTCAGATGTACTTTACATTCCACAGCTAAATAAAAATCCTTTCTCTACGTCTGTGTTAGATGACAAAGAGTTTGATACCTTCACCAGAAAGGGTGTCTTTACAGCTAAGTATGGGAATGAAGTTTACTTCACAGCAGATAAGGGTAGCCAAATAATGTTTTGGCTTAACCTGAGTAATGAAAAGAATAATGCTTACTATGTTGGTGTTCCTAAGGTGATGATTTGGCATAAGCAGTTGGGGCATGTGCATTTTGATAGGTTGAGGGAAATGAAAAAGCTTAGGGTAGTAGATGGCATTCAGTTTGGGGATAATGAAATGATGGATGATTGTAGTGGTTGTGCTCAAGGTAAGGCTCACAGACTTCCCTTTCCCAAAGCCGCCACATATAGAGGTGAGAAAGTGTTAGATTTGGTCCACACAGATATTTGGGGACCTACAAAAGTACCTTCGGTTGGAGGAAAGAGGTTCATGATGACCATAACTGATGACTGGTCTAGATACTCTTGAGTCTACTTTCTGAAAACAAAGTCTGAAGCATCAACTTACTTCAAAGAATATAAAGCTTGGAGTGAGAAGTTGCATGAAACCCCGATTAACATCATAAGGAGTGATAATGGGGGGGAATATACCTCTAACGAGTTTGAGGAATATCTAAGAGATGAGGGAGTGCAGCACCAGAAAACTATACCATATAACTCGGAACAAAATGGGGTAGCTGAGAGGTTGAATCGAACACTAGGAGATAGTGTACGCAGTATGTTGGCCGACAAGAAAATAGGAAAGAGATTTTGGGCAGAAGCAATGAACTGTGCCAACTACATTAAGAATAGAGTCCTTACCTCAACTATAAAGGGAGTGACACCTTATAAGAGATGGGTTGGAAGGAAACCAAATATCTCACACCTTAAAGTATTTGGTAGCCAAGTTTACAGTCTTGACACGGATAGGAAAAACTGGAAACTAGATGCTAAGGGAAAAACTGGATACTTTGTGGGATATGATGAGGATGTTAAGGGATATAGAGTCTATGACTTAGCAAAGAAAGATATCATTCTGGTCAAACACTTAGTTGTCATGGATGAAGGGAAGTCATTTGACCCCTTCAAATATACAAAGAAGATAAGGATCAGATTTGAGTCCGAAAGTGATGAGAATTCGGTCGTTCCCGAAAGGGACATGAATAAAACCGTGATTACAAATTCACGAGAGATCCAAGATACAGGAGACTCACCGAAAACCTCACATACTCCTATGGACTTCGAGGAGATAGAAGAAGCTAGACAAGAACCGGTTTCCATGGACAGGGAGCCGATGAGACAGTGAGAAGAAATCCAAGACTTCCATCCATTCCAGCTTCGGAGTTTGAGGGAGGAAGGAGGAGCAGCAAAAAGATACGGGAAAAACAAGCTGATCATAAGGTAACTAAGCTGTCTCACCTAGATGAGCCTCAGTCTTACTTAGAGGCAGTGAATAGTCCAGAGAAAGGAAGATGGATTAGAGCCATAAATGATGAGATGGCTTCTATCATGGAAGCAAATACTTGGGAACTAGCGGATTGCCCTCCAGACAGAAAACATATTGGATGTAAATGGGTATTTAAACTAAAACTGAACCCAGATAATACAATTGAGAGGTATAAGGTGTTGTCCATAGCCATTTCTAGCCATGGATTCACCCTCGGAAGCACCACAGACTACCCAAAAACAGCCTACTTTGAATCAACACAGAATTCTGCAGAAATAACAAAACAAGCTGAAACTACATCAATAGATAGTATATAGGCTTTGGAATAACCTCACAAATTTTCAGGCAAATATAATAAACAGAGCGATCACATCATCTAGTCAAAGTTGCAGAAAAACAGTCTGCCAGAACTTTGATAAAACAGACTAACTTCACAATGAAGTAAAACACAGACCAGGCACACAATAGGCCTGCAAATTTGTGAAAATAATAAAAATATAAAGAGGAACACACATGCAGAATTTCAGATAATTCTGCCAACAGATCTGAGAGTAATCCTCAGATAAAATTACCAAAAAAACACCATAAACAGTTTTTGGTCCAAAAGTTCCTATGACTAAAAATGACTAAGTCCTACAAATATACATGAGCTCATTACTGAGTGTACGGAGGCATACCAGCCGTACGCAATCTACTAGCTACCTCTATTAATGTTAATTAACCCGAATACTTCGAGGTATGTCAAAAAGAGTAAATCTACACTAATAACTAATACACATAAAGACAAACCATTGTTGTAAATATTTACAAAGTACACACAATCTTACAAAATCGTATGCTCAGTCATGCTGAGTCACTCAATGGAACTCCTCGAATTTCGTCAAACAATCCGGGACGTCCAAAATTAACATCGTGTGATTGACGCGATTTCGCGTCTCTACTACTTGAAAAATATCCACGGCCTATATCCGCCGTCCGTCGATCTAATTCGGCACCCTTGATGTCGCGCCACGTGGTCATAAAAATCCAAACGAAATCCACGCGAGTCGTCAAATATCCCACGACGTCGCGAAGATAATTTAGTCATTCATGTCCACTTGTTAAAATAATAATCGTACAACCGAAATCGTTTCCGTAAACTTCACATCGGATCGCGTCGCGATCCGCCGTCCATTTTTTAACGCAATCCGCGCCACTCAATTACTACCTCACGTCCCTTTAATTTTACTCGTATATTTACTCCCCCAATCCGCAAATCCATTCGAACCACCACATTACTTTCGATAATATATTACGCACGCGAAACCTCGCGTGCGCACAAAATGTCGAGTACGCACGAAACCAACTTTTCAAAAACAACACTCCCCCGAAAATTTTGTTTCGTGCACCCGGAATAAAATATGCATCATTTCAAATGTAACTGTACATTTCCATACCCCCAAATTTACTTTTTTTTTTCTCGTTCAAACGTCACCACTGCTTCCGCTGACGTCACCACTGCTTCAACTACCTGCTGCCATGTCTTCCAAATTCCGTCCTTCCTCAACACACCATTTCTTCCGCTTCCTCTTTCTAGGTCTTCAAAAATAAAAATATAAACTTTCCTTTTCAACCAATTTCAAAATTCAAAATGCTAAATCCGAAATTTTACAAAAATTACTAAATGTCAAAGATAGCCACCTCCATAAAATTACTTTTCACGTTGTTTTCTTTTGACCACTTTCTGCACATGTTTTCTTCTATGGTTCATCCTTTGAATTCTACTTCTTTTCTTCGTTTTCTTCATAAATTTTGGTATTCTCTCAATTTTCACATTTTTATTTTCTTTTTCAATAATATAAACTTCCTCATTTACTCCACTTTTCTTGACACTTTTTCTCTCTCCTTCTCTAAGCGCACTAATCTCCTCATGCAAATTATTTTCAGCTTCTACTTTCAATTGACCTTCACTTTCTCTAACTATCCTCACAACATTAACATTTTCCTCCTGTAAATCTTTATCACTCACCAATCTGTCGTCAAAAAAATTGACATAAACCGAATCCTAATCTGTCACCACTTTCTCCACACTATTTTCGGTGACAGCAAATGTTTCCTTTGCTTCCTCATTTTCCATATTTCGAAAAATAACTGTCGGCAAGTATACAAATTCATCGACTGGAAGTGTATCCCTTCGTGTAGGGGGTCGAACTCGATCGTCATCCCATCCGTTTCTGAAATTTCCTGTGACACATGCACTTTTATATAATGGACATACTCTAAAAGTATGTCCTAAATCATTACAGTAAAAACAATTTTTTGATTTGCAACTTTTTCTATTTCTCTCAAACTGTGAATTAACACCTTCAAAATTCCCCTTATCTTTTAAAGCCTCTTTATCATTTTCTATATCCAAAACAAATCTGATTGCTAATGGTAAGTTCCAATCCTTTTTATCAACTTGGTTTAATCTATCAAACGCACACCTATATTCCTTAGGTAACCCTTTCATTAAAATGAGAGCCTTTTGAACATTTGTAAAATTTCCTCCCGCAATATCATTTTCTGCAAACAATCTTTGCAAACTAAGACAATATTTCAACATGCTACCACCATCATATTTATATTCAAATATTTTTGTAGCACTAATCATCCAGTGATACACAGAAGTCATTTGATAAGTGCATTCTAAAAACTTCCATAATTCAGCTGCACTCTTCACATCAAGGTACATCATTACAAATTCCTTAGTCATTGATAGCTTGATAATCCTCAAGCACTCCAAGTTTTTCTCCTCCCATTCAGCCGAAGTTTCGACACATGTCCCATCCACCACATCCATAAGCTCCCTCAACTTGAAGTAGCTCTCCATAATACTCCTCCAACAATAATATTCAGTTCCATCAAATATGGGTAAGTAGGATTCATCCAATATGGGTAGCCATGGGTGTGGGCCCATAACCTGTTGTCCATAGCCATTTCTAGCCATGGATTCACCCTCGGAAGCACCACAGACTACCCAAAAACAGCCTACTTTGAATCAACACAGAATTCTGCAGAAATAACAAAACAAGCTGAAACTACATCAATAGATAGTATATAGGCTTTGGAATAACCTCACAAATTTTCAGGCAAATATAATAAACAGAGCGATCACATCATCTAGTCAAAGTTGCAGAAAAACAGTCTGCCAGAACTTTGATAAAACAGACTAACTTCACAATGAAGTAAAACACAGACCAGGCACACAATAGGCCTGCAAATTTGTGAAAATAATAAAAATATAAAGAGGAACACACATGCAGAATTTCAGATAATTCTGCCAACAGATCTGAGAGTAATCCTCAGATAAAATTACCAAAAAAACACCATAAACAGTTTTTGGTCCAAAAGTTCCTATGACTAAAAATGACAAGTCCTACAAATATACACGAGCTCATTACTGAGTGTACGGAGGCATACCAGCCGCACGCAATCTACTAGCTACCTCTATTAATGTTAATAAACCCGAATACTTCGAGGTATGTCAAAAAGAGTAAATCTACACTAATAACTAATACACATAAAGACAAACCATTGTTGTAAATATTTACAAAGTACACACAATCTTACAAAATCGTATGCTCAGTCATGCTGAGTCACTCAATGGAACTCCTCGAATTTCGTCAAACAATCTGGGACGTCCAAAATTAACATCGTGTGATTGACGCGATTTCGCGTCTCTACTACTTGAAAAATATCCACGGCCTATATCCGCCGTCCGTCGATCTAATTCGGCACCCTTGATGTCGCGCCACGTGGTCATAAAAATCCAAACAAAATCCATGCGAGTCGTCAAATATCCCACGACGTCGCGAAGATAATTTAGTCATTCATGTCCACTTGTTAAAATAATAATCGTACAACCGAAATCATTTCCGTAAACTTCACATCGGATCGCGTCGCGATCCGCCGTCCATTTCTTAACGCAATCCGCGCCACTCAATTACTACCTCACGTCCCTTTAATTTTACTCGTACATTTACTCCCCCAATCCGCAAATCCATTCGAACCACCACATTACTTTCGATAATATATTACGCACGCGAAACGTCGCGTGCGCACAAAATGTCGAGTACGCACGAAACCAACTTTTCAAAAACAACATAAGGCTCGATTGGTACGAAGGGGTTCACCCAAAAAGAGGGGATTGACTATGAGGAGACCTTTGCTCCAGTTGTTCGGTTCCCATCGGTAAGGATTCTCCTCAGTCTGGCCGCAGTGGAAGACATGGAAATTCATCAGATGGATATTTAGACTGCTTTTCTCAATGGTGAGTTAGAGGAAGAAATTTATATGAGGCAACCCGAGGGGTTTGTGGAAGAAGGAGAAGAGAGAAAAGTCTGCAGGCTCATAAAGTCCTTATATGGACTGAAACAGGCTCCCCGACAGTGGAATAAGAAACTAGATGAGTTTCTCACCGATCCGGGATACATTCGGATCAGCTCTGACCATTCTATCTATATGTTTGAAGATGAGAATGGTGTCATTTTTATTGCAATTTATGTGGATGATCTACTTGTGTTAAGTAAGTCTTTGGAGAATGTCAATAGGCTAAAGAAAGATCTTAGGGGCAGATTTGATATGAAGGATTTAGGGGAGGCAAAATATATTTTGGGGATCCAAATGAAGAGAGATAGGGGGAAGAAGATTATCAGACTTACTCAGAAAGAAGCAATAAGTAATATGATTGAGAAATTCTTGATGGAAAATGCTAACAGTTGTACCACTCCCATGGACTTGAAAAAGTAAGTGATGGGAGTGTAGAAGGAGGAGTGATGATCTTACATGATCAGATGAGTCCAGAGGAGAGAGAGTTTATGAAGTCTATCCCTTATAGATAGGTCGTAGGAAGTTTAATTTATTTTATAAACTGTACCAGGCCGGACATAGCGGCAGCAGTTGGAGTACTCAATAGGAGTCTTAATGATCCTAGGAAGAGAGACTGGGAGGCAGCCAAGAGAGTCATGAGATATCTGGTTGGAACCAGAGAATTATGGTTGCATTTGGGGGGGGAGCACACTGATATCACCACTTGGAGTGATGCTAGTTATGGGGATGCACCTATGAGAAGATGCACTTCTGGATATGTTTTGTATGTGGGGGAAGGAGCTTGCTGTTGGAGCAGTAAGTAACAAAAGGTGGTTGCTCAGTCTACTATGGAGGGTGAGTATATGGCGTCTTGTTCTACTGTAAAAGAACTAGTGTGGGTGAAGTCATTGTTGCAAGAACTGGGATGTATGAAGGAGGGAGTGCATGAAATCTTTTGCGATAATCAAGCTGCAATCGCAATCGCAGACAATCCAAAACACCATTTCAAAGCAGAACATATGGACATAAGATTAAGCTTCGTAAGAGAAAATGTTGGAAATAAAATTTTAAATCTTGTGTATAGGCCTGATGAAGAAATGGTGGCTCACATGATGACCAAACCTGTGCCCTCTCCTAAATTAAAATATTGTCGGGAGAAATGCGGGTTAAAAGAAAAATTAAAATTAGACTAGAAAATAAGGGGAGTGTTGAAATTCATAGATTTCTATAGTGTTTTCTAGGTTTAAATATGTTAGGAAAAAGAAAAAGGAAAGACAGCCTGCCTCCACCTCCTTTCTCTAGCCCCCATACTTGTTGTAGTCACTGAAAGATAGAAAATGTGGTTGATCCATGGCTGCCTTAGTTCAACAGGCAGTTATTTTTTAGAAGTTACTAAAAATAGTCTTGACGGACCCAGGATTTGAACCCGAAACCTGCGGTTCGTCAAGTTGGCCGATAGCGGTCAGCTTTATCCTACTAGACTAGGACCAATGCTAAGTGTTATAGAGTATGATAGATATATATACATTTAGGAAGTAAGAAATCCATTTAACTAAAACTAGATACGGCGTGCATAGATACAGTTTTAGTACGACATCATTTCAGAATGAATACCTCGCATTTGGTTGACATCGAAACAAATATCTCGCAAGTAATTATAACGGTTAAGATTACGTCTCATTACGAATCCGACGGCGCACGTCATCGCCGAAATCCCAGAGTGGTCACCGTCGCGTTTTGTGACGTGGCATGACCTGGAGCCACGTGGAGAGATGACATTCGGTCATATGAATTCCGAGGAATGTACGGACAAATAAAAAGCAGACATGCGTCCACTTAATAGCCTTGTCGTAAATAGGCCGTACAAAAGGTACACCGGCAATAGTATTTTTTGGTACGGTACAATAATTTGATTGGTCCGTACTTCTGTAGATAGATGTTATTAGAAGGAATCACGACTTAGAAAATTTTGGTAGGTAGTCACCTCCCCCTTTGAGAGTTTGTACAAATTGGCATTTTTGGTTCCTCATAACTAATCGGCCGCTAGGCCGTTTTCAGTGATTCTTTTTGCTACGGAATCAGGGTAGTCTACGCTGCATAGGGGTGCAGTCAAATTGTCAGTTTTCTTTCTTGGGCAGCAGTGGTTGTGGCTTAAAGTGGGTTAGTTAAATACTATCTAGAGGCTTCCTGTATTCTGTAGTCCAATAGAGGATATAGAATTGCATACTGTAACACGTTGTGATCTGTGATTACAGTGATCTGCTTCCCCTGAACGTAGCACTTCCAGACTTCAAAAGCATTAATGATAGACATTGTCTCTTTCTCATACGTGGCCCAATTGAGTTGCGCTGCCTTTAACTTCCGACTATCATAGGCAATAGGTTGTAAGCCTTTTTTATGATCTTGCATAAGAATCGCTCCAATAGCAGTATCACTGGCGTCAGTAATTATCGTCCAAGGTAACCCACGAGCGGGGACAGCTAACACACGGGCGGTAACCAACCGCTCCTTTAGCATTTCAAAAGCTGACCCTTGCGCCGTTTTCCATTCATAGGGCATGTCATTCTTAAGTAGATCCGTGAGACGAGCATCGATTTTTTGCGAAACCTTCAACAAATCGGCGATAGTAGGAGGATAATCCAAGAAAGCATCGCAACTCCGTAAATTTAGTCGGTTGCGGCCACTCTTTGATAGCCATAGTTTTATTCGGATCCACTACGATCCCATCCCGGCTCACCACATGCCCCAAAAACTCTATTTTCTCTTTCCGAAAGTCACATTTAATCCTCTTCGCGTACAATTTATTCTCCTGAAAAACTTGTAAGACCGTTTGTAGGTGCTTTGTGTGCTCCTCAAATGTCTTGCTGTACACTAAAATGTCGTCTAGGAAGACTATGACGAAAGCGTCCAAATATTGCCGAAAGATATAATTCATTAAATGCATAAAGGTTGCCGATGCGTTCGTCAATCCAAACGGCATAACCAAAA
The DNA here is from genome assembly GCA_037447655.1 of Zygnema cylindricum. Lineage (NCBI taxonomy): Eukaryota > Viridiplantae > Streptophyta > Zygnematophyceae > Zygnematales > Zygnemataceae > Zygnema > Zygnema cylindricum. Next base: position 73,407 of record JBBHKE010000853.1, on the reverse strand, counting down.
AATGGAAATGACCGTATCGGGTCCGGAATGCTGTCTTCTCCACATCTTCTTCGGCAATTCTAATCTGGTGGTATCCGCTACGCAAGTCTATCTTCGAAAAATACTTGGCACCTTTTAGCCGATCGAACAATTCATCTATCCTTGGTAGAGGATACGCGTTTTTAACTGTCAACTTGTTTAGCGCTCGGTAGTCCAAACACATACGTAACCCTCCATCTTTCTTATTCACGAAGAGGACGGGGGCCCCATACGGTGACTTGCTTGGTTCGATTGCTCCCGCTTCGACCAACTCCGCATGTTGCTTTTTGAGTTCGTCCAATTCGATGTAACTTATTTTATACATCCGATTAGCCGGTGGCACCGCTCCGTGGACAAGCTCTATCTTGTGGTCTACGTCGCGCTTCGGAGGTAAACCTTCCTAGAGCTTCGGGGGAAAGACATCAACATACTCCTCGAGAAGCTTTGTTATGACTTTCGGGCCTCTACGGAAGTCTTTTTTGAGTCGCCACCACCTTTCGAGCCGAAAACGAGATCCATTTTACTCCATTCCTCTAGAATCCCCTCCTTTGTTACCTCAACTGGTTGGACGACCACCATACCAGCTGTCTCCCCTTTCTTGAGTGCCCTTTTTAACTGTAAGGCTGAAAGTAGGCGTCCCTCTTCCGAATCCTTACTAGCGGCTCCCACATTCTCCTCAAACTCTTTTCCACCTTTTCTTACTCTCATGCTACCGTTCCTCCAGTCGATTGTCGTGTTCCACTTTCGCAGCCACGGCTTCCCCAGGATTATCTCATGGTCCCCAAGAGGTAGTACATGAAGTGTGTCATACCATAGAAATTTCCCCATTCAGACACGTAACCTTGGAGTGCGATGAGTAATCGATAGGGAACTCCGTCGCCCAATTGAACCGTCTGATTATTTGGAATAGCAATGGGAGGGAGTTTCAACTGTTTCACCGTCCTCTTTATGATAAAATTCCCTGACGTGCCTGAATCCACCATGAAACTAGCTGCGCTTGTACCGATTTGACCCTGAAAAACCAAAGGGTCACCACTTTCACTAGCTAACCACATGACAGTGAGCTTGCCCTTCTTAGGGAATTTTGTTTTTGGACAATCTTTGGGCATATGGTCCAGGGAACCGCATTCGAAACACAATCCACTGTGCCTTCTCCGTTGGAGCTCCTCGGGGGACAAGTCATTAGCCTTGGCTTTAACAGTCTTGTTCTTCTTCCGAATTGCGGTGACCGCCTCTTTGTCACCATTTATCGCTCCAGCCTCTATAGGAGCCGGACCATCATCTCTTCGACCTCCCCCGCCGCTGCTCGATCCAAAATGATAAGATCTACAAAGAGTGGAGTCTACAAAATCGGTCCGTTCCACAAACTGAATAATTGCCGAGAGGTTAGGAGTCATAATTTCCCGCGCGAGCCACTGTTCCACATCCCTCCGAAGGATCCCTTGAGCCCCTTCACATAACGATCCACGGCTTCATCTTTCGTCATCGTAGGTATTTGAACTTTACACTCCAAGAACTGATGCGTGTACTCCATAACCGAAGTACGTTGCTTTATAACCGAAATTTTATCCCTCGCAGCTTTGATTGTATTTACGGGTTACCGAAGTCGCGGAGGAGTTGAACAAAGCTGGACCACTCAGTAGGTATCTCATCGCTTTCCACGAGTGTTGACGGGCCGGGTCAAACTCGTTCGGAAGTCTGAGCGTCGGTCTCATCAAATCTCTCTCCGTGCCTCCATGAGTTCTTTCATCAAGACGAGATTCGAAGGTTGCGACGGTGTCACTTAGGTGAGCATTCCGTAATCTGAGGTTTTCCAATTCCCGGAGAACTTGATCCAACATATCCGATGTTGAAACGTTGTGAACTTCCATGTTGTCGAGTCACGAGGAAGAGCTCTGGTACTAGTGGAAAAGGGACAAGATAATGACACCACACTCAAAGTACACAGCGGAATTATCCCCAAGAATCCCCTCGTAGCGACACTAAGGTACACAACATTCATAGTAAGGATTGAGCTTTATTGATCAGGAAGAGATTACAAGGTTGAGATTACAAGGTTGAAAGCTCGCTGTAAAGGTCTATTCAAGAGTCTGATGTTGACTAGGTCTACTTGACTATTTAAACTAATCAGCTGCTAGTCAACTAGGTACTATGCTTATGTACACGTAGACCTTCTCGGTCAACCACGATCTATCCGACTATCTTTTAGAACAATGTAGTCAAATCTACATTCTGCGGCGTTGCTATACTGCTACGCTGCGTCGCTATATTGTTATACTGCTACGATGCGTTGATCCGCTGCTATACTGCGCTCGTTTGCATCGCAGCTGCGCTGCTTTGAACCACAACAGCAACCTATACTGTACATAGTTCTGTAACCCTGTTACAAACAACAATTTCAAAAGTTGATAAAACAGAAACAAGAGACACAATTGCTTTGCAAATCTAATATAACGTAGAAAATAAAAAGATGATTACACACAAAAAAATACATATAAATTTGTCTTCAGATATGTGAGATATTCACTATTAAAATTACCAAAAACAACTTTGTACAAGTTTTGTATACAAATTGTTCCTAACTCATAAAATGGACTAAGTCTTACTCAAACACATTGAAACTTCACTACTGAACGTACGGAAGCATACCTCCCGTACATCTACCAACCTGAAACACCTAATACACTACGTATACCCGAAATGAAGAGCTATGTCAAACAAAGGAATCTTACACAAATTAGCTGATCAAATAAAGACAAAAACAACTATAACGAATATTTATAACTACGTAGGATTCGGCATTCTAAGTCAAATCATCGTCTACATGATCCATTTTGACCAAAATTTGTCGGCGGTCTCCGTCTACCGCCAGCATATCACATTATGGTCCGTAGGTGAACGGCCACGTGTCATTTCGGTCCTTGAGTGTCTCCATACACCAAGAGACGGATATTTAAGAATACATTATTTCTTTTACCGATGCTTGTCACGAGAGTGTATACATCGGTGTACTTCTCAATGAGCCAGTGTGACACTAATTCTTGTTCACACTTAACCAAACTTACTGAAAACATTCTAAATATTGAAATTCTCTCTCTCGCTCACATTCCGAGGCATAGAGAAGTTATGTCAAACAAAGGAACCTTATACAAATTAGCTGATCAAATAAAGACAAAAACAATTATAACGAATATTTATAACTACTTAGGATTCCGCATTCCAAGTCAAATCATCGTGTACATGATCCATTTTGACCAAAATTTGTCGGCGGTTTGGGTCCACTGCCCGCATATCACATTATGGTCCGTAGGTGAACCGCCACGTGTTATTTCGGTCCTTGAGTGTCTTTGTACACCAACAGACGGATATTTCAGAATATGGAACTCTGAGACCTCCATAGGTCCTCAAAGTAGGCAGCTCACACGAAGCCTCAAGGATAACCCTGAACCCTTTGTGTTTCAGCAAGATTAACTGGCACTTTGGGAGACAAAAACTTTGACCACCTTCACCCCTGTGAAGGCAAGACTCCCCTGAGTCGATAGCAAAAAGAATCTTCCCATTTGCTCCCCTGAGCAGTGCGTTATGAAGGGTCAAAGTTGACCTTTTGTACAGAAGCTCTCTGGGAGAGAGGGTCCAATCTATTAATTTTTTCTAAGTCCTATCTCTCTCTAAAACCCTATCTACTGGAGTATGGCACCAATCATAATATTATATCGTACAGAAAGGTACAGGTGTCGGTGTACTTTCTATACGGCCATGGTACGACATGGCCAACAAGTCGACACATGTCATTTTTGGATTCGTTCGTGTAATCCTCGGAGATGCCGTATTCCAATATGGTTCTGCCACGTGTCATTCGATGTGACGTTGACCGCAAACCGCCAAAAACTATTCCATGATCTCGGCATGCTTCGCGACCTTCCGTTTAAACCGGATTTCAATCGTAGCCGTCATAAATACTTGCGCGATATTTGTTTCGCCTTCAACAAATTGCGCGGTATCTGTTTCGGATATGCCGTATGCCGTACATTACAAACTCTTTCTATGTCCAAATATCCCCTTAAATGAAATAGCCTACGTGTACGTATTTATGTAATTATCAAACCCTATATCGTATAACCTTGATCCTAGTCTACTTGGCTAAAGCTACCGGAAGCCGACGGCTCTGACACACTGCAGGTACAAGGTTCAAATCGCGGTTCCGTCAATAACTATTTTGGTAAATCTACCAATCTAATGTCTGTCCGCGTCTGGATAGCATAGGCGGCCATGGCTCTATCTCCCTCTCCAACTTTTAGTGACTGCGACAACTGTGGGAGTAGGAGAGAGGAGTTAGAGGCAGACTGCCTCTGCTTCTTTTCTACATTTTAGAAAACCTAGAAAATACTAAAATTGCCTTTAATTTCTACAGAATACACTATTTTTTTTACCGACGCTTGTTACGGGGGTGTATTCATCAGTGTACTTCTCAATGAGCCATTGTGACACTAATTCTTATTCACACTGAACTGGACTTACTGAAAACATTCTAAATCTTGAAACTCTCTCTCCCTCTAACATTCCGTGGCATAGAGATGACTAAAGCTTTCCAGAACAACACTATCGATACCCGATATGCCAATTTTTTTACAACTAACATATGAGAAAAAAATTGTTTTGTATATTTTTTTTTTAATTTGCTCATTTGGTTACATATGGCCCTAATCTAATTTATCACTAAAGAGTCAGATTTAACTACATAATACATATATGGTGACACCTAGATATTTTTGTCTATTTTCAATATGGTAGCGATGGTATAAAATTTTTGTGAGAGATCGATAGAGAAAAACCAAATGTGGTAAATAACAATAAAAAAAGGCTAAAAGTAAAGGATTAGTGGCTATTTTTTTATCTTCTTCTCTCCAACTTTTTTTTTTTAACAACTAAACAAAGTAGAAAAAAACAAAACAACAAAAAAATAGTAAATTTTAGTTTCTTTTTAACATATTTTTCCTCCATTCATATTCGTTTTCCTCTCTCTCCTAAAGTATGTGGTCAACATCAAAGGTTTCATATTTAGAATGTAATAGATAAGTTAAAATGAAAAAGAAGGTAAATATGTAACGAAAGGGCGATGGATAAAGCGAAGGGAAAATGAGAGTTGGTCATTTTGTAATTTTTCAACGTTCCTATTTTTTTCTCGTTTTTCCTCTCTTTTCTCTCTTCACCACCTTTTACTATCATTTATTTCATTTTTATGCCCCGTTATACCATCCTCTCGTTTTTTTCTCTTAGTGTTCCCTAAACCCAAATGTTCTCAAACTTTAGTTTGCTAAACCTACCCAACACTTTAAACAACTTTAATATTAAATTGGAAAAAAAAAGTAGAAAGAGAGCATAAATGATGAATGAGTGCGAAAAAGGTTGGCTCATCTTTTTTTCTTCTCTCTCATTATGACTCCTCCCCCCTCCTCCCCTTCCTTCTCTTATATTTTTATCTCATTTCATTAACCCCTAACGTCACATTTTCTTTTTTTGAACCACCACTTTCCTCTTTCTCTCTATACCCCTTGTATCTTTTATATCCCTTATCTCCCATTTTTCCTCTCTTTCTTTCTTTCTCTCTCTTTCTTTCTTCCTTTCTTTCTTCCTTTCTTTGTTCCTTTCTTCTTTCTTTGTCTTTCTTTCTTTCTTATTTTTGTTAGAATTGTTGTTTGAATTGACTACAAAGAACTGTTGGAGAATGTTATTAGGGTGTGTGTTGGAGAATGTTATTAGGGTGTGTGTAAATGTTGTCTGTTCTTTCTCTTTTTTTTTTTTTTTTTGTCCTTTCCATTTCTTCTTTCCATTTTGACAAAGAGTTTTATCTAGGATTTAATTGCCTCTTTTGTAGGTGTGTTAATATTTGTCTTTAGTGTGGTATCTTGGCACTTTGTCCAAACAAGAGTATGGTAACCTGTTTTTCAATTCTAATAAAGAACCCGTCAACAACTATAGAAACAAAGAAACTGGAAAAGCAAACACATGAACACCAGTTTTCCAACAAACAAAAAGGCTTGTTGATTTTTTAAGCCATTTTCAACATTTAGCGCCATTCAAAGTTTTACTCCTCCCCCCTCCTCCCCTTCCTTCTCTTATATTTTTATCTCATTTCATTAACCCCTAACGTCACATTTTCTTTTTTTGAACCACCACTTTCCTCTTTCTCTTTATACCCCTTGTATCTTTTATATCCCTTATCTCCCATTTTTCCTCTCTTTCTTTCTTTCTCTCTCTTTCTTTCTCTCTCTCTCTCTCTTTCTTTCTCTCTTTTTTTTCTCTCTCTCTCTCTCTCTCTCTCTCTCTCTCTCTCTCTCTCTCTCTCTCTCTCTAAAAACGTAATTGAGGGTTTAAGCAGCTGTAACCCACAGAAGAGAAGAGCTTGAAAATAGGGAAGTAAAAAAAGGTACGATAGGGAGCGTGGATGGATAAGAGTAAGAACTGGTACAAGAAAGAGAAAAGATAGAGAGAGTTGGTCTTTTACCTCAATTTGTTTACCTCGCTTTGTTATTACCTTATGATCTATATTTTTTTTTAATTGTCCTTCTATCTCTTTTTTTCCCTCACCTCTCTCCCCTTCGGCCCTCTTCTCCCCCTCCCCCTTCCATCCTTTATTTTTAATACTCCTCCCTCCTCTCCCCCCCCCATCCTCCACCATTTTATTTTCTTTATCTCCTCTTTGTCCCCCCTCCCTCCCCACACTTTCCCTACGTTTCCCTCCTTCCGCCCTCCCTCCTCCCTCCCTCTTCGCTTTCGCTTCCCTATCATGCCGCATCTCGTCGACCACCTTACTTGTTTATATTTAGGTTTTAGGATGGGCGGCAGCCACACTAATTTGTTTTTGGGTGTTATTTTGGTTTTCCAGGTCCGTACATTCATTCCTCGTAATTTCCGTCGATGACGATTTGGACCGTAGATATTTATGTTGTCCGTAATTTCCGCCGACGACTTATGTTCGCGTTCGCGGCCTTACATGTAATATTCCCGTACCTACAGCTCCGGAATTTCTGCCGACGACGAATTTGATCGTTTTGTGTGAGGGAGCATCTCGGCCGTCGACACAGATTTATACTCAGTTCGAAATATGGCATCCGGACCGTTGACGCGACGAACAGACAAGGCGACTGTCAGTTCTGGCAATGCGACGCGATTGGACAAATTTAAGTCGTGAACCATTTGGAGGTTCACGCATTCACGTGTAGATAGGAAGGGTTTTAATTCGTAGGTTATAAATTTTGTAAAAGGGCATAAGGTTCCGGCCGCCTATTGGCTGAATCCAAACTAGACGCAAATACTTACATAGCACGTTGTAATCTTTTTGGCTTGTTTTCGCTAGGCGTAGGCCTTGGTACCTAGTTGATTTTCGATGATTTCGTGTACACAATTTTCAAGTGCATGAATTATATATTTTCAGTATTGAAGATTTTCTATAGGCGTTCTTTTGTTTGTAAAATTGTCCGGACAGCTTAGAGGCGATTTTCGGCCTTAGTTTGAAGCGTCTAATTTCTATTACATTATCAATCTCTCGTAAAGCCTTACATATTAATCTATACCGCTTTAGCAAAGACCTATATGGTTTCCCTTCAACTCTTTTCATCCGTTTGAGTGGATTTCGATCGCTTCTTCATAACACAAACTTCTTCTCCCGAGTGTGGCTGAACTTTAATTAGTGTGGAAGTTGCATGTTGGGAATATCATTTTGTTGGTTTTATTTCTTGTAATTGTGTATTTATTTCTATTAAGCTTATGCCCATCTTTTGAGTTTGGTTATCTTAAACCTCATAAGTGTTTTGCACATTGTCATTTTCAGTTTTTGTTTTCCGTCTCGGTTGTTTCTATTTTGATTTATTCTCTTTAAGTCTAAATTCAGATTGTTTTCGATAGGATAACACCTGTAAGGAATGAAAAAAGACTGTGGGGCATAGTGGCCATCCATCGGCTTAGTATTCGTGCACTTGAAAATTGTCTCTAATTCTCTAGTGTTTTTTTCAATTCATTTTGTTTTTTTTCAGTTTCGATTATATAAAAAAAAAATATTGTCAAAAATCAAAAAAAAAAAAAAAAACAAAAAAATATATATATATATATATATATATATATATATATATATATATATATATATATATAAAAAAAAAAAACTCGTTTTCTCGATTCGTCCATTCTGCGTTTGGCACAATTGATGCAATTTGAAACAATCTTCATTTTCTCCTTAGTTACAAATTTGTCATTTTGATTATACATTGTTGGACATTTGGTCATATTTGAAAACATTGTAGGATATCAGAAAATTTTTGCACATTTATTGCAATTTTTTGCATATTTCGGCACATTTCTTGCAATTTCCGCATATATTGGCACATTTCTACAAAATTTCTACAATTTATGCACATTTCCAGCAGATTGCTGCATATTGCTTCCAATTTGTGCACATATAGTTGAAATTCTAACACATTTCTTACTATTTCCAAACACTTCTTTCAATTTCACACTTGTCCAATCAATTTTCAACATTTCTAAGATTGTTGCCAAATTCTTGGATATTCAATTGTTCAGGTGTACTATTTTCCACCCTAACTTCTCTCGTGTTCGTGTGCGTTGCATTTCTCACCCGTACCCCAGTTTATATACAAGGTGACCGGCCGACTTCCGTATTTCGCGAGGAGTGAAAAAAGGGAAGCAAATTCGATTGGGAGTTTTGCAAAACTCTACCTGTAGGGATCAGCTGCAGTTCACTTTTGACAATAACCAGATTGTTCAAAGTGGTATGTAAGTATTGTAACTCTGAGACCTCCATAGGACCTCAGAGTAGGCAGCTCACACGAAGCCTCTAGGATAACCCTGACCCCTTTGTCTTTCAGCAAGAATAACTGCCACCCTGGCAAACAAAAACTCAGACCACCTTCACCCCTGTAAAGGCAAGACTCCCCTGAGTCTATAGCAAAAAGAATCTCTGAATTTGCTCCCCTGAGCTGTAAGTTATGAAGGGTCAAAGTTGACCTTTTGTACAGCAGCTCTCAAGGAGAGAGGGTCCAATCTATCAAATTTTTCTAAGTCCTATCTCTCTCTAAACTCTATCTACTGAAGTACGGCACCAATCATAATAGTGTATCGTACATAAGGTACAAGTGCCGATGTACTTTATGTACGGATATTGTACAACATGGCCAACAAGTCGACACATGCCATTTTTGGATTCGTTCTTGGAATCCCAAGAGATGTCGCAATCCAATGTGATTTTGCCACGTGGCAATTGACGTGACGTCAACCGCAAACCGCCGAAAACATATTCCACGATCTCGGCATGCTTCGTGGCCGTCCGATTAAGCCGGATTACAATCGTGACCGTCATAAATACTTCCGCAGTATTTGTTTCGCTTTCTAAACAAAATGCGCAGTATTCGTTTCGGATGTTTCGTACGCCGTACTTTACAAAGTGTGTCTATGTTTAAAGATCCGTTAAATGAAATAGACTACGTGTCAACATTTAAATATCTATCAAACTATATATCTTCAAGCATGATGGCAGACTAAATGGCTAAGGCTACAGGCTAAGTTGACGGGCGGTAGGTACTAGGTTCAAACCCTAGGTCCGTCATTATACATTTTAGTAAATCTACCAAAATCTATAACCCGTAACTCTATCTCTAATCAGCATAGGCAGCCATGGCTCTAGCTCCCTCTTCAACCTTCAGTGACTACGACAAGTGTGGGAGCTGAAGAGAGAAGTTAGAGGCAGACTGCCTCGGCTTCTTTTCTGCATTTTGCAAAACCTAGAAAATACTAAAATAACCTTTTATTTCTACACTCCCCTTATTTTCTAGTCACTCTTTATTTTAAGACCACACTTCTCCCGGCAGAAAATTAATTTAGGGGAAGGAACAGGTTTGGTCATCATATCAGCTACCATTTCACTATCTGGTTTATACTCCAAACTGATTATCTTGTTTTCTACTTTCTCTCTAACAAAGCTAAGCCTAATGTCCATGTGTTTGGCTTTAAAGTGATGTTTAGGATTGGCAGAAATGGCAATGGCAGCCTGATTATCACAAAACACTTTTTGGACACCACTCTTAAGTTGACCAAGCTCACCTAGCAAAGACTTGACCCACATTAATTCTTTTACAGCAGAGCAAGAAGCCATGTACTCAGCCTCCATGGTGGACTGAGCAATGACCTTTTGCTGCTTGCTGCTCCAGCAGCAAGCCCCATCACCCACATACAATACATATCCAGATGTGCATCTCCTCATAGGAGCATCCCCATAGCTGGCATCACTCCAAGTGGTGATGTCAGTATTTTTCCCACCCAAATGTAACCATACATCCCTAGTTCCTATGAGATATCTAAGGACTCTCTTAGCTGCCTCCCAATCTTTCTTAGTGGGAGCATTCAGACTCCTACTTAGTACTCCTACAGCTGCGGCTATGTCTGGACGGGTACAATTCATAAAATATATTAGGCTGCCCACTACTTGTCTATAAGGGATGGTCTGCATAAATCTTTTCTCTTCCGGGCTTACCTCATCATCTAAGATTATAACTCCCTCTTCCTCACTCCCCTCACTTCCCTTCTTTAAATCCATAGGAGTGGTACAACTATTAGCCTTGTCCATTTGGAATTTTTCTAACATGTTTCCAATGGCCTCTTTTTGAGTTAATCTGATTATCTTTCTCTCTCTGTCCCTTTCTACCTGAATTCCCAAAATATACCTTGCTTCTCCCATATCCTTCATCTCAAATCTTCCTTTTAAATCATTTTTCAACTTATTTATTTTATCCATAGATTTACTTAAAACAAGCAAATCATCGACATAAATTGCAATAAAAATAATTCCTTCCTCAACTTCAAACAAATATATAGAGTGATCTGAGCTGATCCGAATATATCCCAAACCTGTAAGAAACTCATCGAGCTTCTTGTTCCATTGCCGGGGCGCCTGTTTCAGCCCATACAAAGATTTGATCAATCGGCATACCTTGCTTTCCTCCCCTTGCTCCACAAATCCTTCGGGCTGTCGCATAAAAATTTCCTCTTCCAACTCTCCATGTAGGAAGGCCGTCTTGATGTCCATCTGATGCACTTCCATGTCTTCTGCTGCCGCCATACTGAGAAGTATCCGAACCGAAGGAAACCTAACGACCGGAGCAAAAGTCTCCTCGTAGTCAATTCCCTCTTTCTGGGCAAATCCCTTCGCCACTAACCGAGCCTTGTAGCGCTCAATGGTGTTATCCGGGTTGAGTTTCAGCTCAAATACCCACTTACACCCAATTGGCTTCCTGTCAGGAGGACAATCCGCCAATTCCCATGTATCGGCCGCCATAATTGAGGCCATCTCCTCATTTATGGCAGTTTTCCACCGGTTTCTTTCAGGACAAGTCATTGCCTCATTATAAGTTTGAGGTTTATCGGGGTGAGACAGTTTGGTTACCTTATTGTTAACTTGTCTCTCTTGCAGTCTTTTGCTGCTTCTTCTTCCTCCCTCAAACTCGGTTGCCGGAAAAGATGGTTCTCTTGGATTTTTCCGAACAGTTTCTACTTCTCCCCTATCGCTTGATTCCGGGTCGATTTCCACCACGTCTTCCGCTTCGGTTGGAGTTAATACAAGGGGTTCCACATTTGGGTCCTTCTCGATCTGATCCGTACCTGCAAGATCATCATCTTCTTGAAATCCTGGATAGTTAGGAAGCTCAAAGTCATCAGAATTTTCTGACTCAAATCTGATCTTGACTGTCCTTGTATGCTTAAAGGGATCAATAGATTTTCCTTCATCCATAACCACTAGATGCTTCACTAGAATAATATCCTCTCTTTTGAGATCATACACTCTATATCCTTTTACATCTTCATCATATCCTAGTAGATATCCTGGTTTTCCTTTTGGGTCTAACTTCCAGTTTGAACATCTGTGTCTAAACTGAACACTTGACTACCGAAAACCTTTAAGTGTGAAACATCTGGTTTTCGGCCTGTCCATCTCTCATAAGGTGTTTGGCCTTTTACTGCTGAAGTAAGAACTCTATTTTTGAGATAATTTGCACAGTTCATTGCTTCGGCCCAAAACTTCTTTCCTATCTTCTTATCGGACAGCATACTCCTAGCACTATCACTCAGTGTTCTATTTAATCTTTCAGCTACACCATTCTGCTCAGGATTTTCAGGAACTGTCTTTTGGTGTTGCACTCCATCTTCTCTCAAAAAATCCTCAAACTGGTTAGAGGTATACTCGCCACCATTGTCACTCCTTACTCTCTTGATTGAGGTTTCATGGAGTTTTTCACTCCATGCTTTATATTGTTTAAAACATTCCTGAGCCTCTGACTTATTTTTCAAAAAATACACTCTGGAATACCGAGACCAATCATCAGTTATAGTCATCATAAATCTCTTCCCCCCGGGTGATGGCACTCTGGCCGGCCCCCAAATATCTGTGTGTACTAAATCTAGAATCTTTTCTCCCTTATAGGTGGCAGTTTTTGGGAAGGGCAACCTGTGTGCTTTACCTTGAGCACATCCCCTACAATCACTTAGATTCTCACTTTCACCAAACTGAATCCCTTCCACTACTCCCATCTTTTTCATCTCTCTTAACTTATCTAGATTCACATGCCCAAGCCTCTTATGCCACAACATTATATCATGAACACCAGCATAATAAAGTTTCTTCTTTTCATTGCTTAAAATCAGCCTAAACATCCCTTGGCTACCTTTTTCAGCAGTGAAATAAATTTCCTCCTCAAAACTAGCACTAAAGACTCCTTTCCTAGTGCTAGTATCAAAACCCTTATCATCTAATACAGACGTAGAGATGAGGTTTTTGTTCAGCTCCGGAATAAACAACACATCGGAGAATGTAACTATAGATGTCTTTCCTTCTACTAACACTTTTAGATCTACCGATCCTACAAGAGTAGTGGTGACTATCCTCCCATCCCCGTACTCTATCTCTACGGTGGGAATCTTTCTTATCTTAGTGAACACGTGTTTATCTTTACAAATGTGCATGGATGCACGTGAATCTACAATCCAGCATGCTTCACCTTTCAATCCACCGAAAGCACATTTCTGCTTTCGTGGAATTTCAACCTCGTTTTTCCCTTCAAACTCGTCATCCAATAGGAGTTCATCGTCCTTGTCCTTGGATTCCGCTTCATGTACCTGTGTCACAAGGGATTTTTTCTTTCCTCTCGAGGGTCCATCGGTCTGCCCCTCCTTTAACCGCAGCGCTGTTAACTAATTGCATTCAGCCATATAGTGCCCCGATTTATTACAAAAATGGCACAAACCCTTCGGAGCACTTGGTCCGAAATCCTCGGTTTGATTTTTTTGCCCCTCCCCTCGATAATTTCCAACCTATTTTCTTGAATCATTGTTTCTCCAATCGGTCCCAGCTGCTTAAGCTTGCCCACTCTTTCCTCCCTTTCGGATCTCAATTGTATTCTCCTGAACGAGAATCATCCCTACCACTGAATTCCAAATCCACCTTGAGTCTGCCATGTCCTGCACACGGTTGACTATGTTTTCGAACTCATCAGGTAACTTTATCAGTAAACAGTTAACCTTTTCCTTTTCACTAAATACTTTTCCAGCACTCTCTAGTTCCATAAAAAGTGTAGCAAGCTCGTTGCGAAAATCCAACATCTTCCCCTCTTCTATACATACTCCTTAATTTTTTTATCACCCAACTGTTGTTGCTTAATCGTACCACTTCAGTACATCTCTATGAGAGCCGCCCAAATATCGGATGCCCTCTCTACCTGCAAATGGGGAGATGGAAGCCCTTGAGTAAGATGGCGAAGGATAAAGTGTTTCGGCGCCATATTGTTGTAATCCCAAGTTTCGATATCATTCTCCTCGTTCCTCGGAATAGGTGACATGAATGCCAAACCAGTTGCAATTGGTGTGACCCTCTCCTTCTCCTTTCCTTTATCCACCACCTCTCCTTCATTTGTCTCCTCTGTTGAAGATGGATCTTCATCCCTAATAAATCTGCCTCTTGTAAACACTGGAGGTATCCTAAGACTGGATGGACTCCTCACCCGTCCACTCACTATTCCCCAATCCCGTTTCTCACATAGAGCTCGTGTCATCATACTTTCCCGGTATATGAAGCCAGCTCCATTGAATATGGGCACCTTAGATGGTGGGCCTATAACCGATAACTCTGAGACCTTCATAGGAACTCAAAGTAGGCAGCTCACACGAAGCCTCTAGGATAACTCTGACCCCTTTGTGTTTCAGCAAGAATAACTACCACCCTGGCAGACACAAACTCTAACCACCTACACCCATGTAAAGGCAAGACTCCCTTGAGTCGATAGCAAAAAAAATCTCTGAGTTTGCTCCCCTGAGCAGTAAGTTATAAAAGGTCAAAGTTGACCTTTTGTACAGAAGCTCTCTGGGAGAGAGGGTCCTATCTACCAATTTTTTAAAGTCCTATCTATCTCTAAAACTCTATCTACTGAAGTACGGCACGAATCATAATAGTGTATCGTACATAAAGGTACAGGTGTCGTTGTACTTTATGTACGGCCATTGTACGACATGGCCAAAAAGTCGACATATGTCAATTTTGGATTCGTTCCTGGAATCCGCGGAGATGCTGTAATCCAATGTGATTGTGCCACGTGGCGATTGATGTGACGTCGACCGCAAACCGCCAAAAATCTATTGGGCGATCTCGGCATGCTTTGTGGCCGTCCGATTAAGTGGCCGTCGAATTACAATCGTGGCCGTTATAAATACTTGCGTAATATTTGTTTCGCCTTCTAAACAAAATACGCGGTATCCCTTTTGGATGTGCCGTACGCCGTACATTACAAACTGTATCTATGTCTAAATATCCCATTGAATGAAGATAGCTGACATGTTAACATTTAAATAACTATCAAACCCTATATCATATATCTCTGGTTTAGACTAGTTGGCTATGGCTACCGGCTACTTTGACGGACGGCAGGTATCAGGTTCAAATATTGGGCCCGTCAAATTTATTTTGTAAAAATCTACAAACCTAATATCCGTCCCCATCGGGATAGCATAGGCGGCCATGGCTCTATCTCCCTCTCCAACTTTCAGTGACTACGACAAGTGTGGGAGCTGGAGAGAGGCGTTAGAGACAGACTGCCTCTGCTTCTTTTCTACATTTTACAAAACCTAGAAAATATTAAAATAACCTTTAATTTCTACAAGCTCGGGCTTCCTTCCTTTCCTCAGCATAGGCCTTGGCGGCCTCCGCCAAGGAGGGGTAATGTTCGAGAATCACACCGTGGAAGAAAAGGAGGAGAAGAAGCACTAGCTGGTTTCTTTTGTCGGAGAATCAAAGATATACTCCATGGGTACAGACTCCTCTGACATCTGAGACTTTTCCTCCTGTACGGCCCTCTCTTGCCGACCCTGCTCTCCAGATCCATTATGCGGAGTCTCTCCTCCCACCATGATGACAAAGAGAAATAGTATTAAATGTAACTAGTGCTCACTTCCAAAAAGAGAGCTTCCAAATATAAAGCTCGTATCCCCGATTATCCGAGCAGACAAGTAGCTTTTCAGTACTATGCTTCTTCTAAGGTAAGTCTATCGCACTTGTTCCCTCAAAACCCACTGTCCTCATCCAAGGGGTTTTAGTTTACTCCGGAATAGTAACTCCAAAGCTAAGAGAACTCCAGATGAAGACACAAATGCACTACCATGTAGATAGATATAAATAAATATGATTGGCTTTCCAGATTTAACAATATCACCTTGCCCCAGAAAAGAGAATAAAAGATAGAAAATGTGATATGTGACGAAGGAAGCTTAACATACACCAACAATCTAAGATGACAATTACGAAAAGGCGGCCCCTCTCCCGATAGTATCATCAAAAGGTATGGTACTCCTACAACCTTTGGTGTTCGCAGCTCGGAACCGACCAGACTCTTCTCGGTTCCAAACAGCAAAAAGTCCAAAATCACCCAAAAGGAACCGACCAGACTCTTCTCGGTTCCAAACAGCAAAAAGTCCAAAATCACCCAAAAGGAAGATAGTGCCAACTACCCGCCCGGACTGTGATTTCCACAAAAGCTAGATCGAAAACCAAGATGGCAATAAAGTCAAAACAACACAAAGATTCTCCAAAAGAAGGTTTGTTGGAATTTCTGAGGGTTTTCACGAAGACAGTATTGAAAAGCAACCTGTCTCCTTCGACCCCAAGTGCCTTATACATCAAAGTTTGTCAAATTGCAAGTCCAAAAGTCAAAGCTACGGTATTAACCAATGAGCGGCAAGCAAGTGTAATTCAACTAACACAAGACAAAATAATCCGTACTACACTCGAGGCAAAAAGTTCTGCCCCGGACTGCGGCTAGTTCCGCGGCGAGAAGTAATTATTTGGTCCACTATTATAAGACAAAGTCCTGAAAAGGACACTAACTTGCCTGACTTTGACATAACGTAATTAATGGACAAAAAGTCAACTAAGACTGAACTAAATTCCTATTGACGGCTAACAGTATAATCTAAATGCAAATCCGGAAAGTTACGTGGCAATCCACAATGTACCCCCCACGGGGGCTGGTGGCAAATGGTTCCCTATAACGGAATTGCAATCTTTGAGACGATAGAACTTTGTCGTCCGGCCTCCGTTAAGCGCCAAATAAAGTGCGTTCCGCTCAGTTTAGGAAATACAAGGATCTCGTCCGGCTTAGTGCACTCACTCCTCCGTCCTCTGAAGACCATACAAGGTAAATAGGTCTTGGAAATCCTTGGTTATATAAAGGTATGCCTAAAAAGCACATGAGCTTGACAGACGCAATCTTTCTCTAACTCCTATCTTCAACTCCTATACTTGTCGCAATCACTGAAGGTTGAAGAGGGAGTAATAGCTAAGGCTGCTTGTGTTGCCTAGAGTGAGACAGACACTTGTTGTTCAAAAGAGGTAATTACTAGTTCACTTCTCTATTTTAGTTATACTTTAAAGAGAGAGAGTGTGAGGATCAATGGCATGCCATAGCTGTCGCCATATTAAAAAAGTGGCAAATTTTGAAGTAGATGATATTTTACCAAAATATTGTCTAATTCCGGATTTGAACCTACGACCTCTAGATTCTATATAGCCGGGCGTCTTAAACATTAATGCGCTACGAAACGATACACGTGACAGATTTGAAAGATATATGAACATTAACGAATCGGCTAATTAACACCAAACTAACGAAAAGGATCAATTCATGCATGTACGGGAATCTGAACCGTGTAAAATATATTTTGATCTGACGGCCAGCATTGTAGCCGCCACCCAAAGTGAAATTTTGGCGGCATTCGGAGATAGCGTCACGCGCTGCCACGTAGTGTAGCATTATTTGATACCGGAGAAGATGGGAGGAGGAACCATAGCTCTCAAATTGAAAGGTGTTACCTTGTAGACTATGTCGTACAATAGACGTACAATAAGTACATCGCCCATTGTACCTTTTTGTACTATATAGTGTTCCTATAGAACTAGGGTTAAGTAGTAGGTAGTCGTGAGTAGGCTAACGAAGACTTAGTGATATTGAGGTACCTCTCTCTAAGAAAGCTTGTAAATATAAAGGTCATTTTTGACCAGCCATAACTAACTGCTCAGGAGAGCAAATTCAGAGTTTCTTTTTGCTATAGACTCCGGGGAGTCTTGCCTTCACAAAGGTGGGTGTGGTCAGAGTTTTTGTCTGTCAGAGTGACAGTTATTCTTGCTGAAACACAAAGGGGCCAGGGTTATCTTAGTGGCTTCGTGTGAGTTGCCTACTCTGAGGACCTATGGAGGTCTCACAGTTGCAACCAGTTATGGGGATGAACTTATGAGAAGATGCACTTCTGGGTATGTGTTGTATGTGGGGGAAGGTGCTTGCTGTTGGAGAAATAAGCGACAAAAGGTGGTTGCTTAGTCTACTATGAAGGCTGAGTATATGGCCTCTTGTTCTGTTGTGAAAGAATTAATGTGGGTCAAGTCCTTGTTGTAAAAATTGGGGTATATGAAGGTCCAAGTGCATAAACTCTTTTGTGATATTCAGGCTTCTATTGCAATTGTAGCCAATCCAAAACATCATTTCAAAGCTAAACATATGGACATAATATTGAGCTTCGTAAGGGAAAAAAATGAAAATAAAATTGTGAATCTTCTAATTTAAGGGAGTGTTTTTCAGATTCAACGTAACAATCTAGTGTTGATGAAAATCATTTAATCGAGTGGCGTATTATGAACCACGTGCAAATTGAATTTAGTATGGCTAATTCTAAGTGTTGACCTTAATGAATCACTGTCCCTTGTAGAGATGGAGACTGTAGCTTGCTGCCAAGCCCATAACTGCAGCCGAACGGCAAAGCACAAAAAAATCATTCGACTTGGTGACATGCGATAGTGAAAAAACAGCTTTTTTCTTTCTTCCATGGCTTTTAAGAAATTCGCAATGGAGGTCGTTTTTTTGTTCAATGCTCCTACTCACCACCACCCCCCTAAATTATTTTTTCAGCAAGAGAAGCAAAACGGAGCTGCTCCACCAAGGCATGGTGGCTTGCGGCGGTGATCCCTTAAGAAGCTTACTTATATTACACACAGGTCCACAGGATGATATAGTTTATGTTTTTCTTGGTTTAGGTTTTTGTCTATCTTTATTCGCATCTTTAACTTAACCTTTTATTGTTTTTTATTCGATTCTCAAAGTATTCTTGGTTCTTGTGGGTTGATCTAGTCTGATGTTTTCCCCTTTTATGTTACCTTTTTGTTCCTTTCGTGTCCTCAAGAATTGTCAACCTTTCTTAAATGAAACATATTATTCATAGGGATTTTTCAATTTTGATTATTGCGATAAATTTTATTTCAACCTCTACTCTTGTACACTCTAGCCCATCCCGCAAAATCCTTTCCAAATGAATTTCTTCGTTCACGTCCATTTCTATAACATTCAAAATTTTCCAAATCTCTATTCCATGCATGAGACGTTAAGAATCCACCACGTCACCAAACGGGAAGAATCGTTAAGGTGACCATGATGCCATGCTGGAAGATCTCAGCTTTTGATATGTGAATTGTTGTACGATATGTCGAACTATGTTGAATTTACCGTAAAGACATGTTTGTTGCATTGCCGCCTAGTCGGCCT
Organism: Zygnema cylindricum; assembly: GCA_037447655.1. Taxonomy (NCBI): domain Eukaryota; kingdom Viridiplantae; phylum Streptophyta; class Zygnematophyceae; order Zygnematales; family Zygnemataceae; genus Zygnema; species Zygnema cylindricum. The sequence continues at coordinate 54,256 of JBBHKE010000853.1, read as the reverse complement.
AGACTATCAAGTTCACTGCACAACGTACTACTATTAGAGTTGAAAGCACTAATTCAAGTGCCAAATTTTTTATGACCAAAAATTGTTAATTATTATTTACAAAAAAATACAGACAATGCGTAATCAGGTGGTCGTTATTAATCCACTTGGTGTAGCGCAATATGGTGTAGCTATACTAATATTGGTATTACATTTATAATTCACTATATTATCAATGTCTTGTTATCCTTTGTTGTTTTTATTCATGCTTTTGGGTTTTTCATAACCTTTAATGGTACTGAACAGTTTTCCATTTCAATCACGTTTTGGACTCAGATGGTTTAACCGTCGCATTTTTTATAATAAAATCTTCTGCTTTCCTCCATAAAAGCTTTCCATAGTATAGGTATAGTATTAGTAACCATCAGTATTTAGTATAGGTAACCATTTCCATGGGTTCCACTTCTTTTGCTCTGCTATTTTATGAAGAGCAAAGTTCTCTTGTAGGATTAAGGTTACAAGCATGATTAGGGTTAAATAATTATTGTTCAATTGTTATTTTATCTTCTTCAATTTATGTTTCCGAAAATAAACTTCGAATTCCATTGAGATTGCAAAAATATCAGATTTTGTTTTTCCGTGATAAAATGTGATGCAAATAGTGGAGGTGAAGGTGTATCGTCGAGAATGCATGAGCAAATCAAGCATGTTTGAACACTAAATATTGTACTTCGACCATTTTCATTTGCAGTTTTGAAACTACCTCAGTAAATAACGGTATTTGTGGACTAGTGTCGATTTACCATTAATAGAGATGATTGGTTTGTGTAAGAAAATGGTATTTCAGACTGAAATATTGTACTTTTTTAATCTCCTCTGTTCATTTTGTAAGAAATAAATCTAACGTTGGGTAATTTTAGTGGTTATGAAGAAACCGTTTTACCGTTGGTAATAATGTTCCTAACAAAACTTATCCACACTAATCAAATTTAGCGTTAAAAAACAATTTATATGAAGATTGTTTTTGCTTTAATAATTATATTTCCGGTCCGAGTGACGTGGACGATTACGAACTATTCAACAGAATCAACGTTGAGGAAAAAAAATTAGGGTTAAAAACGTTTTGTTATGGTTAATGAGCAACAAAAGTTTTTACGAGTTAAATAGTATTAACGTTGATAGAGGTTCACGGTGTAACTAAAGTAACACTATAGAGAAGTAAGCTACTTTTTTTCGTGCAAAGTTTTCTCGATTTCATAATGAGACTCAACAATAACATTAATATGATTGCTAATAAGAGAGAGAAACTATTAAGAGTGACGTCATTTTCTTTTTCTTTTGGAAATTTTCTTCTATGCATGTTAACTTGTGCTTTTAATGACTATCACATCATTGTTAGTGGTTGTTTTTTTCCTGGCCACTTTCAAAGTCGCGTCATTTTTTGTCACATTGCTATGCTAATCAAAGCTACTTTCACCAGACGTACCCGGTCACGTAGAGAAGCAAACAAAACGAAACTTCACACACAAGTAATTCAGATAGCACTCCACAAGTCCGCAAAGTTTCATTCCAATATATTGAAGACATTGCATGATATCGCTCCTCAAAATTTCCAAAACATCAGTATATGGAAGGCTGTTGATGGTCTACAAAAGTTCACCTCTACACCGTGTATCCCTATTAGTGTTAACACTTTTTTGCCACTCAAAACATTTTTTATTCGAACACACATGTCCGATTTTCAAACGGAGACGACTAATCGAAATCTGAGAACCTTAACTTTCAATCGAACCGTCGAATCGACAATCCGTCATGTGTATACGGAGAAAAAATGTTTTAAGAGACGAAAAAAACAATAACATAAATAGTTATTCACGGTGTAGTCTTAATGTACGCCCTCACAGCCTTGAGAGACGAACCGGCCAATCATAACACAGTTTCATACTTTTGGTACAGTAATACTCTGTGTTATATTCGAATACATTATCTAGAAATGTCCACACCAAAATCAAATGCACAAAAGACAACCTTACTTTTTACAAAAGCAGCATGGACATTCTGTTCTAAATCCGATACGGTTTTGCTACGTCATTATGGTCCTAGTGACGTTTTTGGCCGTCAGTTTCGTATAACCGAGCGGTCGGTTCGAATCTTAGGGTGTGTGCTCATGTAACCGAAACTTTGAAATGTTACATTAGATTTTAGCGTAAATTTTACGGTGTACCTTTCAAAGTGTTCCTATGTCAATTGTTACTTCCGCCTTCATTACTTCAAATATATGATAGTTGTAGACGTCTACAAAGTGTGCGACAGAGTACGAAACGAAATATATACGACTACGAAACTTCCTAAAATTGGTGACGTCTACAAAAACGGTGACGGTTGTAGACATCAAGGTTTTTGTGCCATTGTAGATGTTTAGGGTTTTGTGACATAGCCAAGTCATGCTACCTTGCGACGTCACCAGGACGTAGATTTTCCGCTATGGCTTCCCGATTTCTTTTTCTTATTTTATATCATTCGATGTGCCATCAAACTAAGACCAAAAATATTAAAGAAAAATAATAAAAAAATCTTTCATTTGATATTATTATTGTTGCATTTCATTTAAAGAATAAAGAAAGAGGAGCGACCGAGTGAGAAAGAGTGAGAGAGAGGAGGACGACGTAAACTTTTGCAAAGAACTCATGAATGAAAGTGGAGGTATGAGACCTTAACGAATTTCTTTCGTACCTGCTTGTCATTTTCGGACGTACATGCGTGTGACGAGCAGTGAAAAAAATAGCGTGTATTCTCCCTCGTTCAAAACTTTTCGAAAACGTTTCACATGTGCAATACTGTTTTGTTATTCGTCAATATGTTGTTTTTTTAATTAAAATCAGGTCGCGATTTGATTCCAGTACAAGTGTGAAGACGAGCTGGCGTGACGTGAAAATGGGTCGCGATAATAATAACGCAAAATTGACGTGCCATTCAAAGTTCCAAGATGACAAAAATGTACTTTGGTTCTTCCCCATTTTTCGTACAGCGTAAGATATTCTCGTTGCAAGTCCCATTTTCTGTCAAAACGACGGGAAAAAAACCCTTAGTTGAAATACATGGGCACACACCTTTAGGTTTCTGTGACATTCTAGATTGTACGGAACCAATAACCACCGTCCGATCGTTCGGATGCCCGTGAATTACGCCACGCCTCGACCGGAAACAAATAGGACAAATTCTCCCTTTTTGATGACGTTCGTGGACCACATTGTGTATGGTCATTGTGGACCATTAATAATATAATATAATCCACAATAGTTCTGAATTAAAACATTATATCACCGTATGGTTTGTCATAAAGGTACGTAAACGCTATTGTAACGCTAATCTGGCATACTTCTCTCCGAGATTGCTAAAAGGGTACGTAACCATACAGTACTCCTGTAATTTTCTTTGACAAGTAAATCAACGCCCGTTACACGGACATGTACCCCTCCAATTAAAAATGCCCTTTTTTCATGCCCGTTTTTCATGCCGGTTCCAAAAAACGAACACCTGTACCTTATCCCTGGATGGTCCTGCGATACACTCCTGCTTTAACCTTTGCGCCACTTTTGGAGAACCGCGCCTACCTTTAAAGTGATCCGGTCGGTATGGTCGTGGTTGTGGTCATTGTCGTGGTCGTGGAATTTTTTTTGATTCAATTTAATTTATGTTACCTTAGTCGGTGTATTTACGGCGCTGTCGACGTCATGGCGTCATTGTCGTTTTCTAAAGCGGATCTACCGTACTGTACTTTGAATTTGTGCATCGGTTTGACACATCCGTACATCACATCTTTCGATGTCACGACAACATTGTCGTTTTGGAAAGCGGATGTATCGTACTTTGAATTTGTTCAGTGTCACTAATTTCGGTCGGACACATCCGTACATCACATCTTTCATTGTCGGTGTAGTCATCTAACGCTTCGTGGTCATCCGTACATCACATCTTTCGTCGGTGTAGTCGTCTAACGCTTCGTAGTCGCTGTTTTGGTCGCTTTCGCTGTGGCTGTCGCGGTCGTCGTCGCTGTCGTGGTCGCTGTCATGGTCGTCGTCGCTATCGCTGTCGTTGTTGCGGTCGAGACGCCGTCGCTGACGCGGCCGTAAGGGACGTGACGTTTTGGGTCGCGAGGACGCATAGACACCGCCCTATTTAAAGGTTTTCAAAACGGCGACCAAAGGGCAATGATTTTTAATAAAGATAGTATGGTCGAGAGCGTACGTCAACGTACGCAATTTCAAAGTCACGGTACAACGCCGTGTGACTATAAGGGTATTTTCGCATGTGCTAAAGTTACAGTTATTTTTTGTAGTTTTCCTCCATAACTTAGAAAAAAACGAGAAAATCCGCAACCGTACCAAAAAATAGAAATTACCACCGTACAAGAATGCATTACCCTGAACCTTAATACGTACATTACTTTGTCGTCTAGCGCGGTCTAATTTGTCGTTTAGCGCATTTCGACCCACTTTCGCATCCGTTCTACACATGTTCAAACTTTACATCAAATCACCTCGCAAGGTGATTTGAAATAAAGTCCAATAAGGTGAGCGAATAGACAGATACTGTCGCACGTGTCTGAAGTTTTTTACAATTTTTGTGCGCGTGATTTGAAATAAAGTCCAATAAGGTGAGCGAATAGACAGATACTGTCGCACGTGTCTGAAGTTTTTTACAATTTTTGTGCGCGGAGTACCAAAAAAAAACACACTGCACGTTTCCAGCCTGAGCGTAATATTTTGCGTGCGCTGATCCATACAGGGGCCGTCTCTCTCAAAAACACGTGTCTTCCCACATACGGCGTATGAAAAATATTGGCCACCTGTCGGCAAGTGGGAAGACGATAAACGAAACCGCAAATTTTGTGCGACAGGGAAAGGTATTTTAGGGTTTCGACACGTCACAATGTGGCGAACGGACATTACGAACTAATGAAGTCACAAAAATTGTACAGCATGCGGAGAAACGCCTCAAATTGAAGGCGAGTGGAAGTTTCGCCTCATTTTGTGTACCACTTCATCTGTCACAGTTCTTCGTACACGTCTACGTAAGTCACTTTTTTAAGTGACAAGTTATTTGCGTTTACATCTGCATGCTCTGGAAGCTTTACGGAGAATCTTCGCTAAAAAACAAAGTAGCAAGACTAAGTTTCGGTTATATGCGAAAATACCCTAAGTAAAGGTTTTTCTCTGTTGTTTTCTTCAAAAACTTAGTGCAGTTTTGCCAAAGTTACAACCGTAAGAAGAAATTGCAAAAATGTTTACATTTTGCGTCACCTTAAAACTGAGGATGTACTACAAGTTGTCATCTTTTGTTTTTTCGACCCAATGTCGCGTCATCCTCAAATTTATCTTAAAACACATCGGCGGTGTGTTTTAAATGAAGTAACACCGCTTTCACAAATAGAAATACATATTTGCACGTGTTAAATGTTTTCAAAGGTTTTTGACGCCGAAAAAAAAAGCTTTTGTTGCCGCTTTTTGTCCGCTTGCATCTTGTACGGATTTTTTTTTGCAGGGGCCTCAAAGCACAGAAAGGTGAAAAATCCATGAAGGCGCCACTACAGATCGCTGCTCTCTCACCTTCCCCCTCCTTCACTCCAAACTTCACTACTTCGCGGCACCACTGGAGGAAGGCACAATGTTGGGGTTAGACGCACGTGTGCGAACCAAGTCACGCTGGGAAGAATCCAGCAAACGCGCCCCCAAAAAAAAATGTTTCTTATTTTGTAGGGGGCTCTAGAATTCTTTGTCCATTCTTAGAGTCCGGACAGGAAAGGGAAATGCAAAAGCAGTTCATTTAGCCATGGCTGGAAGGTTGTACGTCTACGATGTCACGCAAAGACATACGACATAACAGAACGTTTCAAAAAATACGATGTGTCTTGCGACATTCCAATTTTTTAAAACAAATACGGGCTTCAAGACAAATTGCAGACGTTGACAACCGTCACGAACATTTCAACGTATACAATCGTCACACCCTTAAGTTACAATTTCGTAGTTATACATGGAAACACTTGAAAACCGTGTACGAAGAATCTACGCTAGAATACAAAGTAAGTTCGCTAAGTTACAATTTCATTAGGCAATGCCCTTAGTTAATAGGGTTGTGCGTAGGTAGATTGCCTATCACGATCGAACGGCCAAGGGACCTGATGTATCGAGCCGGGGCGAACAAATTGTTATTGCTGGTGTACTTGCACATGCATTCTATTACTAATATACTATTTCTAGTACTACGCACTATATAGTGTTATTCTCTGTACAATGTTTAGCATGCCATGTCACATATCACAATCCAGCGTAAAGTACGGACTCCAATCAGGATTGCGCAACACTTATGTTCAAAAAAGTTGAATTAGTAGAACGAAAGTACTGTGCTGAACTCATTACTCCAATCAAAATTTTAACAGTAATAGCGCAAAATATCATGTTCATAAGTAAATCAGAATTAAAACTGTAATTACCAAGTGAAAAAATGGTTTCTAATTCCTAGTTGACAATTGTCATCTACCTTGAACAATTTCCTAGATGGTAAGAATGTGAGAAAACACTAAACAATTTAATCAATAGAAACCTACTTTTTTATGTCTCCTATAGTTTCCCTCTTCACAATAACAAATCTATCATGTAAACTTACATGAAATGAAACAGTTTAGGCTAACAATATTTTGTGGAAAGAGTACAAGGGCATAAAATACTAAGAAAACCTTACGAAAATCTCTAAGATGCGTTTATTTCCATATCGCCATGTCGGATGTTGTACCGGCAAAATATCAGATATTTATCTTACCTCTGTATGGAATCGATATGCATACCAATACATAGACTACCGGTGTGTAAAGAAAAGGTACAAGTACATAATGGTTAAGAGGCTATTGATACACAAGATAACCTAGATCGTACGAATCGCTGGATATTTGCCTGTAGGTCACAAGCTTACATACGGAAATCAGGGCCATCTAAGAAAAAAACCAAACAAAAACATAGAATAAACCTCAAGTTAAGCGATAAAAAACAGTTCCAGAAGGTGGCTCAAAAGGAATCGCCTCCGGCTTCCTTTCAGGACAGATTACTGGAATGTGAAATCCTGGAATGGGAGGTTCAAGCCTTGAAGATAAAGACGGGAAAAGGAAATGAAGTAGGAAAGGCAGAAACCTGACATCCATCAAAAACATTGTCCTGTACATGTTAGAAAACCCTAAAGTACCGGGTAATTGGTTATTTGCCATGAAAACACACTTTGTCACATCGCCGAGGATGCAACAGTAGATGATTGGGTCTGTCATTTTCACATGATATACAATCCAGAGCTCATCTTGCAATGTCACCATCACCAATCCGTGGTTGTCCATTTTCGCCACTGAAGTCATTTTCACAGATTGGGTGAATACGCAATCAAACAACATGTAAGTGAATTCCGTAAAAAGTATTGTAACATAGAAATTCATAAAATCAATACGAACGTGAAACCATTTGCATCGTAGTCTTACTGTACCAACTGACGTATCCAACATTCCTGCTCATACACTCCATACAATAGTTGTAATAAACAAAGAAAACAACCACCAAAGGAGTGACTCCCTCCTTGTCCAACAGCAATGACGACTAAAACGTTTGACACTACAATGAAGAACCCTAAATCTGTACAAATAAACAGCTGTCCTATTCCTAACTTCAGACTAGACAACAGCCTCCAGAAGTGAACCCAGAGATCCTCCATCATCCACAACCTCCTCCAAGGGTCTCCTCAGCTTGCCAGGCGGCGGCGGCAGCGGTCCCAGCTCGATCTTCCGAGATTCCGAGGCAGCCACTCCAGGAGGAGCGTCGAGAACCTCCTCCGGCAGAGAAGGAAGGCATTCTCTCACCACGTCCTTCAAAGTCTGGAAACAAAAAAATGGGCAATTCCCACAAACGTGTCAAACAGACACGACAAGAGAAGACAAGACAAGACAAGACAAGACATACAGCGAGCAACTGATTGCATTGAACTGAGGGAGAGGAGAGGGAGGAGACGGTTGAGGGGAGGCGGAGAGGGGAGAGGTGACAGGGGAGAGGGAAGAGCAGAGAGGAGAGAGGGGAGTTGGGAGAGGGGAGAGCAGAGGGGGGAGGAGAGAGAGGGAAGCGTTGGGAGAGAAGGGGAGGAGGGGAGGAGGGAGGCAGAGAGAGGGGGGGAGGGAGGAGAGGAAAGAGAGAGGGAGAGAAGGAGAGGGAGATTGAGGGAGAGAGGGAGATGGAGGGAGAGAGAGATAGACTACTTTCACTGAGAGGAAGAGGGTGAAGAGAATGAGAGAGTTTTCTCGTATAAAGAATAAGACGTACAGCAATGGACAAACAGTGACAGAATTTGACACAAGCAACATCAACAACTGCCTTCAAAAGGGAAAAAGGAAGGAAGAGAGGCACGGCTTCTCAACTCAGCGGGCAAAACGGGCGAAACAGAAAAGAGATTTTGAGCTTACTGCTGCATTCCGGAGGGCCACATCTATGGCTCGACGCCAGCGTGCCCCTCCCCTCTCACCGTAGAAGAGACCGATCAACGGCTGCAGTAAAATACAGTTCCCACAAGAAAAAAATTACATAAGAGGGAACAAATGCCTACACAGAGTCAACTTTAGCACTTTCTGCTGTTTGAAACTCAGAGATAACTTACATGCATCCCACCTCTATGTCATTGCACTGCACCATTACTCATCAATTTGTATCTTCCATCATGACAAAATGACAAAAAATGGAGAGGTTGAATTTTCTCCTAGCAAATTTCAGCAGTGGTCGATATCGTTGAACCAGTTACAAAACCTGACAAATATTTACAGCACAACTACATTGTCAACACTACTGCTTCAACAGAAAACACAGATGACTATGATACTGATCAGCGGACTAAACATACACTTCCTTCAACGGTTGCTTGTTTGTTATATAGAATTAACAGGTTCTCTTGGTTTGTGGCATAAGTCAATTTCCCTCACTCGCCTTAGCGCATCAATAAACAGTAATACACAGGCAGCAAAATGCCAAAAAAAAGGGCAAAAAACAAAGAAGGCCATTAAATAATAATGTTCAGCAAATCGAAAAGAAAGAGCGCAGAAAAAACCTACCATAACCAGTGCACGAAGGCTGGGTCTATGAGGATTGTAGCGCCCCTTAACACCGTCCGCATACTCGATGTACTCCTCCAATACCTGAACAACATTCAAATACAAAACACTACATGGCTTTGTTATCACGGCCACTAACATACCTCCTAAAACACAAACCAACCACATAAAAACACAGCCTACGCCAGACACTTAGTACGACAAATTAAAACAGAATTGTATACTCGAGATCTTTTCTTCTCAGACCAGTAGAGAGCAGCGATACATATACAACAGGCTTTCCCTTATTAGCGGTATTCCATTTTGCTTTCAAAGAAGATTCGCAATCATATGAAATCATCCTTTGAGAACGGCAAAGCTTCCTATGCTAAATAAAAGAACAGAACATAAGCCATCATAAGGGCGCAACAGACAAAAAAGGGAGAGAGAGAGGGAGAGGGAGAGAGAGAGGGGGGAAAAGGGGGAGAAAGGGGGGGAAGAGAGAGGAGAAGGAGAGAGGGGGACAGAGAAGGGAGAGGGTCAGGGAGGAGAAGAGAGATAAAGAGAGAAGGAGAGAAAGAGAGTCCACTGCAACATCCACGGACAGATACTTTCAAACTATTTAATGGTTCTCCGTGTCCTGCACAAGATTGTTTGGTACAAAAAAAAAGAACTTTCCCGACAACACCTGATTTCAATAGAATTCCCTCGAACGAACTGTCTGAAATTGCATTGCAGCCGAGCCAAAAAACATACCAAAACGGCCAAAGGAGGGGCAGAGTCAGAGGGAGAAAGAGAAGGGGCAACGGCGGAGGAAGGGGAGTGGAAGGAGGGGTAAAGGGAGAATGAGAAGGGGAATAGGGGCAGAGGGTGAGGGGAAGGAGGCAGGGAAAGGGAGCAAGAGGGGAGAGGGAGAAGGAGATGGAAAAGAAGAGGGACAAATGGAGAGGGAGAGGGAGAAGTAACTAGGTGAGTGAAGTACCTGACGCCTTGAAACTGCCCTGTTTGGTACTCTATAAATAACCCGGTCTGCATCGCTGAGAATATTCCAAGGACTGCAAAACCAGAGAAAAGATAAAGACCAATATTCAGTAAAACAAAATTAAGATGGTCTAAAAAATCTGAAGACACAGACAGTTTACCAAAAGGCCAGGGATTTCTTTTCTCGGCCCCAAACAAAATGGGCACATTAAGAACAAGTTAAAGTTGTCCTTTTATACAGAACTACCGAAGGAAACACCACTAGTGTAAAACCAAAAAGTCGAATAGTCCCCAAAAAGTAGCTCACTAGAAAACCCTAAAATATGACATAAGACGACCACCTAACCACCTAACTAAAATTACAGAGAATATTAAACTTTTCACAAAGCAAGTATCCGACTTTAATTTCACCAAAAAGAGAACCTTTTAGCAAAGTGCCCCCTATTTTTTTTTCTTCACTAAGTACCCAAATTTATTCTTACTTGCTATAGGCTGCTCTTCCAATCATCACTCCATGAAAACCCAACTGGAGGGCATTCTCAGCCTGCATTTCCCACAATCCATAATAAAAACAAGCGCAAGTGGAAAAAAAGAAAAAATGGACTCTCCACCTCTCCCAACCGTCTCCCCTCCACACTAAAAAAATTGTTAGTAACCTACACTTCTTCAGATTCACTAGTATTCACAAATTCACTTCACATCCCTAGATGTAATTTTTATCATCTTATCTGTTTGTTCCTTGAAGCGACACTCAACAGTAATTCAGAGAAAATTCAATTTCTCCGTATATCCTTAGCCAGTCCCTTTGGAGTAGCTGAGGGATGAGAAGAAAACTCATTAGACAAACCAAATTGCTAGGCATTGGATAAACAGGAGAGAGAGGAAGAAGCTGACCTCCGATAAGCTCAGAATTCCTCCATTCAATGTAAAACAAAGGTGGGGAAAGTCCCGCATCAGTGCCGATACATATTCATACCTGCATCAAATAAACATCTGAGGGGCAATCATTAGAACTGTGGTCATAACTAAAGTCTGATCACTATCATTGTCAACAACACTAATCCGGTGAGGGTTTCTGACCACAAATTAGCGTTAACAAAACTAGTAGCTTTTTCCTTGAAGTTAACTCTTTAAACGCCTCAGAAACAGCCACGTCATTCGAAACTGAATTAGAGTTAGCAACACTAATGTCAGCCCCACAGTGGTTATTTCCTTACTCTAATAATGATTCACAGTGGACCACTTATTCAAATTTGCCAAAGAACAAAACCAAACAACACCCAAGAAATTCATCAGTATACGGTGAATCGCTGTTCAGTTTTTAAAGAAAAAAACTTTGTGGCTCTTTTCTATGCCTCAAAATATAGCGTTGATAATACCAATTGTTTTTTCCTGTGAGCTAAGTTGGGAAGCGGTTAAAATTTATCCACGTTGCCGGACCAAAAATAAAATTAAAAACACTTGAACAAAACCCCACACTATGCATTTCTTAATGCTAGTAGCCATTCACAGTGTAGTGAAGGCTTTTCGAAACACGACAACCATCCTCTCAAGAGCAATAGGTTCCTAGTCACACTTGTCAAAGACTTGCCGTGATTAAGAGAACAGAGATTGTGACAAACTAACAACAGATGGCTAGTATAACACTCAGTTCCGTCCATTCATCTAGTTGACGAAAAGATTACTGGCTTGTGGCGACTTCACTTCTAGATGTTCATGATTATTAAGAATAACCAAAGATTCAGGGTGCCCCGTCAGCGTATGAAAACCTGTGAACACGTTTAAAGACAAATCAGAGTTTCATTTTTAGCTTTAATAACCAGGAAGTCTGTAGAGAGAGAGTTGGAGTTGTGCCCTCACCGAAGTGGTGGTACACTGCGATTTTGAGCCGGGTTGAGACCGTTTAGTAAAGCTTTCCGCGCATGAATCACAAAATGTTCAACTCCTCCCTGTTCAGATACAGCAGAAACAAAATTACCTGCAAAACAGCAAGCCTATTTTACCTTCTCAGCAACTGCATTCACCGTGTATTTAATCGAGTATTGTATTCGACTGTCAGGCTTAAAAGTGCGAAGAAGCACTCCTTCAGCAGACAACTTTGCAAAAAATCCTCAGTCACCCATCAGTATATAAATTATAGACTTTCAGTCTCCTTTCTGGAAACCCTTATATAGGCGGTGTGTCTGTCTTGGTTTTTTTCTGTCCGTCCGCAGTACGGACGGCCTTACCGCTGGCACAATCTAACGTTGCCGTCCGTCAGCGGTACAGACCGCCGTACCGCTGGCACACTCTAACGTTGCCGTCACTCTACGAACTACTACAGGAAAAGGTACGGGACCATCCAGGGAAAAGGTACGGGTGTTCGTTTTTGGTAACGGGCATGAAAAACGGACATGATAAACTGAACAGGGTACATGCCCGTGTAACGGGCGTTGATTTACTTGTGCCAAAACCACCGCAAAAAATCAGGACGACAAAGCCAGGACAGTTCGCAACCTCCATGGAAACATAAACACTCATAGGATATTGACACGACTTACAAAGTTCCTCATATGAATCACAATCATCGACTCCAATGCGACACTTTATGGTGACAGGAACACTACAGTTTGCTGCCATTGATGCCACCACATTTGTCACCCTCTGCAATCCGCCCACTTCCCTACCTTCTCAGAAATAAGTTTTATCCAGCGTCAAAAAAAGGAAGACCGAAAGCCGCAATGCTGGAAACAAGATAGAGAACTACATGCGATGCCAAACACATAGCAATAAAGTAAAGTGAAGTAGAAACATACCGAAGGATCAAGCATTAAGCGTGCTCCAAAGCAGCCATGGCCGGCAACGGCACTGCTGGGGCAGCCGCAGCTGATCCCCCCGATAATTGCAAACGGTTGGTGTCAGTACCTGCAACCAGTCATTAGTTAGGATGGTAAAAACGCAAGCTTTGCAAATCAATAGTCGTTTTAAGGGAACAAATCTTTACTGTCCATCACCGCAAGGTTCAACCTTGTATACACACTGTCTCCTTCCTTACCTGAGCCACAACTTCTACAGACTGCTACATTTTTGCGACAAAAATGCTTGATAATGAAGCTTACAACCATATAGCATGTCCTTTCACAAGCCCAGCTCCTATATAGAAGTCAGCCAGCCACAGCAAAATAAAAATTGCTGCAAAAAAGATACAGACATTGAACATTCTATTGCTCAGGAACATCCTGCTATTTAGCAAACTGGAGAGCAAAAGTGTCTGAGCGATCACAGAGACATACTTGAGGTTGATTTCATCGTAACCATAGGCCTCAGCCAATCGAACAGCTTCACCCAATGATTTAGGGTCGCTACCTCCGAGTTGCAGGACAATGGGATGCTGACAGACTGGAAACTCCAACCACTTATCCTGACAAGCCCACACCATCAAGAACCTCAGTGTCTTTGACTTCAGTTGTTGATTAAAGGCTCTTCAAGACTGATTCTACAAATGATTGTGCGACAAGTCTTCAAGCAACTCACATAATCAAGATTACTGTATATCTCACCATAAGCTATCTACACAGGCAAACGAACTGTCAGACGTGCACCGACAGCAAATTCAAAGATCGCCCCAAAAGATAACAGCCCTACTAGTTACAACTGAATCAGCTAAATATTGAAAATCCACCTACGTAGAAAGACATGACCTCACAGATCACACAGCTCACACATAGAGACTTGCCTCATAAGTCATACTTCCCGAGTGATGGTGCTGAATATGGCAAAAAAAGAGAGGGAAGGGACAAGAATGCGGGAAAAGCAGCCCACCAGATGAGGCTGTTGATGGATAAGAGTGTTATCCACCACCATTTCAGTATACAGCCATGTGTGGCGACTGAGAAGACGTGCCAGGTGGCGGAAGTGGTTGTCTGTGTATTCCATCATGGGGGCAACACTGAAAACAAGACCCCGCATTTCAACATTATCAAAAGAGAACCACTCCACACTGAAAAGCAACAAGAGCACAACTAAGACTTTAGAGGAGATCAAAAACCTGTAGGATCCACAACATTATAACCGGCATGATTGCATATATCTTGTGAAAGCACAATCAGACTAAAAGCTCTTTATTTGGAGCCAATAACCAGCTCGGTAAATAGGGCCTCAGATCATGATGGAGTTTTCGCCATCGCTTTGTAGACTGCAGATGGTACGGACAATACAATTTGCTATCCATCATGGGCCCTCTTCCTCGCTTTTAGATGGGTCAGGTCTTTTGAAACAATGTTGTATAAGCCGCATAGAAAATAAGGAAACTTGCCAAGTCAGTGTCCCATGGGAAACATATTGTTGAAATAGTCTACAATCAAATTCTTAGCAGGTAAAAACAATGGTAAAAAAAAAACAACAAACACGAGCCAAATAGGGCATCTCTGGAAAGAAGGGACGCTGTGACCGGCAACTAGTCCTTGACTAGTAGTTGATCATAGTCTAGGAGCAGGAATTATGGCCTCAGAAAATAATAAGCTTCTTTCACCATTGCTTCATGAGCTGCAGATGGTACGGACAGGAATTCATCAATGGCTCTTTCCATTCCTAATGGTGCAAAGGTTCAAACACATCTGGTCATGGAACGCTTTCAATTATAAAGACATGATAGCAATTGATCCACATGTCTTGGAGACAAGCCAGCAGGAGAAACATACTCAAATGACAGCATGAGCGCACAACATGACAAAAACAAAGAACCGTACAAAACCCACATAAACATGTCAGGTGGGATAAAAAAGCCAGACAGGCAGGCGTCTCCTCACAAATGACATGCATTCTTTTTGCAGGAAGTATGAGCCTCAGTACTATTTTAGACTCTCGCCACTGCTTCAAGAGCTGCAGATGGTACGGACAATACAAGATGATGATCATCAGGGGCTCTACCTATTTTTCCTTCATGCAAAAGAGCTACATGAACAACAAAAAGCCAATCACACAACTTTCGCAGTTCACTTGCATTAACTTAGGCAAGATACAAAGTGCAAAACTTATTTAAAGTTAGAGAATATGTAAGAAAACTGGGCATCTATAGTCACAAGGTAAAGAACAACTTCAACATCGAGCTTCATCGAAGACACAGACCCAATGAACAATCAATGCTTCTGTTTTCACAATCGTTGCCATAGGGGTATCTAGGCGATAAGTAGAAAGCAATAAGGGGCCCAGTCCCCTGACATCCATATAAATATAGTAATCAATATCTACATATATATATATATGAATATCTACCCTTGATATATTGATATATATCAATGATATAGAAATATTTACTAAGGGTCTGGCAGTAAATATGGAGAGAAAGATCGAAATTGACAAACAATTCCAGTTCGCCAACTCACAAAGCCCTTAATATCCTCATACAAGTGCATTGCATCCACAGCAATCTCAAACTAGAACGCAACAAGAAATGTGAACATCTTTTAAATAAAAAAAGCCCAGCTTTTCCTTCAAAAGTCAACTTTCCTTCTTTATGCCACTGAGTTAGGTTCAGGCCATCCAAACTTTGGAACTTTTGACAGTTCAATGAATTAGAAGCTCTGGTCGTTTACCTTAAACGTGGAGGTGGGAGCTTCTTTGAAGGATCTCGAGTCTCTCCAGAAGGACTGGAGTAGTCTTTGTGGTTCACTTCCCAGCTTGACCAGGAGCCAGACTTCTCATGGGACTTCCAGAGTGACGTCACACATGGTTTATGGTTTTCATTCGAGGTTATCCACCTTACCAGCTGTCGTCTGACAGACAATGGCTGTCCCCTAATACTTCTAAAACGGAGACTAGGAGCAAACAAAACAGAAATGGCTTTCTGCTCACATAATGCCGCCCGCACGTGTGAGGCGTCCGGAATACATCTTATTGTAGCAGAACTACAGAGAACTTTCGTCGGGATCCTCATTGGAAGCCTCGAATTCCCTGAAAAAACTCTAAAGAAGGAAGTCTTCCTCTGGCAGAAGCGGGTTCATCGATGCCTTGAGAAACGGTCGGCAGTTCATAAATATTAGTTGAAAGCAGAATAGAAAGGCTTCCAAAAACCCTTCAGAATCAGCTTGCCTGCAGGTACACCGTCAATCGCTATTAGAGTATATAACGCCAATTCGGTGCCCTTTTTTCAAAAAAAAAAACCCGAAATACAATCCATAATTCTATTTTTTCCATTATTCTAATTAGGTTTATTTTTCAATTAGCGTTAATAAGGGAAGTACACTGTGATGGAAATAGTGTGTCGTACGGACAGGATATTTTAGTACGAAATAGTACTTTTTGAATTACAAAGGAATAAAAAGACACTTAACATTATTGCGCACACATGTGAATGTGCACTGGAAGAAAGAGATGCAAACTCGTCGACAAAAATCACGTTCTCATATGTTCGTCCGTCGACCGTGTGAACAGCACGACGGCGTACGAGTTGTCAGATTTTGTACAAATACACATATTAGTGTAGACATTGAAAGGGCGGGTATTTATTATTCAGGCAACCCTAATTACAGTTAGGGATTAATTAGTATATATATTTTTTTTCAAAAAAAAAAAAATCCGATTAGTGTTAAAAACACTAATTTTTTTTTACGCTATTTATTCCTTTACTCTAATAGCGATTGACGGTGTACTGTACTGTACTGCAGAGCGGAGTACGAGCATCAGCTGCTGAAACCTACAGAAAAGAATAACCCGATTTCCCGAAGTGTACTGTACACCGCGCATCGTTATTAGTGTCAACGACACTAATTTGGGTTCTTAAAATTTTGATTTTTTTCCTCAAATAGGATACATGATTTTAATTTTTCCTTGACGTTAATTAAGGTAACGTACAAAATAGCGTAAAGGACGAATTACAATAATATCTAAATAGTGTGGTGTACGGTCAATGTCAGACCGTACATAAATGTACCTTTTCAATTGAAAATTTTACAAAAAATGAGTTAAATCAGACGCGCACGCATAGGATCGTGCGCTAAAAAAAGGGGATTGTTCTGACACGTAAATTAGTCTTACATGTACGGATATTTAAATTTCACGACGGCGTACGATTTTCAATATTTTGTACGGATACATATATTAATGTATATAATCGTACAACGAATATTCCATTTTTGCTGTTCCCAAATTAGCATAAACGCCGAAATTAGAATACACCTTTTTTTTTTTTTTTTTTTAAATCTTAATTAGCGTCAATGACGGTATATTTACTTCCACACTATTTAAACTTTGACACTAATAACGATGCGCGGTGTAGTTTTCGTCATTGCTTGGGAAACGCAAATGTGTACAGTACTGGAGCTTCAAGAAAAGGGTTTAGGACTTTAGTTCAGCTGTTTAGAGCTACGGTGTAAGCGTTTACGTCACAATAGTACCTAGTCTGTACTTTACTGTAGCAGTTTATTCAGGCGGAACATATTGAATTTTAAATGCGAGAAGCGTCTGATGGCAGATTTGTCATTTCCGGCTGTAGAATTCAAACGTTTCAACTTTGTTTAGAAGTGTGTATAAACTGTGTGGGTTTTGGATAGTTTAAACGATAACAGAAATTTCATAGAGCTTTTTATTTTTTCTTCTGTTTGAGTCACGCGTTGAGTCACAATCGCTGTTTCCACTATAGTTCAAAAGTAAGCGTTTTTTGGTAGGCCTTTTGTAGGCCGCCTTTAGCGTAAGTTGTGTTACGGGCTTTCCATGTCATCTTCTCCGATCGCTACTTTCATGAGCGACCGTCCGATCGTCCGAATCTGACGATAGTCCTATCGTAAGTTGTGTTATGGGCTTTTCATGTGATCTTCTTAGATCGTTACTTTCATCAATGACCGTCAGATCGTTCGAATCTGACGGTTTAAATAAAAAGTTGCTCAAAACTCACAGAAAAATATTTTTTTGTCCGATTTTTTTTTCAAATTTAGACATGACATTTAATTCTCTATCGATCCATGTGCAACTCAACCCTGTTACTATTTTATTTCATTTTGCGGCCAATACAATATGGGTCTTAAGGCCATATTATATGTTTTGCATACAATAGGCATATTGTATGGGCGTACGGTCACCTACTTTATAACTATGACTTTCCACCTACGGTGGTTGGTTAACGTGGATCTTGACCGAACCTAATCCGAACCTACCTACCATCATCCACATCACACTAGAAAAGGTGAAACGGACGGTCTAGGTTACTCCTCAACGTGTGACCGTCGAAGCTTCGTCCTAAGACGACAAAGACAGAAGACGACAAACCAGCACAAAAATAACAAAAGGATACTGACATTTTGTCGTTTTAGGCCTTCTAGAAGGCTACAGTACAGTACATCGCCAATCGTTATTAGCGTGTAAGTTTTTTTAGCGTATAAAAATAATTACCGTGGTGTACGCTATTTAAGAATTTGAAAATTTTGGAAAAAATCATACATTCTAATTGTTTGGTTATGGTAATTTGGATCTTTGAAAAAAAAAATGTCGGGCGCAAACATGCTTACACTAATATAGGTCTTCGTACAAAATCTGACAGATTGTACACAAATCGTACATTCACACGGTCGAAACGCGGCTGTCGGACGAATATGTGCGAGCGGGATTTTTTACGACCTGGTTTTTTTTCCTTTTTAGAACGCACATTCTCATGCGTCCGCGGTTACTAAAACTAATTTATTGTACTTTTTAACTTAAAAAGGTACATTTATGTACGGTCTGACACTGACCGTACACCACTCTATTTAGGAGACAACGTACTGAAAATAAACCTAAATAGAATAAAGAAAAAAATAGAATGAACTACACTAATGGAGAATTAAAAAAAAAAAAGCTTGACGGAATTAGCGTACACAACGCTAATAACGATTGGCGGTGTACTGTAGCAATTGATTCAGGGTGTGTGCCATAGAGGTACCAACTGTTTTAAACGCACGCATGAAACGTCGAAAAAATAATAAATATGCGCACGGAACACATGCAATTTTTTTAAAAATGCGTTGACCGACTTTGACTTCTTAATAAAATAGAAAATAAAAGATATTTAATCAAAAGTACTACTACAACTTAGGGTATGTGCCCATGAATAAAAGTACCGGTTTTTTAGTATATCTTCCGTCAAAGATTTTCCCGCGGCTTCCGCTGGCTTTGCATCCACGCTGGCGGAACGCACACGGCCTCTGCAACGTATAGCCACGTAATCGCGCGCTCGTCGCGGATATTTATTTACTTTTCCACCATGCGCAATGCTATTCGTTCAGGCTTTTAAAATTGAACTCCTTCAGTTCACTTGTTGGAAACTGAAAGGTTTACCGGCGGCGTATCCGATTCTGCATGCGACGATCAAGGCTTACGCCCATAACCTTGGAGAATGAAATCGGTCATCCAGTAACTTAGTTTTTCTGACATAAAAAAAAAATTGGTACGGCATTGTCTGAAACACAACGTCCAGCAGTAAATAACCACGTTTTCAAATTTCAACCCTAAATGTAACTTCACCCTAACTCCCTAAATGTAACTAATTTTTTTTTACGTTAATACTGGAACTGTTTAAACTAGCGTTAATTACTCTAATGCCGAATATTTTTAGGTCGTGTAATGTACGAAATGTGTCAATTCGTACAGATGTTCAAAATAAGTGTCAGGTTATAGTGTCGACCGGGAAGATTGAGTACGTTGCGCAGAAAAGTGTACTCAGATTAGATTTCAAGTTAGGGTAACCTTCCATCAGGAGAAAAGTGGGGTTGTTTACTGGAGAAAGTACCCTTTCGTACTAGGCCGTACAGTTTTTTTTTTTTTTTTACAAAAGATGTTTACTAAAAATTCATTGAGATTCTCCAGACTTCTTGGAGAAAAATACCACCGTCCGATTTTCAATTTTCGACGCAAACGCTTCTTGTTTCCAGTACGTAGCTAGTCTCCTCCGACTGTCCTCAGTAGGAGAGTTTGTGATTACTGAACGCGTGTTTTGGTCCACTTGTAAAGTCAGAGTCGATCCACGACAGACGTGAAGCAATAAACTAACATGTGGCAAATTGAGTGTACCGTGTGACATCAAAGCCAGCCTGTTCGGCGACAAAAAAATATTGGTTGTATAGCCAGCCTGTTCGACAACAAAAGAAACTTGGTTGTAGGACATCATGTGACGTCTCCTTCATAAATGTGCGATACAACGATTCACGTTCAAATGGTACATTGTTGGACATTTGTACAAATTTTAATTTTGCAACGGTTTTCGTGGCCGATGATACCACAACAACCCTAAGAACGTTCAGATGGTATATTAGCGTGACGCTACTAGATATTTTAATCGGCGTCTGCCCGTACACATACGCAGCTGCGATTTTGTCCTTTTGAAAATGATGATTATTCCCGGGCGGCTCAACAGGTCCTACGTGGTACCAATCGCAATCTAACACCTCATTCACTGGCACGACCTGATGGAAGGGTGTTACAAATATTACTGCCAGTAAACGTGTTCGTACGATTACTGGGAACGCCTGATGGAAGGTTACCCTTATAAAGACGAAGGAAAATCGCACTCACCTGTTCTCACATGTTCAGGCGTCGGATATGTGAACACGGATTATCGCGGCTACCCTAAAAATATGGGAACGTGTATCGATTCGTTAACTTTAAACACCGATTCACGGTGTACTTTTAACCTTTTTTTTATAATTCCGTACGTTTTCTTCATACATTAAATCCGTACATGAAAGCTACGAATTTTACGAAAATTTCAAAATCTTAAAAATTTAACGCATTTTCGAAAAAAAAAGTGAAAATCCGTACGTTTGGTACCTCTATGGTGTGTGCCCATGTAACCGAAACTTCAGAACGCTACACCGCGAATCGTAATTAGAGTAAATTACTTTGATTCGGTCCCTCGAAATTTCGACTATATCACATCAAATAGAGTAATCGATTATATTTTTTTCATTATTATAATTTAAGTGAGGTTTAATTAGCGTAAAAAATTATATTATAGGTTATTTTTAAATAGTGTGGAGTACGGACGACGTCGAACTATGCAATATTGTACTTTTTTAAATAAAAAAGTACAAATACCGATTTAATAGATCCGCGGTCGCACGTGGTCGCAATAAACAAAAAGACTGAATCACATCGAAAAAAAATCCGTTCGCATATCTTTCATCCGTCGACAACATCGTCGTCAGTGAGAACATTAACCTTAAGTTACATGTTACAAGTTCATAGGATAACGGCGGCAACACGTGTTTGTGTTTATTTCTATAATAACTTTGTAACTGTCGTTTGACGTTCCGCGTATTTAGCTAGAATAGGGAACTTCGCACCAATTTCATTAAAATTGTATTCAAATATAAGATCGCGTCTGTTTTAGCATAAATTTTACCGAAATGTCCCTTAAAAGGAGTAACTTTTAACTCTAATATGAGTTTTTTAACATACTAGGACATGAATTAGAGTAACAAAATATACAAAAAAGAGTAACATACAATATTTGGAGTGGGTGATATGTGGCGTAAGGTCACGCCAAATGCAGACAGACCTTACAAAATAAAATCCTCTTGGACTAATCACAACCACTCTTTCCTTTTAGGGTTCGGTTGGAATCTGACGATTCCGCCACCATCTTGAAAGTCTTTTCAACATTTTTGGAACAGGGATCAGTGAAAGTCCCACCTCCTCTTTCACCGACATGGATTACACTCCGCCCACGTCATCACCAGCTTTCACGCAATATTCTTACATATTTGAATTTTGCAGGACGAAATGGCGAACATTTTGCTGCCCGCCAACTCCACCATCGATGACGTGGCAAGATCGTTGTATTTAGGGGACTTATAGGTTTTTTTTTGGCGAGGGCGATGAGAAAAATTGACCATTTGCGATTGCTACTACCGAAAGACCAAATGTGGGAAAAAAGTAGTATTTTAAATGCATTAACTGGGAAATAAAGGTCCATTATTAGGGTTTGAGCGGAACGACAAGAGATGTCATTTATTCCGACCTTGTGGGCCCCGATTGAAAGGTGAGAAAAGATTATAACAGTAAAAAACTTCAATGCTTTGAAAAAATCGATGAAGACTCATCAACTGTAGGTACATGGAAAGTTTTGGAATATCTATGCTGTGTGATTGAGGATGTTTTTTTTTGGTGAAAGGGAAAAGTTGTTCTCTTTTATCTCCCTCAAATAAAAACAATGTATTTGCTAGTAAGTTCTCAAGCTTTTTTTATGTATCGGCATTGTCCTATTTTTTTGAATACACTAAATGTCACATGATATATATGTCTTTTTGTTTATATTTTTAATGATGTCATGTTTGTTTTGAAAATCATCCTCTTGCCTATAACAAGATGAGAAAAAAATGTGAAAAAATGACTTGGCATAAAAAGTCAACTTGACTAACTCTGAGAGTCGTCAAAAGTCTCTTTTTGCGAAAGAAAAACTACCATTTTTCGCATTTTTATCATTTTGACCACACTAGTGTGCACCTATCAAGTTTCCCCCATGTTACCATTTTGATTACAAGTATCCCCATTTGTCATTTTTAGGATTTTTTATCATTTTCATAAAAAGAGTTCCCAATTCTGATTTTTTGCCCGTTTTACCAATACGACCCCCAAAATATATTCTTATCAATTTTGCCCATTTCACCATTTTGATTTTTGGAATACACATTTATCAATTTTGTCTATTTTACCTTTTTGATGGTAGGAATACAGGCTTACCAACACAGCAGGGATCTAGAGGCGAGCGACCGTGGCTGCGGCCAACAGCAAAACGCGAAACCTTTGTCAGTTAACCGTGCGTTACGGGCCATACGGAGGACGGACATCGTGCCACTGGTGAACGATGCCATGGAATATCATTTTGTTTTTCTTATCAATCGACATAAAATTTTTTAAGGGAGGCATGGGAACATATACTGGATTCGAAGTACGGTAACTGACGAACAAAAGTAGGCGATGAACAAAAATAATTAGTTTTGAGATAGGGACCGGAAGTCAGTTTTAAGTACAGTTATTGTTTTTATTGTTTATATGTTTGATTTATTTCTGACAGCATATTAGAGTGGACTTTATATTTTTCCTGCCCTAAAAGATGATAGTGAAATCATTTGCATAAAAAATGAATACAAAGGAGAGAATAGAGAGAAGATTCATGAGAAAGTGGAAAGGTAGAGAAGTTTTCCGAAGTTCGGAGCTTATATTCTGATTCAGGCTGTGTAAAATAGTGTTATTTTTTTGGAGCAATAACTATCATTTTTGACATAAATAATCAATGATTGTGATGGAATATTTATTATGTTAAAAAAATTTAAGCGAATAATACTCCTAAAGGGATGTTAATGCTCTTTTTTTTGTTGATATATGTGTTTTTTTTGTTTTTTACCAAATGATTTTGTTTTTTACGTGTTAGCGACTGCTATGGAATGATGACAATTTTTTTCTTTTGTCATGGACAATGACCGACCAGCGACGAGGCATCTTTGTTGCTGGATTATAAACCAGTGATAGTTCATCGTCATTGTTGTCCAAACAGCTGACTTCAACACTGTCTCTCACTGGAAGACCAACCGACGACGAGAATGTGTTGTCGCTGAACAACAATAAGGCAATATTGACATTTTACCAAAAACCAATATGGACGTTGTGTCTTCGTGGAAAATCCTTTGGCTATGAGGAATGTCATTGCTGGAAAACCTACGGGCGACGAGAAACTGTCATCGCTGAACAACTTACAATGAAATATTCCATGTCACTACTGCGACAGCAGGCAACGATGAAGCGGGCTCGTCGCTAATATCAATGACGTAAAAAACATGTTTGTGTATTAAAACTTAGAACAAAAATATTGTCCACCAGCTCTGACATCATGATCCCATAAGTGAATGACAAACACACGGTAACTCATTGAGTGTGACGAACTAACGCCCTTACACTCATACTCATATATTGCAAAAACAAAAACGTGTTTCATATAATGGTTGTATTATACATCGTTGGCTACATGCTTCACAACGAAGTATTGGCATACATGCTTCACAATGAAGTAAAAAAAAATGCAAAAATAATGACATTATAGTAAGAGACACACTACGCGACGTATTACCCTTTTAATAGTGTATGATAACTCCTTACTCCTAAATCTTTACACTCCTTACATTTTATAAACAGGTAAGACAAGCCAAAGGCAACAAAAACTATAAAATTACGTCACTCCTACACTCAACAAAAACTACAAAACTACGTCACTCCTACACTGCTATTATATATTCTTGTTGGGCAAATCGTTCCTCCAATCGTCGAAGCTAAAGTATCCAAGTGTATGGAAACACCGAAACTGGAAAAATACGAAACAAAGCTAGAAGATCTTGCACAGAATCAAACAAACCAAAAATGAAAATCACTTCCGAGAGAAACTAACAAAAAAAAAGAAAAAATAGAAAAAAAAGACAAAATTCAGTGGAAAAGGAACACGTTAATTGACAAATGACGCTCAAAGGACTTGAGGATGAAATTTAGGTTCCACTTTTTATTATTATTTAGGATATCGAATAGAACAATATGACATTTAATTCCCAATGATTTAAACTTTCAAAGTAGGATGTAATACAATTTATACAGGTTTTTTGAGTTTGGTTACGTTGCAAAACATCGACAATTGAAAGTACTACAATGCCTTTGCACCATTCAACTTGGGTAAAAACTGACGTTATAGCCACAATTATAGTTTTAGCTTTAATTTCAGTTTCACAAACTTGGTTCCAGTTCCAGTTTTGGTTTTGGTTTCAATTCCAGTTTCAATTTTAGTTATATTTTCAGGTTTGATTTCAGTTGCAGTTTTACTTTTGGTATTAGTTGGCATTAGTTAGAGTTTCGGTGTTTTCAGTTTCAGTTTGGATTTCGATTTCAGTTTCAGTTTCACTTTCAGTTTAGATCTCAGAGACACCAAAATTTCTCAAATACGAAATTCATCTGCCAAAGAGGGAGGAGGAGAAGGAAGAAGGGAGAAGGAGGAAGAGGGGAGGAAACTCTAAAATGACAAAAAAAACCTCTAAAACGACTTCCACAAAGTTTCAAGTCATCTTATTTTATGGATCCACACCACTCTATAATTAGTGTTGATTTCCTTTGTCAACTTATGGAGTCACTTTGGATATGGATTTTCTTTAAAGTTGCCCTCTTATGAAAGTCACGAGGGAAAGTCCATATCAATTTTTGGTCCAATGATTAAACATCAAATGTAATTAACTCATGTTTAGTTTGAACTATTGTTTTGTATAAAACTGATTTTTTAGAAACTATACTTGGAAAACCAAAGAATTCAAAATTTAGAATAAAAAAAAAAAAAAAAAAAAGAAAAAAAAATCAATGGATCAAAAAAGAAAACAACATTTCATTTATTTTCCTTTTTATCTTTCTTTTATCTTTATTTCATAGGTCGATGAGGTAAAGGGGAGGAGAGTTTTAGGAAAACTTACTACAGGAATGACTACCCGAAAACTGTTCGAGAAACTTTTTCATATTTCTGAGAATGAGGTTTTTGTATCTGTTTGCCCGATCCTCGGAGATCATCCAGGTGATTATTCGTCACTTTTGGTTGTATCATGTAGTTTTTTCCGGCTGAACACCTACGGGTTGATAGCTCTAGACTGAGTCCCCGCATCTCTGCCCGTGGTGTTGTCATCTCTGCTCGAAGCTTCTTCCACGAGTGCAATATATATGGGAAAATTATAAAAAGTGAGAGGTCAAAAAAATAAGGCAATCCATTATGAAAGAAGGGTGGGTTGAAAATTTAGATTTTATATTTGGTTTTAAATTTCGAATCTCACCTTTTGTTAAATCTCAAAAGCGTAGCGGGAATCTGTTAAAGTTGGCGCAAAAAAATTATACGAATGCGCTATAAAGCCGATGCAGCTTATGGAATATACGGAATTTTAATTCAAGAGAGACCAAAAGGACAGACAGTTTTGTATTATCATTGTTTTGCAGCCGTGACGTTTTTGCGGTTAATAAATCAGCCACGTGTAATTGTGGTCATCCAATAATATGTCGTGTTACGTCGATTCATCAAGATAATTGTAAATTGCGACAAAATTAGGTTCAATATTTACTGTAATGCGTGTGCCTCCGTAACTTAGGCAACAGATCGCAACTTTATTAGAGTAAAGACACCTTATTAACGTAAAATAACTCTAATATAACCACCAAAGTGCGACATTTTTAGAGTTCAAAAGTACTTTTATCATATGAAAATCCAAACAACGCAACGGAAATGTTGTTTACATTCGAACTACAACCGTAATTCATTCGTTAGTTGATTATGTAACTGCGCTTATTTGACATGTAACCTTCGACGGTGGTCCGACGTAACTGACATTCAGCGCGACAAATAATACTAACGTCATAATGACGTCAAAATATACGGACTGACAAATTTTGTACGTCTACTTAAGTTAGTGTTGACAATTAGCGCGCACATAATTATCACCGACATAACCCAATATAGAATAATAATAAAAAAATAGAGTAAAGTTTATAGTTGAAAAAGGTCTATGACATCAATTAGGGTCCATTACTCTAATTTTTTCATTACTCTAATTACGATTCGCGGTGTACTTTGGATTTTAGCGCAGATTTTACGATGTACTTTTCAAAGTGTTCCCATGTCAATCACACTTGCGCTTTCATTACTTTCTATTTGTGACAGTTGTAGACATTTACAAAATGTGCGACGCACTACATATGAAATGTAGACTACACCGCGAATCGTAATTAGAGTAAATAACGTTAATTTAGTCGCCCTAAATTTTGACTCTATCACCTTAAATAGAGTAAATGATTCTATTTTTTTTCATTATTCTAAGGTAAGGTTTAATTAGCGTAAAAAATACTAATATAGGTTATTTTTAAATAGTGTGGAGTACGGACGACGTCCGACCGTGCAAAATTGTACTTTAATAAGTAAAAAGGTACAAATAATGATTTAATAAAATCGCGCTCGCACGTGAAATCGCACTAAACAAAAAAATCATTCACATCAAAAAAAATCGTTCGCATAACTCTCGTCCGTCGACAGCATCGTCGTCAATGTGAAGATTAACTGACATTCAGTGCGAAAAATAGTAATCACGTCATAATGACGTCAAAAATATACGGACTAACAGATTTTGTACGTCAACGTAATTTAGCGTTCATAATTACAGCGCAGATAATTATTGCCGACATGACCCAATATAGAGTACTTAAATATATTAGAGTAAACTTCCTCTGTGAAAAATTTATATCACACAAACTAGCGTATATAACTCTAATTGTTTTTTTTTGTTTTTTTACTCTAATTTTTTCTTTACTCTAATTACGATTCGCGGTGTACAGTACATTACACCGTGAATCGTTATTAGTAGTGTTGGATATCAGGTGATTTCATAAATATTCGATAAATCGAATATCGATCGAGCAATTTTCTCGATATATCGTACCGAGACCAGCGAAAATTATCACGATATATATCGCGATATATAGTATTTTTTAAATTTAATATTCTATATAATATGTTATTTTAGCGATAAAGACAAACTGTTTCATTCGCCAGGTAAGAGCGTTGTTCCATTAGGCGGTCTCAGTAAACGTCAAAAATTCGTTTACTGAAGCTATTGTTCCATTGTGTCGGGTCAGTAACCAACATTGTTTTTGCGTGGCACACTCTGATTTGTCCACGTAATAGATGGTTACGATTTTGGTTATCTTTAAAGAATCTCCGACAACAAATTGTGACCACATATTTGTACTAGCGAAGGTAAAAAGTCACTCGTACGATGTATTGAATAAAACCTGTACGGGCGGACGAAACTTAAGATTTGTAAAAGCGTACGAAAATGTCAAATTGGTTAGTGGATGGCCGCAAAAGCGTGAAACAATATCCTCCGTCAAATATTTTTTAGCGGCTTCCGGTGGCATCGCATCCTCCTTGGCGGAAGGCACATGTCTCATGCGATCTGTACCCACCTAGTCGCGCGGTCGTCACGGATATTTGTTCACTTTTCAACGAGGCACGATGCTATTTGTTCAGGCGCTAAATATTGACCTACTCTGGGTCACTTGTTCCCAACTGAAAGTGTCAGACGATGGCGTATCCGATTATGCATCCGACGGTCCACGTTTACGCCCATAAACATGGAGAATCAAATCGCTTATTCAGTAGGCTTGTTTTTCTGACATTTTTTTTTTGGGTACGGTACTGTATGAAACAGCACGACTTTCAGTAAACAACGACATTTTTCCCCTAATGGAACCTTACCCTAAGACGTGATTCTCGTTCCGTGACTTAAATGTAGACGCCGCAAAATGTAACCGACAAAAAAATAATAATTATGTAATTCTTATTATTAATTATTTAGTACGTAGAGATTTCACATACGAAAATGCCACACTAATTAAGTCACAGTATAATCTGAAAAAAAAAATTGCAGACTGTTCTTTTCATGCTTTTAGGCAGTAATACTTACCAATCTGCAGGCGTTTTTGCAGGCATCTACCAATTTGCAGATTGGTAGCCATTACGGCTTATCCATTTCCAACGACTAATATTATAGAGAGGTTACACTTTTAGTTTTCTCGATGGATTCCTAAGGGAAGGGAGGTAGCATGGGAGGTGAAGAGGATAATGACACTGAAATGCTTACGGATATTTACTATCAGCTACAGCAGCATTAGTAATACTGTAGCAGCAGTAGCCAAAACAGTTATAATTTTATGTTTTAAAAAGCCTCGATATATCGACGATACGATATATCGATGATATATCGTGATATTTAGCTTTTGATATATCGAAGCGATATATCGATTATCGGGTACCTGAAATTCGATATATATATCGAATATCGACGAAGGGTCCTCGATACCCAACACTAGTTATTAGCCTATGTACTCTATATCGGCACCCCAAAATTTTGACGTTAATACCTTAAGTAGAACAAATTACACTATTTAAGGGCGTGGACCATAATCTGCCACGTCTATTGACACTAAAATTAGAATGAATGACGCTAATTTTTTCTTTACTCTAATAATTTCTATAGTTTAATAACGATTCGCGGCGTAGTGTACTGCGAAACTTACTAAAATAAGTGATGTCTACAAAAACGGCGACGGTTGTTGAAGTCGAGTTTTTTGTGACATTATAGATGTTTAGGGTTTTGACATTGCGAAGTCACGCCACGCTGTGACGTCATTAGTACGTAAACTTTCCGCCATGGCTTTGGACTTCTTTTATTTATCTTTCATCATTTTATATGCCATCAAACTACAACCAAAGATATTAAAAAAAAAAGATAAAAAAATACATCTATCATTTGAAACCATCATTGCCGCATTTCATTTAGGGAAGAGAGAAATAGGAGCGGTCGAGTGAGAAAGAGGAAGAGAGACGAGGACGACGTAAACTTTTGCGAAGGACCCATGAAGGAAAGTGGAGGTACTAGACCCCTGCAATTTTTTTTCCGTACATGTTTGTCATTTTCTTATGTACATGCGCGTGACGAGCAGTGAAAAAATTGCGTGTCGTTTCCTTCGTGCAATTTTTTTTTAAAACGTTTCACGTGTGCAACCTCGCTTTTTTATTCGTCAATAGGGTAGAATTTAAGTTAAAATCAGGCCGCGATTTGATTCCACTACAAGTGTGAAGATGAGCTGGCGTGACGTGGAAGTGGATCGCGAGGATAATAACGCCAAATTGACGTACTGTTGAAGTTCCAAGGTGACGCAAAATGTACTTTGGTTCTTGCCCCATTTTTCGTACGGCGTAAGATTTTATCGTTGCAAGTCACATTTTCTGTGTAAACGACGGAAAAAAACCCTTGCTTGAACACATGGGCACACACCCTCACTCATTCACCTTCTTTCGTTTTCCGTACATATATACGTCACATTTTCGTCACAATACAATGCGTCACATTTGTTCAAATTCGTCCCCCCTGTCGCCACGTGTACTTGTCTCATTCGTTTTGACTTGTCTCGATCGTGACTGACGTGTCAGTGTTCCTTTCCTTCTGCTGCAAGCGGCAGTGCTTTCACACGTGTGGCACGTGTGACACGGCAGGAAAATGCTTTCCCTAACGTCCGCCGCCGTGTCTCCCGCGAAGCCCCCTCTTCCCTTCACACGTGTGGGAAAATCATCTCGTGCTGTCACATGGCACCCTCTTAGGGATCTTTTTGCAGAAGCGGGCTGGTCGAGGGACACGTGGACAAATGGAAAGGTGGAATTTCGTCCCACGTGGCGACATTGGACCAACGAGGTGCGAGGAGGGATTGCCACGTGTCAGATTTGGTCAGTTTTGGTCAACTTTGGTCGACGATTTGTGTAACTTGTAGTTTTGTGCTCTGTCTTTTCACTCCCTTTTTTTTCTCTTTTTTTTTGCTTTTTTTTTTTTTTTTTTTTTTTATTTTTTTATTTTTTTTTTTTTTTTTTTTTTTTTTATTCGAGCTTTTAAGAATCAGCTATGATTTTTCTAATGAGTTATGTCAAATTGAATTCTAACTATTTTTGAAATATTAACGTTTTTTCTCTGCACATGGCTAAGCTCATCGATAATTACTAAAAACTGTTAGCCGTTGATAAATCTTTACTTTTATACAAAGATATTCAATTTTTTTTCTGGTTTTTTTTCCATTTTTTTTTCCATTGACCAAAAAATAGTAACAATCAAATACCGCAAAAAGTATTACATTATTATTGAAAACGGTCAAGCCTAAAACAAAAAATACATAATAAAATAGAGGGTAAAAGCAAACATACATACATGAAAAAATTAAAAAAAAACAAAAAGAAAGGTTATTTAACGTAAATTATCTTAACACAAAAAATTGGAAAAAAATCCGATGGAAAAAAGTAATTATATATTAAACAAAAAGATCTCAAATCGGTCGTCAAATACACATTTGAAAAGTTATTTTGCGAAGGCTCATAGGTAGGTGTGACATCCTGGAGATCAGGAATCGAGATGCGAGAAAATCCCGTCACTTTCTATATCACAGCCCTCGCTTCAGTATTAGAGGTTGATACTGCCCTGTGTGGGATTCGAACACCAGACTACTTCCTGAAGGAAGGTGTTTGAACCGTTCCATCGTTTGAAGAGATGTATAGTTGTAGATGTTAATTATTATATAAAATATATTTTTAAATTATAAAGTACGAGACTTTTTTGACACGGTTAGACTTTGAATTTTGACTTTGACCCTCATAGATAGGCGTAACGTAACATCCAGTAGATCAGATTGGGGTGCGAGAAAGACCCGCCGTCACTTTTCTCATACGGAAGAATCTCACTTCAAAAGTTCAATTCATTCAGTAAACAGTGAAGTTCCATCAGACGAAAAGTGGGGTGTTTACAGAAATCCGAACATCTCCGTACTACGCCGTACCATTTATTTTGTTTTTATGAGCGAACAGCATTACAGAGAATCTTGCCATAATTCTCCCAAAGGTATGGGACGTGACAGGGACAGTTGTAGTCTTGTACACCGCGAATCGTAATTAGAGTAATGAAAAAATTAGAGTACAAAAACTAAAAAAAACAATTAGAGTAATGAACACTAATTTATGTGATAGAGCTGTTTCAACTATGAAGTTTACTCTAATTTATTTGAGTAATCTAATTTGGCACGCTAATATCCTCTACTGTAAATAAGGTCTTCGTACAGAATTTGGCAAAACGTACAGTTTATCGTCACTATGACGTTTGCACTACGTGGTTTGTTAAAACGCAGTTACATGTTAACGGCCTGCATTAAATCATTATTTGTACTTTTTTTAATGAAGTACAATTTTGCACGGTATGAGGTCGTCCGTACTCCACACTATTTAAAACGAGCCTATATTAGGATTAGAAACGCTAATTAAACTTTACCTTAAATAGAATAATGAAAATATTAGAATCATTTACTCTATTTCATGTGATAGAGTCGAAATTTCGAGCGACCGAATTAGAGTAATTTACTCTAATTACGATTCGCGGTGTAGATGTACACATCATTACCAAGGTTTGCAACTTTCGCTTTCGGTTTCAACTCTGTTTTAAAGAGCCTCTTTGACACTTGGAAGTGTTTTCTTTTTTCAACCTCCTTATACCTTGATGGTTTTCTTCATCGCGCTTTTCGAAATAATAAAGTTTCATTTTTCTTTTCTTTGGTCAACAACAGTTGACGAATCATCGAGGGAATGCCGATCATTTGAATCGTGCCAGCTGGCGCCTCACATGTTATATCCTGTACGGACCATGTGTCGCGAAAAAATGTTCATTGAAATTGTCTAAAAAAGGGTTCCATCACCCAACCGTGTTTTAAAGACGACTTTAAGGGAAGACTGACACGTGCGTGTTTTCGAATTCCACACACAATATGATGTTTACAATTAGGAATGTTGACTACAGCTCTCAAAAGAGATAAGCAGTCATCCATTCTGCCTGTAATTTCCGTACAACGGTGCTCAAATCGTTCACCTACCAGTAATAAGATGGTTTGTCTTCAAAAAAGCATCAAGTCTTCAGAATCCTAAAGGAATTCACAAGAAAGGAAAGGGATAAAGGTGGATTATTAGTCCAGAAAATGACAATTTCGGGGAATGGAATGAATTTTTATGACTTTTTAACTCAAGATGATGTGGTCTCTTGAAAACAAATTTTATGCCATTAATTTTGAAGTCAATACATTGGAATAGTGTCGAAATTATATATGACTAAAATATATGAAATTATATATTCCGAGTGCTCCATCAGTAAATCAGATGAATCTGTGGATATACAGCCTGCTGATCTTCAACAGTAAATTATAACTTGGAGTCTCTAACAGTGTTGACTCCCCAGGAAACCAAAAAAAAATTATTTAAATGGACTTCCGGAAACCATCGAGCAAATTGGTAAAGAAATCAATTGTGTATTTCACCTTGCAAAACCACAATGCCCCCATGTTGTTCTTTCACAAGGTGTTACAAACAACAATCCAAGAAGCTGAAGAAATGTCAAAACTAAATACTTTGCAAAAGGTACAAGCAATGATTAGAGAATTTCTAAAGCATCGCCGGTATCACTACAAGCTACACTGCTTATTGCTATAAGCGTTAATAAACTACTTGTATCGCGGGGTATGTATGGTTTTCTGGCCAAAACACATAAAAATACTGTTAATAACACAATTTAAGGGAGTGAACAACAAGTCACTACTGTTCCCTAATCCACATTGTGATAAAGATCTAATTTCACATTTAAAGTAATAATGCCTTCACTCTCAGTAGTGGTCGGAATTGTAGTTACAGAAGGTTAAAATCAGCACGACTGACATAATAATATCCGCTTAGGCAACATAATGATGCTAGAGCAGTTAGGATAGCAGGTCACCCCCTTTGTGCCACACTAGCCCTAAACCCCCTTTCAAATTTCAACTCTAATGAAATAATGCTGTTTTTCTAAATAAATATGTTAAGATGGTTTGTGTAAATCCTCTTGACTCAGTCTACAAGCACAATCATCAAGTTTTGGAAAACAGCTTTGGAAAAAACTCAAACTCTTTATGTAGATACCATTCAAACACTACAGCATTTGTGACAAGTACAGGCAAATACGCAAGTCCAGCTTCACATACACATAGTAAAGAGATAACGTAAGCTTTCAGATTTCCAATTTCAAAAAAATCAATCTGGAGTCTTGCACCTTAAATTGTGAACAGGCGAACTTACAAGCTTTGTGTATTGGTCTCATGCATAAGTAAAGTGACTTGTTTTTCACTGTAGCAAGTGACACAACCCTAAGGGCATTGGGAAACATAACTAGTGCAGTCATACATGGAATCAACTAGGCACAAATTTTCCTAAGCTCCCCAGACTATGAAGATAAGGCTTAAAAAACAGTAAAAAGAACAGCCTAATGGCAGAGATGTACAAAGAAAATGCACTTTCCATGGCGTAAAGGACCAGCAGTACATGTTCCCAGGCCAGTGTGTGAATCAGGACCACTACCATCGAAAACTGCATTTGACATACAAGTTCGTAACATATAGCCACTTCACTCAGTCCTACGAACAGTACAAGATTATTTTTTTGTCCTACAATTTCACTCGACAGCTTGAATCTACTAGTAAACGCTTCCAACAAATGTCCCTAAGGTGCTAAGGTGTACCGTTAACATTACTCAGCAGTTCATCCATACTTAAGAATCACAAGAATAAATCTGACTACAGGGTTTCCTGCAGGGGTGTGTGACCAAATTAAGAAATACACTCATCTGCAGGAGAAATGATATATGACTTCACACTGTGACTATCCTCCATTTATAAAACATCTATCTTGAGCAGAGAACAAGAAGCTTTTTCACTTCTGCAAGAGAAGTGCACTTACACATGGTCGCCTACTGGTTTTAGACAGGGATTCAATTTTCCAAACCACGTAAATTATTGCACCTCCAGCACAGCTGACTTCGGGTTGGACATTGGTGGACCCTTTTGAGTTTTCTCTAAGTCTGAGAGGTCGAACGTGACAAGCTTGTCCCAGTTACCCCCTTCAAAAAGCACGCCTACACGTCCGTCTGTGACGCGCTGTACAATTCCCGTGAACATATAGTAGGAGTCGCGAGAGTTGATCACGCGAACAGTCATTCCGGGCATAAAAAGAGGAGGAGAGACAGGCGACGCTTTTGCCGTCACTTGGCTAGCCAATGCGTCACGAGTCTTTGACAGCTCACTTGACAGCTTTGCTGGTGGAGGAAAACGGGACAAAAATTGCCTTAACCCCTGCACACCATTAAAACCAAATAAGCATTAATACATTTTAAAAACATTTCTGCATTTCTAAGATCTGTGAATCACGTATACATGCCGTTAAAACTAGACATGCACAATGCAGCAAGCGCAACATACAGGATTCATCGACAGAACACTCTCACTGGGCTTTTGCGCACAAAAAAAATGGTTTGTCGGTACATGACCAGTTTCAGATCCATCAACGCATATAAACAAGCATGGAGCTCAGGAGGCAGCAGAAAAAGTAATCTATTAGCTTTGCATCGAACCATGCTTTCCATTTGATCTATTTTGATTACAGCTATGTCAACACATAACCATCTCTCAGTTCTCATTCGCACGAGCATCTATATTTCTCGCCATTTCTCAATCAGCCTCCCTCCATTTTATACACCTGCACGAATGAGCTATGTACTGCAATATAGCAACATCAACATCAACAAACGAAATAAATCAAGTGTACCTTCTCTCCTCCAGGAAATCCTCCGGTAAGCCCTAAGAGCTCTTTATCGAAAGGGCCAACAGCAACATCGACTGCTTCCAAGTCCGAAACGCCCTTTTTACCCTTCTTTTCCTTAGGAACTGCTTCGTCTTTAAAAAGATTCTGCAGTCCAGCATCGGTCTTAAGCCCGGGTTCCCCTCCTTTAAGACCGCGCCCACCTAACAATGAACCAAGATCAAATCCTTCAGCTCGTACAGCTCCACCATCTCTCCGAACACGTACGGAGGATACAGCAGTCATGTCGTCTTGTGTAAGGCGACTTCCGAGGAAGAAAGAGCGCGATACGGCCGTTTTCTGACAAAGACTAAGCATAGAGGCCATGGCTGCGAGTAATGGCAAACTGAGTGACAAAGCAGAGTAGTAAACTAGATAGAATGCAAGAAGCAAGTGAATATGGAAAATTAGAGAGAAACAGTACAAAACAGCAGTAGGAACTTTGAAATTCGCACGTGAGAAGAGAGGGCGAGGATTCGTTTCGAACTTTGGACTCAAGGGGGAGTGTGCGGCTCAAAAGTGTACCGTGCTATTGTTATAGCGTAGTGGTCGAAGTGATACGGAGTTCCATGTTACCGTTGCACATTTTGTGCGCCTTCTGGAGTGGTGGAGAATGGGAAATCCCCCCCGGCCTTGGGTTCTCGTCGAGGAAACGGAGTGCCCCCGACTGCCGAGTTCGCAGGCCAACTACGGGACGCGAGGAAAAGACTGGAAGCGGGTATTCCGGAGTCCGTATTCTTCTTCGTCGGCCATCCAATTCATGTATTTGGGGATTCAAGCGTACGGTAACCGTAGCATTCACGCGGAATCCCTGATATTGAGCTAGAAGTCGGTTCATTCGCTATGGCATAGTTCTAACTGCGGTATTTATATAAGTCTAGAAAAACATGTGCATGATACGGAGTACAGCTGACGTCAAATTTATGACTTTCAAACGTCATCTTTACGTCGCAAAGGATTGAATTTATTTTCGTCACGAATAAGGGTGTGTGCCCATGTGTTCAAGTTAGGGTTTTTTCCCGTCGTTTTCACAGAAAATGGGACTTGCAACGACAAAATATTATGCCAACTTGGAAGGTACGGCAATTTGACGTTATTAACATCGCAACCTACTTCCAGCTCAGCTTCACACTTACACTGGAATCAAATCGCGACCTGATTTTAATCAAAATACTACCCTATTGACGAATAGAAAACCTGGATTGCACGCGTCAAACGTTTTCGAAATTTTTGCACGAAGGAGAGTACACGCTATTTTTTTCCCTGCTCGTCACGCGGATGTATGTACGAAAATGACAAGCATGTACAGAAAAAAAATCGTTGGGGTCTCAAACCTCCACTTTCATTCATGGGTCCTTTGCAAAAGTTTACGTCGTCCTCGTCTTTCACCCTCTTTCTCACTCGACAGCTCCTCTTTCTCTCTTATATACATGAGATGCAGCAAAAAAAGTATCAAATGAAAGATGTTTTATTTTCTTTTTTTATATATTTTTGGTCTGAGTTTGATGGCATATCGAATGATAAAAGATAAGAAAAAGAAACCTAGAAGCCATGGCGGAGAATCTACGTGCTGATGACGTCACATGTGTTAGAATATTGGGAGAATCGGCGGGTTTGGTTGATATAATATTAATTTTGTTCGCGTTGTATTATAGGTACGGTTCGCTTGGTTTGGTTCGAAGTTACGTTTCAGTTTACGTTTGGTTACGTTTCAGTTGTATTTGCGGTATTATAGTTTCGTCGGTATCGTTTGGTCCTATACGGTAGTGTAACATTTTAGTACGGTTATTTTGTGTTAAGTGCTAGTTGGTTGCATGCCATGAAGTTCCAGTTCTTCGTGAAATGTTAGGCGTGGCGTGAAATGTTCCGCGCGACAATGTGTTTTGTACGACGCACGTTCGCATGTGGACTGCGACGTGTATTGGACAGTTTCTTAGTGGGCTTTCGTGGCAGTGAGTTGTCGGTACCTTGGAAGGTATTTAGGGAACGACTTGTGGCAGCCTTTCATTATTAGTGGCAGTGACCAGAGTTAGCAATCTGAGTGAGTGAGTGAGTGAGGAAATATTGTAAGTGAGAAAAGCTTCAGTGAAATATATTTATGTTTTGCTGAATTTTCGTGTGATCTATAAAATTGTGAATTATTTTTATTTGCTTCCGCTGTGATTCGTGAGTGTATTTGTGAGCATCAGATCGAACCTGGTTTATAGCAACATGGTAGCATGACTTCGCTATGTCACAAAACCCTAAACATTTACAACGTCACAAAAACCTCGACGTCTACAACCGTCGCCGTTTTTTGTAGACGTCACCAATTTTAGGAAGTTTCGTAGTTTCGTAGTCGTCTACATTTCGTTTCGTACTCTATCGCACATTTTGTAGACGTCTACAACTGTCACATATTTGAAGTAATGAAGGTGCAAGTAACGATTAACAAAGGAACACTTTGAAAAGTACACCGTAAAATCTGTGCAAAAATCCAAAGTACCATTTCAAAGTTTTGATTACATGGGCACACACCCTAATGGTGCGTCTCTATGTACTTCAAACTTAGGGGAATTACTTTGTTTTTTAGCGCTGATCCGGCGGACCCGAATTTCACGTGTCCCTATGTGTAACAAAAAAAAATACTTAAGGGTGTGACGATTGTATGCGTTGACAATGCCCGTGACGTTTGTCAACGTCTACAATTTGTGATGACGCACAAATTGTTAAAAAACGGTCATTGACGTCGCATAATTTTGTGTGACATTTGTAGACATTTACCTTTTCAACCTTTTGTCTATGGATGTTGTCAAAGGCTGACGTTGCCTTCCCTGTACGGTTGCCTTTTTGGCAATTTCCGCGCGCTTTAAATCTCTCTCCCTATTAGGGAAACCTATACCATATTTGATATAATCACCATAAAATTAAGTTTTTTTTTTAACTCCTAGTGGATGCATTGATTTTTCTATTATTGTGTAAAGAATAAAAGATAATACGAAAAAACAAATAAAAACAATAATAATAAAATTTCGCCATTGTCCGGGTTAAAAAAAATAGCAATGATAATTGTGAGTTTTCATTATGTTTAGGCAAAAAAAGTTTTCTCCAGCTTCCCGCCGGTCACCATAAAGCTGCTTGGTGGAAGGATGAGGAATAGCGAAGTTTAAAGGAGAGAATGTGCGGCTGCGTGAGAGAGGCGGCGTGTGCGACTTGTTGGGGCGCCCTCAGAGATTTCTCAGGATTTCGTTAAATGGCATCAAAATTTCCAGACCCTTAGAATGGAAAAATCTGTTCTGAACTAAACGCGACAAAACTAAACAAATTGTGTACTTTGATGGACGCAAACAGACAAAAAATAACAAATACTGTACCTTTCGCCGTCGCTTAAATTCGTTTGAAATTTGTGTAAGATTTTCTACAAGTGTGATATAACACTAACAACAGATCGAACTTGTTTGTAAAGGGGTATTTAGGTGTTATAAATATAGAGTACTAAATTTGGTGGACGTCCGTGAAAGAATCGCGCGAATTAGAGTGCTATTTCGAAATATATAGCGATGGGTGTATTTAGGTGACAGCTAGGGGTCAAAATAATAGGTGGGTAACATTGAAACGGGTTAAGGGTCAAAGTAGTCGCGGAATTTAAGGCGTACGTCTATATAAAGTACTAATAGTGGTTTGGTACCTATTATGGTTCGTTTCGTACGATTTTTAGTACGAAATGTCATAATTCAAATTTGTAAGTTTCGTAGGTAGTTTCGCAAGTTAAATTCGCGACGCACGATCGTGCGGAGTCGCGTTTCGATTTGCGTGCACTTTTGCACGTAAATGCTACGTAGGAAATTGTAGTGTTTGAGTAGTTAGTAAATGCTACGTAGTTAGTGGGAGATTTCGCACGCTTTTGCATTAGTCAGTCGAGTCTTTGCTGATCAATGATTGGCCCAGGTAAAAGCCTGTTCAACGGAGCGTTGACTCTGGCCTGGCGAGTCCAGGGCGATGATGGATAAATAGTGAAGTGTCAGAGGAGAGTAGACATCTTTTCCTTTAGGGAAAAATTTGTGCAAATTCCGACTCATCTTGGTCTTGAGCGATTAAAACCAAATTGGAGAATTGGCATTTTGGCATTGAAATATCTTACAAACTAAGTAGTGTATTAGTAGTTAAGAGATGTAATTATTAAGAGTGGAGAGTAGAGGAAAATACTTTAATAAAAAGGGTTGAGCCACGAGGGCAAGAGACCAAACTAATGTTATGTGGATTGAAGCTTCTTCTAATTTAAAGTTAATCCTTATGTGAGTGTTTTCTAATGTTGATGTGTATTTTCCAATGTGTGGAATGTGTGGTTGAAATTGATTGAATTAATGAGATTTTTTCAGAGGTTAGAAATCCTATTACATATGGTTTAAAAGCTTTGGTTAGAAACCAAAGAGAAGTTTGCTCACTCGAATATTGACTGCCTTGACCGATAAGGGTGCTATAACCTATGTCGGTAGAACCACAATGTGAAATGGTAGGGGATTGGAGGAAAACTGAGTGATCACACTGCCAGCGGCCACTAGGTAGATGTGGGGCGTGCTCAAGTGCTAAGGACTAAGGCGGGGTGGGTAGTGTAGCCACCGCTAAAACTCACTCCAATTACCTAGAGGCCAAACAAACTTGCCTTCTCCTAGCAATGATTCATGTGTAGAGGGAGGTCTTCAAGCAATGGAGGGTGAGGATGTGAGGATTAGAGAACAAAAAGATCATGATGTAGTGGGAAATGGGAAATTTGCTGATGGTGGAGAAGGAAAGTGAAGCACTTTACTTCTTCGAGAGTAGAGGAGTCCAAAAATGACTAAAAACTTTTCAAACCCTAAATTGTTACCTTTGAGAACTTTTCAATTTTGTTGTTGCAAAATTTATGGTTGAACCTTACAGTTAAGAGCTTTCATTTTTGCTGTTGCAAAATTTGTGGGGAAATTTTTACCTTTTTGCATCAATGTTTGGGAAATTGAAGAATTGAATTTGCACTAAGTTACTTTCAATGTCTTATTGATTTCTCATATTTTGATCTTTTTCAAAGGATTTGTTAAGGAGAAGAAATTTAGGATTGGAGCAATCAGAGGACTTCAAACCTGCAGCAAATTTATTTGGGAAATTATATTCTATCTTTCTTTTGTTTCATTTTTTGTTATAATGGCAAATTTGGCATGGAAACGTGAAATGGAGAATGCCTTGAATGTTTTGAACAAATGTAGTATAAATTGGTCAAAAGATTTATTAATCATGCTGATGTTGTAGATGAAACAACTTATGAGTTGAAAAGCGAATTGAAGGATGTTAAGGAAAATGGAAATGTTTCAAATCAAAAAATGGATGAGCTAATTAATTTAATTCACACCATAAATGACGTTAATGACCAAAAGGGTGAGAGTAGTAAGAGAAATGCCAGTTTTAGAGAAGATAATCACGATAGACCTAAAAAGATAAGGGATCTGAAATTGTCTATCAATGAAGCACCATCATTTGATGATAAGAAGATTGAAGAGTTAGATGCTTGGATTTTTGATATGGAGTATTATTTGGAATATAGAAACTGTGATCATGATGATCACACTTCTTTTGCTGTTAGCTGTCTGAATGGTGATGCTCAAATTTGGTATTACACTCAGAAAAGGTCTAATTTGATTATTGATAATGATGATTGGGAAACTCTTAAAACCGCGATCAAATCGCGTTTCTTGTTTGTCACTTATTAATCCAGAATGGAAGAAAAGTGGTTGAACTGTAAGCAAACTGGATCTGTGAAAGATTATATTGTGGAATTTGACTCATCCAACATTCATATCATAAGTTTGACTGATGAAATGGCTAGGTTGCATTTCTTGAACTATTTGAATCCCATACTGAAATCAGAACTGAAACATCAAAAAATTGTTAATTTGAACGAATTTCAAGATAAGTCATTGGAATTACAGGATGAGTTGGGGTATAATCGTGAAACTCGATCACTCAGGGGAATTTTCACTAAAGTATCAAAGTAGGGTGAGGAGGAATTTGAGGAAGAAGGTTTGAATGCAGGTTTGGTTAATAGGCAGAATATCTTCAAGGGTTATCAGAGGGGTGGACAGACTGTTAATGCACGAAATAAATTTCAGAATAGAGGGGACAACATTAAGAGTCCTAAACCAAGCATTAATGCTCAAAAACCTAATTTTACCATTCCCCTATGCACTATTTGTCAGAAAAAGAGGTCATAGGGCATCTGAGTGTGCACAACTGAAGAAAATTAATTGTTATAGCTGTGGAGAGGAGGGAGATTTGAGCAGTAAATGCACCAAACCAAAGAAGAAAGTCATTTTTTTAAATGTGGAGGTCCAAATCATTACGCCAAGGACTGTACAGATAAGGGATCTCTTAAAACAGTTGATGTCAATAAAGGTCTTCAGGAAGATATTGCATTATACCTAGCTGAACAGGAAGCCAAAGAGGTGGGAAACAGAAAAGACTAGCTGAAAGTCCTCAGTTGAGTCGACCAGATCCAGAGGTTAAAGAGTTAACTTTGGAGGGCAAGCTAATGAATGGAAAGGCTTGGAGAGCTGAATTTATTATGATGCTAACTACACTATATAGTTTGAACAATCATTCTGATGAAACTTTTAACAAAAGACTTATGTTAGGAGAGTTAACTAACGATGACACCAAACACAGTTTGATCAGATTTTGAGTCTTTAGTGGAAGGAAAACCATTGAGAGTTATGGTAGATTCAAGTGCTACACATAATTTTATTTCACATAAGTTTGTTGAGGAAAATATAATTCCTACTGTCATAAGGGAAAAACCTTTACATGTTCAGGTGGCAAATGGTAATAAGTCCACATTAAATTTACAAACTGACACGATTGAAGTTGATATCCAGGGTCATAAAATGAAAGTTGTGCGTGAAATAATGAATTTGGGTAGTGAGTAGCTAATACTGGGAAAGCCTTGGTTAACTGAACATAACCCTCAAATTAATTGGGAAACTAACACCTTGAAAGTGAAGTCTAAAAACGGTTAGAAGGTTTTACAAGCATTACCTTTGAAGAAGTTGCATAGGAATCATATAAATAACATAACCAAGTTGGGAGTGGAAGGTTTGATTTCGA
This sequence comes from Zygnema cylindricum, assembly GCA_037447655.1. Taxonomy (NCBI): domain Eukaryota; kingdom Viridiplantae; phylum Streptophyta; class Zygnematophyceae; order Zygnematales; family Zygnemataceae; genus Zygnema; species Zygnema cylindricum. The sequence goes on along the minus strand of JBBHKE010000853.1, from coordinate 11,831 downwards.
CTAAACAATTTAAAAAGCAATTAAAAGATAAAACAAATCATGCTTTTTGGTTATTAGTAATTGAGGCAGTTACTGATAAAGGGGGGGAGAAAACACTAACATTGATGTTATTCCTAAATCATACACCACTAAAACTCTTGAAAAACAGAAATCTGATTTTGTAAGTGACATGAATACATCTTATGCTTCTTTTAAAGATTTGATCATTGAATTTAGAGATGTTTTCTCGAGTGACTTACCCTCAAGGAGGCCACCTTCTTGAGATGTGGAACATATTATTAACCTTGAACATGGATGTAATCATTTGTTATAGGAATTTAGAAGCATAGCTTCTTTGAGTAGGAGGTGTTAAAGAAACAGATCAAGGAGCTTCTGGAGAAAGGACATATTCAGCCCAGCAAGTAACTGTACGGAGCACCTGTTCTCTTTGTCAAAAAGAAGGACGGAACGTTGAGGAAGTGTGTCGACTATCGTAATCTGAACAAGATTACGGTGAAGGATAAGTTTCCGTTACCTTTAATTTCTGATTTGATAGATCGTTTGAAAGGCGCTAAATTATTTTCTTTGATTTACCTGCGTAGTGGCTTTAATCAGGTGCCAATTAGAACTCAAGATGTTGATAAAACTGCTTTTAGAACTAGAGTCGGTCATGTTGAATGGATGGTGATGCCATTTGGTTTGGCGAATGCACCACCTACTTATCAAAGATTAATGAAACAAACATTTTCTGATTTTATAGATGAATTTGTTCAAGTGTTTATAGATGATATTTTAATTTACAGCGAATCTAAAGAACAACATGTAATTCATCTAAGGAAAGTGTTGGAAAGGTTAAGGGAAAGAAAGTTATATCGAAAATTGTCAAAATCTAACTTTCTTAAAAGTGAACAATTATTTTTGGGACATATATGTTGATTTGAGGCAGCTGGTGCCACTAAAGAAGATGAAGAAGCACCGGCAGTTGCCATGATAATAAATTGTGCAAAGAGGAAACTCTCACGAAATCCCACAAACAACCAACTTCACAATGAAGCCCTAAACAAACCAGACACACGCTAAGCCTGCAAATTTCCCACAATATAAAATATACACCAAACAACCCACATGCAGAATTTCACAAAGTTTTGCCAAAAGATCACAATGATCTTATAATTCAAACACACCCAAAAACTGCTTCGCAGTATTTCCTACACAACAATCCTACTTTTCCTAAAGTAATCTAAGTCCTATATGTACAAGTGAGCCTACGGTTGATCACACCGTACTACAACTAGCGTGGTCAAATGGTACACTACTCTTCATTAACAAAAATCCCACCGTCGAATGCACATAATTATTTCCACCAATCAGACAGCAGCTAGAAATGAAATAGTACGCGGTTAAAGTTCGTCCGCTGAAATGACGGTACAGTCAATACTTCTCTTCCAAAAATGACGGCGGACTTCGTCCGCTTTCCACGTATTCTTTCATCACCGAAGATGAACCTCCACGTATAAATTTGGTCCTCAAATGTAACTGTACCTTTTCTTCTAGAACAACCAAACTTGACTTTCTCACGGACCGACACGTGTGCCTAAAGTGCACCGAATCTGTGTACTCCCTTTCGAGTTACATACTCACTAAATCATTTTCCCGTCAATTTATCTTCATACAAACAGACTCATATGCAGAACACCTTTCTTGTGCAGACTGCTATAGCTGCTATGACTGCTATGACTGCTTTGACTGCTATGATCTGTCAGCGCAGCTGTGATATTAGAGCAGCGCAGCTGCGATGTCAGATCAGAGCACCATAGCAGCACAGCAACAAGTGTAGAGTGCTCAAGGTTTGTAGCTGCGATGTCAGACTTAGAGGAGGAGGATGATTCTCCACAAGGGGACCAGCCAGAGGGTCCAAAGTGGGACTAGAAGAAGCGAGAGGAACACTTTCAAAAATAACCTATTCTTTGATTTTGGAATCTTTTTCAAAATCTGTCATACCAAAAACATCTACCGATCTGCTCTCTTCTTTAACCTGAATATTTCTAGCAGTCTGAAGAGTATTCCTATCCCTATTAAATACTCTATAGCCCACGGACTCATATTCAGAACACCTTTCTTGGGCAGACTGCTATAGCTGCTATGACTGCTATAACTGCTATGAGTGCTATGATCTGTCAGCGCAGCTGTGATATTAGAGCATCGCAACTGCGATGTCAGATCAGAGCACCATAGCAGCACAACAACAAGTGTAGAGTGCTCAAGGTTTCTAGCTGCGATGTCAGACTTAGCGCAGCATGGCAACATAGCAGCAAGATATAGAGAGAACTTAAGGTTTCCAAAACAACACTCCCCTAAACCTTTAGACTCTCTCAGCCACTGAGTCCACATTCCTCTCTACAGAATTTCAACTTAGGTGCAGGTAAAGACTTAGTCATCATATCTGCTACCATCTTCTCATCCGGAAGATAACTTAGCTTTAAAATTCTGTTCATCACCTTCTCTCTTACAAAATGCAGCTTGATGTCAATGTGCTTGCTTTTGAAGTGATGACTCGGGTTGGATGCAATCGCAATAGCTGCTTGGATGTCACACCACACTATTTGAGGTCCGGATTGCATAAAATGAAGTTCTTGGAGGAGGGACTTCACCCATAGTAACTCCTTGACAGCTGAGCTTGCTGCCATATATTCAGCCTCCATTGTAGACTGAGCTGTTACCTTTTGAAGCTTGCTGCTCCAGCAGCATGTTCCAGTTCCAATCTTCAAAATGAATCTAGTGGTGGAACGGCGGCTTGGCATGTCTCCATAGCTAGCATCGCTCCATGTCTGAATTTTGACTTCATCTCCACCGAGAGCAAGTCTAAGATTCCGTGTTCCTACAAGGTACCGAAGAACCCTTTTTGCGGCCTCCCAATCTGTTTTCCTTAGATTCTGCAAACTTCGACTCAAAGCGCCAACTGCTGCCGCAATATCCGGCCTTGTGCAGTTCATGAAGTAAATTAGGCTACCAACAATCTGCCGGTATGGAATGGTGGCCATAAAATCTGCCTCCCCTGACTCCAAGGTATCGTCAAAAATGATTCCTCCATCGGTCTCCATGCCTTCCACTTTCTGCTTAAATTCCATGGGTGTGGCACTTCTGTTTGCCTCAGCCATGCCAAACTTTTCAAGCACATTTCCTATCGCTTCACGTTGCGTTAGATGGGTTGTTCTCCTATCTCTATCCCTTTCTACTTGAATTCCAAGAATATACTTTGCCTCACCTAAGTCCTTCATCTCAAATCTTGAATTTAAGGCTGCCTTTATTTTGTTAATTTCATTTAATGACTTGCTTAACAACAGCAAATCATCTACATATACCGCAATGTACATAATCCCATCTTTCCCTTCCATAACATAGACTGAGTGATCTGAGCTAATCCTGACGAATCCTAGAGTGGTAAGAAACTCATCTAGTTTTAGGTTCCACTGACGTGGAGCCTGCTTCAAACCATACAGGGATTTCAACAGTTTACAGACCATATTTTCTTTTCCAGTCTCTATTTTATTTTCCAGTCTCTTCATACCTTTCAGGCTGCTTCATATAAATTACTTCCTCTAAATCTCCATGCAAAAAAGCTGTCTTAACATCTATTTGATGTAGTTCCATATTCTCAATGGCCGCTAAGGATAACAAAATTCTAACAGTTTGGAAATCGGACAACCGGAGAAAAAGTCTCTTCATAGTCAATTCCCTCCTTGTGACTATAGCCTTTAGCAACAAGCCTAACTTATATCTTTCAACAGAGTTATCTGGATTCAGCTTTACTTTAAAGACCCACTTATAGCCGATGGCTTTTTCGGTCTGGTTGAAGCTCCACAAGCTTTCAAAGTTTGAGCCTCCATTATCGATCGCATTTCATCGTTAGCCGCAGCGATCCATTGATCTTTTTCCGGAGCTGAAAAGGCTTCTTGTATTGTGACCGGTTCCATCATGCTGGCAGATAATAGAGCAGTTTTGCAGCTTCGCAATTTCGCAGCGTCGCAGCTTTGCAGCTTCGGAGCGTCGCAGCTTTCTAGCTTCGCAGCGTCACAGCTTAGCACCTTCGCAGCATCGCAGCTTCGTAGTTTCGCAGCGTCGCAGTTTTCAGTTAGATCCAGTGATTCGACAGAAAATAGCGCAGCTTCGCAGTGTCGCAGCCTGCTGCTTTGCCTTTTTCCCCCCGGAAAATCTGAGGCTGGAATTGTTGGATCCGTAGGTTGCCGCCGAGGAGGAGGTGGTGGAGGAGGAGGATGATTCTCCACAAGGGGACCAGCCAGAGGGTCCAAAGTGGGACTAGAAGAAGCGAGAGGAACACTTTCAAAAATAACCTATTCTTTGATTTTGGAATCTTTTTCAAAATCTGTCATACCAAAAACATCTACCGATCTGCTCTCTTCTTTAACCTGAATATTTCTAGCAGTCTGAAGAGTATTCCTATCCCTATTAAATACTCTATAGCCCACGTACTCATATTCAGAACACCTTTCTTGGGCAGACTGCTATAGCTGCTATGACAGCTATAACTGCTATGAGTGCTATGATCTGTCAGCGCAGCTGTGATATTAGAGCATCGCAACTGCGATGTCAGATCAGAGCACCATAGCAGCACAACAACAAGTGTAGAGTGCTCAAGGTTTCTAGCTGCGATGTCAGACTTAGCGCAGCATGGCAACATAGCAGCAAGATATAGAGAGAACTTAAGGTTTCCAAAACAACAATATAGTTAGTGGAGAAGGTGTTAAAACAGATCCATCCAAAGTTACTGCAATACAAAATTGGAAGCAACCCACTAATGTCACAGAAGTTAGATCATTTTTGGGATTGGCCACTTATTACATGAAATTTATCAGGAACTTCAATATGATCGCCGCACCATTGACGGATTAACTTTAGGAGAAGGAGATGTTTGTGTGGGGAGCCGATCAAGAGAGAGCTTTTGAGGAACTAAAAGGGAAGTTGACATGTGCTCCTACACTGGTATATCTTGATCTTGCTGGAGAATTTGAAATTTTGATCACTATTGATGGTTTTGATAAAGGTCTAAGTGCAGTCATAAGTCAAAAAGTTGGCAAACATTTTTAACCTATTGCTTTTGAGTCAAGGAAATTTAATGATGTTGAAAAGAACTATCTAGCACGAAAAAAGAATTACTTGCAATTGTTCATGCATTGGTGAAATGGCGTTGTTATTTCCATAGTAAAGAATTTACAGTTCACTGTGATAATAAGGCACTCTCCTATCTACAAAGATTAAAGAATGCATAGATTATGACTGGCAGATAGGTTAAGTGGATGCAGAAATTAGCATATTTCAAATATAATGTCAAACATATTCTAGGAAAGACAAATGTAGTCGCAGATCCTTTAAGTTGATGTTTTGAAATAAGTGTGATGGTTTGGGATGAATTATTTTTAGATGCTGTTAGAAATGGTTATGATAAAGATCCTCATTTTGCTATGATTTGCAAGAATATTTGGGGAGGCAATTGTGACCCATTAATGAGAGACATGTCAAAAACTTTAGAATAGAGGATGGTTTACTATATTTGCGAACAAAGGATAGGTTATGCATTCCTGAAATGGGAGACTTAAGAAAACATTTTTTACAGGAAGCCCATGAGCATTTAGGACATCTAGGTCGAGATAAAACTCTTAGTCGGTCGCAAAGTAAACTGTTTTGGCCAGGGATGGCAAAAGAGGTGTCGAAACACGTGGAAAGTTGTGTCCCTTGCCAACATGGTAAACCTAGTAACCAGAAACCTAGAGGTCTCTTAAAACCTTTAGATATCCCCGAAAGACCATGGTCATATGTCAGTATGGATTTTATTGTCAGGTTACCAGCTACATCTAGAAGAAATGACAATATCATGGTCGTAGTCGATAGGTTCAGTAAAATGGCAATCTTTATCCCTTGCAAAACTACTCATTCAGTTGTAGATATTGCAAAGTTATATTTTGACAACGTGGTGAGACATCATGGAGTTCCCCTGTCTATAGTCACTGATAGGGATTCTATATTGACGTCTGCATTTTGGAAATAATTGTAGCAAAATTTAGGCACTGAATTAAAAATGAGTAGCTCTTATCATCCTCAGACAGATGGACAGACAAAAAGGATGAACCGTACATAGGAAGAAATGCTTAGGACTGTTTGTAGTGGAGTTCTCAACACAGGGGAATCTAAACTGCCATTAATGGAATTTGCATACAATTCATGTAAACATGCTAGTACAGGATTCTCACCGTTTGAAGTTGCAAACGGATACCAACCGAGAGAAGCATTAGACTTAATAACAGGGGTCACTCAAGAGAATAGGGGTTCTGGAACGGAATTTTGGGAATACATTCAAACGGTTTGGAAAACAGTTCGGGAGGCATTAGTGGAGGCACAAAGAAGGCAAGAACTAAATGCTAATCGCAAACGGGGTGATTGGATGGTAAGCACAGGTGACAAGGTTTCGCTTTCAACAACTCATTACAGGTGCAAGATCGAGGGACAAGGGGATCCTATGGGAAATTTGCTCCTAAGTACATGGAACCATTTACTGTAATCGAGATGATATCGTCAGTTGTTGCCAAATTGGACTTTCCGCTTTCAACAAAAATTCATCCAGTGATACACATCAACCAGTTAAAACTAGCAAATTTTCGACCAATTGAAAGAGAATTGGAATTGGATCCCTCAATAATTATAGAACTTGAGGGTCACAAATGGGTAATAGATTGGGTTAGTTAACGGTTTAAGGTCGGCAATACTATATTCCGGCAAGTGCATTATCTACGAATGCTAGAAGATGAGTTATCTTTAGAAGATAAACATTCTGAGTTTTTGCAAAGGTATTGGAGGGATAATAATATAGAAGTCATGCTTGAGAATGAAAGAGTTTTAACCGAGGGCAGTTTAAAATAAGGAGGGGATGATGTAACTGTAATTGCAGATCAAACTTGTTTGTAATGGGGTATTTAGGTAATATAAATATAGAGTACTAAATTTGGTGGACGTCCGTGAAAGAATCGCGCGATTTAAAGTCATATTTCAAAAGATATAGCGATGGGTGTATTTAGGTGACAGCTAGGGGTCAAAATAATAGGTGGGTAACATTGATACGGGTTAAAGGTCAAAGTATTCGTGGAATTTAAGGCGTACGTCTATATAAAGTACTAATAGTGGTTTGTTACCTATTATTAGTGTTGGGTATCGGGTAAATTCATATCGCGATAATCTCGATATTCGATATATCGAATATCGATCGAGCTGGATCCTCGATATATCGTACCGAGACCAACATATATTATCGCGATATATAGAATTTTTTAAATTTATTTATTTTTATTTTTTTATATAATATGTTAATTTAGCGAAAAATCAAATTGTCTAATACGCCACGTACGCCGTGATTTCCGTTCCGTGACTTAAAGGTAGACGCCGCAAAATGTAACCGACAAAAAAATACTAATTTTGAAATTCTAATGATTAATTATTTCGGGTATGGTTACACGAGGAGGTCTCTGTAGTAGTACGGACAACAAAATTTATGTATTACAGAGGCCTCGGGTACATCGCGTGTCTTTTGTCAAAAAGTTTTACATACGTGTTCTGATATGAGTGGTTCCACGTAAGCTGACTACCAAATCTCAAAAATCTTTGAATATTTGGAAACCGACCTTTTTCGTCTGGAAAATCGTACCTGCGTATGACGTACGTGTACTTCACAAGTGTACCTCGTCAATGTACCTCAGAGATCTCCTTCACTCTGCTGACTTTCAGGAAAAAACCGTATTTCTTTACGGCAAAGATTTTACAGTCACTTTGTCCAAAGTCACGAGACTTTGAAAACCTGTGGGATTTTTTTTTTTTTAGCTTCGATATATTGACGATACGATATATCGGTGATATATCGCGATGATTTGAAATTCGATATATCGAAGCGATATATCGATTATCGGGTACCAAAAATTCGATATATATCGAATATCGGCAAACGGTCCTCGATACCCAACACTACCTATTATGGTTCGTTTTGTACAATTTTTAGTACGAAACGTCATTATTCAAATTTGTAAGTTTCGTAGGTAGTTGCGCAAGTTAAATTCGCGACGCATGATCGTGCGGAGTCGTGTTTCGATTTGCGTGCACTTTTGCACGCAAATGCTACGTAGTAAAATGTAGTGTTTGATTGGTTAGTAAATGCTACGTAGTTAGTGGGAGATTTTCACACACTTTTGCATTGGTCAGTCGGAGTCCTTGCTAATCAATGATTGGCTCAGGTAAAAGCCTGTTCAACGGAGCGTTGACTTTGGCCTGGCGAGTCCAGTGCGATGATGGATAAATAGTGAAGTGTAAGAGGAGAGTAGACATCTTTTCCTTTAGGGAAAAATTTGTGGAAATTCCGACTAATCTTGGTCTTGAGCGATTAAAACCAAATTGGAGAATTGGCGTTTTGGCATTGAAATCTCTTGCAAACTAATTAGTGTTTTAGTAGTTAAGAGTTAGAATTATTAAGAGTGGAGAGTAGAGGAAAGCACTTTAATAAGAAGGGTTGAGCCACGAGGGCAAGAGACAAAGCTAATGTTATATGGACAGAAGCTTCTTCTAATTTAAAGTTTATCCTTATGTGAGTGCTTTCCAATGTGGATGTGTATTTTCCAATATGTGGAATGTGTGGTTGAAATTGATTGAAGTAATGGGATTTTTTGAGAGATTAGAAATCTTATTACATGTGAATACGTGTTCGTGTTTGTGTTTGGAAAATACTTTGTTTTAAAAAACATCTTCCCTTTGTTTTAAAGATAAGTTTGAAGATGACGTTTTTTGGCGGGGTCGTGGGTCGAATTACATAAGACGACAACATGTAGTACATTTTAAATTCAACGATGACACAAAATTTACTTCTCATTTTTTATATTTCTTTTTATGGTTAAAACTTACGCGGTATGAATCAAAGTTTTACAGGAAAACGACAGAAAAAAAAACCCTTACTTAGGCACATGGAGACGCACCACTAAGGGGTGTGCCCATGTAACCGTTACTTTAAAGTGGTAATCCTTGAATCGCTATTAGTGTAATTAACGCTAATTCGGCGCCCCAATTTTTTTGACCCTAAAACCTTAAAGAGAATTATTTTTAAGTTAATTAAGGTACTGGTTGTAATAGGATCTCATACCTCTCGGAAAATCCCATTACTACAACCAATTTCAACCACACATTCCATACATTGGAAAATACACATCCACATTAGAAAGCACTCACATAAAGATAAACTTTAAATTATAAGAAGCTTTTGTCCCCATAACATTAGTTTGGTCTCTTGCCCTCGTGGCTCAACCCTTCTTTTATAGTGTTTTCCACTACTCTCCATTCTTAATATTTCTATCTCTTAGCTACTAAAACACTACTTTGTTAGCAAGAGATTTCAATGCAAAAATGCCATTGCTCCAATTTGGTTTTAATTGCTCAGGACCAAGATCAGTCAGAATTTCCACAAACTTTTCCCAAGGAAAAGATGATTATTTTTCTCTTAGACTTCACCATTTATCCATCATCGCCGTGGACTAGCCAGGCTAAAGTCAACGCTCCGTTGAACAGGTTTTACTTGGGCCAATGAAAATGCAAAAGGACTCAGACTTACCAATGCAAAAGCGTGTGAAATCTTTTACTAGCTACGTATGATTTACTAACCGATTAAACGCTACATTTCACTACGTAACATTTACGTGCAAAAGTGCGCGCCAAACAAAACACGACTTCGCACGAACGTGCGTCGCAAATTTCACACGCGAAACTACCTTCAAAATTCCATAAAGTGAAAGTGACGTTTCGTACTAAAAATTGTACGAAACGAACCATCGTGCATACCAAACGAAATATTGATTTATTTGGTACTTTTAACCGTGCGCCTGAAATTTCGTGGCTAGTTTGACCCTTAACCTGTTACAATGAACACCCACTCGTTATTTTGACCTCACGCTGTCGCCTAAGTACACCAATCATTATATCTTTTAAAATAGAACTCCAAATCGTGCGATTCTTTCGTGAACGTCTACCGAATTTAAAACTCTATATTCGTAATACTTAAATACCCATTTACAAACAAGTTCAATGCACTATTACTGTTACATTGGTTAATTAGCGTTATTAACTCTAATTTTTCGTCATCTTGAATAGAGTGGTGTACAGAGCGTGTCATTCCGTACAAAATGGTAAGTAATAAAATACGAAATATGCATTAAAAATAAGATTAATTTTTGTTTTTTTCAGAAATGTGAAAAATCCAAATTAGAGTTAATAACATTAATTATTTTTTAAGTTACTAACGATTCACAATGTTTTTTGTATTCTAGTGATTATTTTTTTGTATTTTGCAGAGCGTTCGAATGTGCGAAAATGATCGTTATTTTGAAATGTGACGGTCGTAGACGTTGGTACAATTTGTGACGGTTGTACACGACTACAAAACTTAGGACAATCGGTTATGTCTATATAGTATAATGTTGTGTATCGGCAAAGTTATTATCGCGATAAATTCTATATTCTATGCATCCGCGGTAAAAATACACCGGCACATCAAGTCGATGTATCTATAAACCATTGCGATGTTGAGCTTCTTGATATGCCGAATCGATATATCGGTTATTGTGTTCCCCAAATCAAGTAGATGTCAAATATCAACGAAGGGCTTTCGAAATGCAACAAATAAAAATAGCGACGGGTAGTAAACATCTAGATTTTTTTGATATTGTGGATGTCTACCATTTTTTTACATTGTGACATCATGTTCACTTACTGACAACGTCAACATCACTAATTTAAGAATTTCCCGCCATGGCTTTTCCCATTTATTTTCTATTATTTTCTCACTCCATTTTTCATCAAAATAGGCCTTTCAAAGCTGTTCCACTTCATTCGAGTATTGTCATGTCTCAATCTATTAAAAGCGGAAGAGTGAGAGGGAGAGGGAAAGTGACGACGGTATAAGCTTTTGCAGAGGAACCACAAATGATAATAGAGGTCTATGACCCGTGCAATTTTGTTCCAACACTTGCACATGATGCAGATGATAATAGAGGTGCGAGACCCTTGCATTTTTTTTCAACACATGCACATAATGGGCAAGAGAAAAAAATAACGTTTACTCTCTCTCTCTCATGCTCGAAAACTCCGAAACGCACAGCGCATAGTTGTTCGAGTGGTATTTTCACTAAAATCACATCATTAAAGGTTTTTATGGATTGGACTAGCATGCCCAAGGGTCGAATAGAGGAAAACCTCAAAATGAGTAAAAAAATGACTAACTTGGAGTACATGCAAAACATCGAGATGACAATAATTGTATTGTGGTAAATGCAATTTTTTCATGAAACAAAAAAGTTTAAAGGTAGTATCTTACTAATCAAGGGAACGACAAAAAAACAAACCCCGATACTTTAACCAGTTAACACACCCCTGCCCTAATAACTTTCGAGTCGTTTCTAAGCAATTTGGTTGTTTTTTTTATGGTTTTGATAATTTTTAGCGCTCTTACGTACACAAGTCACATTAAGTAATTATGCTAAATTTTGTACATCCATTTCATTTGACTAAGAGTATTTGATTAGTCTTTTATCTAGACCCATATGCTATCCCCAATATATGGTGAAAAATCAAACAACATTTGGCACTTTGATGCAAATTCCTAATTTAATTGTAATGATGAGAATTTTTTCAAAATACTTATGTCATAGTTTATATATTTGATTAATAGCTTATTTGATTTGCCATGTCATAAACCAGTGTGATGTTAAAATGCAAAGTGATGCGTCGACAAAATTTCAATGTGGCCACACAAGGAA
>JBBHKE010000850.1:0-11156 GCA_037447655.1 Zygnema cylindricum | reverse complement strand
CATTAGCTCTGCTTGCGGCCTCATATGAACAGGAAAGAAGTTGACCAAGGAATTTGAGGTGTACATAGCGGTTATGGACCACTGTTTGTATATTTTGGATCACCACTTTTAGAATCCTCGGAGCACTGCAATAAAGGTAAATTGTCTGCCATTTTGTAGAAGCTTCTGTTTGGAGTTTTACATTTTGGCGTTTTGCCGACTATTTTTTGTTGACATTTTTTTGGCCATTTTCATTAGATTTATTTTTTTCCTGGCTGTGCGAAGAGCATTTTTTCTTTAGTTGATATGGTATCAAAGCACACCTGGACTATATTCTGCTCTGGCAAATGGTGGTTGATTTAGATGTACTCGAGGTGATGGGTATTTGTTGAATGGCGGAACTTGCATTACCGTTCTGACAATTTTGCGGCAGCTAAAACCGGCGAAATATATCGCTTGAAAATTAGGCTAGTCTTTTTTGTGAGCTTCCGGTATGTGTCATCAAATTAGTCTGTGAAACATTCTTTCCAAAAACAACGAGGTGGCCAAGAAGCCTGGCATAGTTAGTAGTGTGACAAGCTTTATTAGGCTGGTAATAGAGTTATAAGACGTCTGCTATTACTAGTGTTACTGGCCTGAAATCCTAGTAGCAGTGCAAGATAAATCTATGATCTTCTTGATACTTAATGCAAATAATCATGATTATTGTGATTGTTGGTCAGTAAAGCCAAAACTTGGCCAGCTACACCAGTTACAGTGTTCGTATACTCTACTACGTGCAGCTGATTAATATGAGAAACAAGTCTTTAGTAAAACAGTGTGACGGTAAACCATGTGAAGCCATGGGAACAAAAGGGGCGGCAAGTCCAAAACCGGAAAACTACACCTTGAATCGTTATTAACGTATAGAAATTATTAGTGTAAAGAAAAAATTAGTGCCATTCATTATAATTTAGTGCCAGGAGACGTGGCAGATTATGGTCCTCGTCTTTAAATAGTGTAACTTATTCTATTTAAGGTATCAATGTCAAAATTTTGGAATGCTGATATAGAGTACATAAGGCTAATAACGATTCATGGTGTACAGGTGGAGGGAAGCAAGCAAAAAGGAAAAGCAATGCGAAATAAATCAACACAAAAAAAGGCGTTGAAAACAAAGACTCTCAAAGAAGTAACAACCACTAAAGGAAAGCCACAACAATGTGCCTAAACTGATGTTAACCAGCTAAACTTCTACATAACTAAAGTTCGATAAAAAGCAACACTCTTAAGTGCCCCAAGCTCGAGGGAGAAAGTTGAGGGAGATTCGCAACCCACCGATGATCCATAACCGCTAGCGGTCCGAAGAAGGTACAGGCTAGTAACACCAGTTATAGCATTACGGTACCAATAGGTGTTGTTGATGTATTATAATGACTAGTACAGTTTTGTTCAAGGAACTGTACCAATTCACCTGATGGAGAAACTATTTAGCAACTATATAGCTGGATAAATAAAAAAAAAACGAGGGTAACCCATCTGAGTCCGAGCATACAAAAGGGGTGGCATGGCCAAAACTGAAAAACTACAATAAAAAGCAAAAAGAGTGATGGGAACACAAAAAAAAGAAAAAAAAAAAACAATCAACAAGGAAAATAAAAGCACACAAACTCAAAATGAAAAGCACGACAACTCACAAAACCAAAACTACAACCCAAACCCCAAATCAATTAAACATCTACGAAAATCAACCCCGTAAGTCCCCCCAGCCAAGGGGAGCACGTTAAGGGATTTCCAGAACACGGCGACGATCCATAACCCCAACAGCCGATCGGAGGATAATAGAAGACTGCACTCGCTGTAAAGCCACTGATAAGCGTTGACGATAAAAAAAAGTACGGACCGAAGGAGGGCTCCCAGATCCTCAGCGCTCGAAAGCACGTCGAGCACAAGTACGGAGAAACTCTTCTAGTGCAACACCCAAACAACGAAAGATCTCCACCGCCATCAGAATAAAGTCATCCATAGGGTCCCGGTGGGCATAATCACGCTCCTTCGCCTTAGCGGCATCACGAGCTGCCACCCTAACATATCGAGCCGCCTGTCCAACAACTGTAGCTGAAGTAGGGTTCGCCAGAACAATATCACCGAAGATGCGACGGGCACCATCAAGCAAAACAACATCGATCCGACGCAAGGGAATAATATGAGAAACCTCTCGACGCACAAAAAAGCCCCGTTCCGAAGCGATAGTTGCAACGGTGTCGCGAATAGTGTCGTGCGCCTAGATCAAATCTCCCCCATGGAAGCAACGAAGCAAATGGACACCATCGGGCCCCAAGACACGACCGCATGCACAAACAAGAGAGCCAAGTAAAGAAGGGTGGGGGAGGCCAAGGCGAAATCGTAGGGCGGTGGTGAATTGAGCAGGTGAAAATCGAAGAGTGGACAAAATAGGTGTGGGGAAAAGCCAAGACCCAGAACCAGGTCAACCACAAAAGAGAAGACGGGCGCGCAAAGAATTGGAGGGAAGCGCCTTGAGAAGGTTGGATTTAATGGCGGCGACAACCCGATCGGAAATCGATTCTTGGACACGCTCAACAGATTTTGTAACAAGGGTGGAGAAAATCGGCACATCCATTAGGACATGGAGAGGAAGAGAACGTGATGCATCCAATAGAGACCGTTGGAAGGCGAACACACCGTCTGAAACCCGGGGGATAACAGTAGCTAGAACAGGGGTGTCCCCAGCCAAGAAACGGGAAACAAGAGTAGAGGCAATAAGTCAACAACTTCCCGAATAGGAAGCGGGAGCAATATGAGCAGTGGATAATAAACCCAACCCCCAAGTAGAGACAGGGAGGGATTCCTGAATGCGGGCCGATAGCCCAAACTCGCGATCAAATATCTCACGACCTAACAGAGTGTGGAAGACGTCCATGAGGCGATCGTCAAAAGCCGAGAGAGAGGAGGCAAATGTCGAGGTGGGAGGGGAAGTACGAGTAAGGTAAGAAGGGCGGTGGGGAAAAAACCCGGTTAATATAGCAAAAGCAACTTGGGGATCGGGAAGGTGAGGAAGGTCGTCCACTTGGGCCAAATGTGTCTGTAAAGCATCATGAAGGAATTGGGTCACGAAAGCATCTGAACCAAGGGGGCAACCAAGCACACGAATGCCATCGGAGGGAGAAGGGGTTTGAAAACTAGGAGGGGGAGTAAACGAAAGTGGAATATCATGAGGAGACCAAATAACACACTTCGATGGTTAGACTGAAAGGTTGAGTTCGGCTAAACGTTCCTTGAAGATACCATATGCCAACACGAATTGTTCTTTGGGGCTAATTATGTGGGTATCATCTGCGACCGAAGTGAAAGGCAAGAAGGGAAGGCGGCTGCCGAGGCACAAAGGGCCCGGTAATGGGCGAGGGCGAACAAAGGTCCGCCGAGAGGATCGCCTTGCCGAGTGCAAGTAGCAGAGGAGAGAGGAATGAGATCACCATTGGCCGAGAAGGAAAGGTTGCTTGTCAAAGAATAGAAAGCCCTCACAAAGGGGAATAATTGGACGATCGGAGATGGAGTCGCCATGAGCTCTGAAAAAATCACATTCCGATCCACCGTATTGAATGCATTGGAAACGTCGACCTGAAGGACCAACCAATCCGGATGTATATCCATCAAAGCCCGAATCCCGTGGACCATGGCCTCACAACCTCTTCTCGTGGCCACTCCAAACTGACGAGGAGAGAAATAATCATAGAAAGCTGGTTGGAGTTGGAGACATATCGCACGAGCCACCAATCTATATAAAACCTCTCCCACGGCAATAGGGCGGATCCCTTAATTAGGTTTGGCGACTACCACAAGGCGGGACGCCGTGAGAAGATCATAAATCCGAGGGGGCACATCCCCACTAGCTATAAGAGAACATACTCGAAAAAACACATCGAACCCGCGGGCACCCGATTCAGGGGGCAAAACATCACGAAACAACTCATACACTGTGCATGAAGGGCCCCCCGCTGAAAGGTGAGGAGAAGAGCTAAAGGCCTTAATGAAAACCTCCCGATCTAAAGTAAAACTCTCAGAAGGCTCAAAGGCGTGGATGGAAGGGGGTAAAGGGGAAGATGCAGGGGGTGGAGAGCTCGAATGACTTCAATAGTGGAAGAAGATCTGGGGGCAGGGGTGAATGGCTGTAGGGCCCGAACCGTTCGAGATAGCTCACCAACACGGCCTAAATGAATTGCTCGACGATAAGAGGCCGGGACATCTCATGACTCAGGTGGGGGACGTGGTATGAAAGAGGTGCTCGATACCCGATTCTCATGCTCGGCTTGGAGGGCCTTCGAGTCACCACGAAGGAAGCGGCGACAACACGCCATATTTTCTCTAGCCCCACTGCCCCCTCCATGACTTGGAAGGACTAGCACCCAAAGAGAGAACATAAGAAGAAGGTGCCAAGAAGCAATGTCCGCCGTGTTTGAAGAAATGTGGGACAAGGGGAGGTGGAGGGCATCTTGTACTATTGTCCTGACGGCCATAGGAATACGGGTGTACAATCGCGGGTGGGGGGCTCCCAAATCGTACGCCCCCAAAACATCCAACTCAAGGACGAAATTCCAATCCTCATTTGTGGGGCCCGACGGGAGTGTGGTCGACGACGATTGAGGAGAGGTGATAGACAAAGGACCACCCAGAGTTATACAATGTTGACAACTCCGTGTATGAAGGGAAAAACTGGCCCCAACGGCAAAAAGGTTGTGACACCCAAAACATTCCAAACGCCTAGAAGCTTTACGAGGTTTGGGTGGAGGCGGGGGAGGGAGAAGGGAATAAGAAGGGCTTCCGAACATGATCAATAAGTCAAAGAAGCCATGGGAATTGGGAGGGTGAGAGGAAGTGAAAGCGTGGGAGAGGAAAAGGAACCATGTGGGATGGATGGTAAAATTGGTAATGGGCCAGAATATAACATAAAGTTTGATGCTCGAAAAGAAGCTGGGGGGGGGGAGTAGGGAGGGGGGGGGGGGGGGGGAAGAGAGGGTTCAAGTTTCGGTTTTGGGTGTGTAAGGGGTATAGGGGTGGGGGGGGGGGGGGAGAGGGTAATGAAATGTATGTTTGATTTTTTTTTTTTTTCGAGTGATTGTGTATTTTTGTGTGTGTGTGTGTGTGTGTGTGTGTGTGTGTGTGTGTGTGTGTGTGTGCGCGCGCGCGCGCGCGTTTGTGCGTATGATTTTTGGAACTCGCTATATGGGGGGATGGGGAATCAAGCGGTTCCTGGGGAGGGCGGGGGAGCTAGTGATGACCTAGGGGGGTCACACCTGTGGTTTCGCCAATGTGCGTGATGTTGGCAGCGGCCGCAGGCTAGATCCGGAGGTATATGGTTACCGGGAGTAGGAGCTGTCGCGTAGTGCAGGCGGAAAAGACGAAATTGAGGAGATCCAGAAGTACATGGTTACCGGGAGTAGGAGCTGTCGCGTAGTGCAGGAGGAAAAGACAAAATTGAGGAGATCTGGAGGTACATGGTTACCGAGAGTAGGAGCTGTCGCGTATCTGTGAAAAAACGGGAAGAAGGGTGCAAACTTCTATCCCTGTTTGATTTACGTAAATCACACTGGGACTGCTTATAATCCACCTTGGTTAAGCTATTGTACGAAGATGTAACCCTCTAATCATTCAATTTCCTAATTCTTTGGTCACCTCAGCATGTATGGGGATATACAGGATAAATTGAAAAACGCGATAGTAAGCCATCTGAGTCCGAGGGTACAAAAGGGGTGGCATGGCCAAAACTGAAAAACTACAAGCATGGCATTAAAAAACAAAGAAAGCAACGGGAACACAGAAAAATGGGAAATAAAAAAATAGCATGTATACATAGAAATAGCTGAAAACTAAACATTTTGGCTGGGCATAATTGTTACCCAATTTATGCAGCTGAGCTGGAACAACGTGATAAACACCATCACTTCAGTTTATTGCTCTTTCTCTGTAATATATCTTCCGATTGAATTCTCCATTTTGGCACTTACTGCCTGAGTGATTATAACTGTGCACATCTTTATCTGTGGCGTTTTTACATCCAGGTCATAGATGGAACAAACCCATTAAAAAGACAATTTACAGCCCATACACATTTCTACCGGCAATACAACAACCATCACTGACCACATAATCACTATCAGTTCACAACAAATATGTACAGCCAGACCCGATTGCATTTTTTAATAAAATAACATATCAACAAATAAAAACTATTGAGCAAATCGAACATAAATTCTGCTATCCACTCCCCTTTGTAACATAAAAGAGGCAGAACTTCTATTGATTGATATTCACTCCCCGCCATAACTTATAAGAGGCGATACTTCTATATGATTGAAATTCGATTCTTGCTGTCCATCTTCCAATATGCTCTTATTCAGTTTCGCTATCTTTTCATGGTATGACAGCACAAGCCTACAGGCTGTGTCTGAGCTGTCTTTCACTCCAGGTCCAGAAGCATTCTTCACAGGAGCAAATTCCTCACTCCGTTCCACCTCCAATATGGCGACCTGGACGAAAACAAAGACCTCCATTAATTTCAAGCCTAAGATATAAAAAGAAATGAGTTTTCCAATCACCATGTATGAAACAACCCCTATTAGTAAGGATAGCCCAAAAAACTAGTAGTAGTTGACTAGTAGTAGTTGAACTGAACTACCGAGAGTACCGCAGCTAGAAATTATTATTTTATCCCAATAATTTAGATTAAGGGACAAATGAACCTTGTGAAACAATGTATGTTAACTTTGAACTACTATTTTTCACTTGGTTCTGTTGTTTAAACCGTTTAAATTCAAAATTTCAGTACAAAACATACACGCTTGAATATGCAGACACCTCATTATGTACACATAGTATAAATATAAAATGTACTTAACATGCAAAGTCGTTGAATCCTCATAACAAATGGATTTCCTATTTAGCATGTGCTAACTTCGCCACTTATTTGTTAATTAGGGGTTTGTGGTTTAATCAAAAGGTCTTGTAAAATCTTCTTGTGGTTTAATGGCTAATCAACTACTCTTCAACCAGTTACATAATTAAAATTCATACAAGCACTTTCAGAGGACAATAGTTACATTAATGGGCAAGTGCTTATAATCGAATGATACCCGTGAAATGTATGTAAAATATGCGGTTTAAGAACCTATTTAGCAACATATCAAATGTTTTTGTACTAAACCAGGATGCTAACTTTTGAGGGGGGCATGCACTATTTCCAGTTACTGTTTGTTTTCCCTGTTTGATTTAACTTTTCAAAGGTTTGGACTTTATCCAAACATATGCATTGAACTATCAGCAAAATAGTTATTCAAAGCTAAAATATTACGCTGTCATGAATAAGCAAAAGGGTCGACACCCCACCTTTTCCGGAGAGCAATACATGAACGCATCAAATATGTAACGTTCCAATTTCAAGCCATTGGGTTCTCGAGGTTCGACCATTTCCCATTGTCCTGCGTTGTCTTTCTCTACAAAAGGTATACGTTTTTTTGCAGCGTGATACGGTAACCTGAATTTTTCATTCTTCCCCAGTTCTTTAAGAAAGCTGACTGAAAATGAATTAATGCAGATATGGGCAGCTCTATACATTAGAGCATCTTCTCCTTGGTCATTTTCTCGGGCAGATCTCAGAGACTCCGGCATTTCACTGTACTCTAAAACACTGTAGAAATCATCCACGATGGAAGGCTCTCCTTTTTTAGAAGAAGATGACTTGGTTTGACGGAGACAGAGTACACCCACAGCTTCATCCGGAGCAGTTTTAGTAACGACTTTCACACCCACATCTGCTTTTCGATCACGACAGAATCCGTAAAAAACTGGATCTGCCACTTTTACAAGGGCATTATCCACAGCATATACCTGCAAAGACAGTACACTGTGAATCGTTACTAAAGTATAAAACTTATTAGCACGGGTTTTATATCAACGTTATTAATTCTGATCCAGTTCCAAATTACGTGGCTGCTTGTGGACTATTAAAAGAATTAGTGCTAAGAAAAAAACAGTTAGTAATACTAATGCTGTTTTGAGGTCAGAGGGCAAAGCAAACGGGTATTATCCAAGCTCATCGCCCACTCTGCATAAATTTTAAACACCCAACATCAACTTCTCGCTTCATTACACATAAATACACAATCACTCGCCCTGTAAAACTCCCTGCAAATATTATCATTAAACTCATTAAAAAGTCACTTTCTAACAAAATCCTTCAAACAAACCCCATACCTGGACGTGCTTCACGCCGAGGGTTTCCAGCCGTTCAACTGTCCCTGATTTATGTAAAGTTTCAAATAAACTTCCATTTCCACTAGGAGATTCTGCAACAGAGTGAGGACTATCCAAGAGGAGTTTGTGGCATCCACTTTCTGTAGCGTCTGCTGCTACACACGGCATATTGCCCTGTTTTATAAACCAAACCTGTTCATCTCAAAGACAGTGAATACATGTAAGGATAACAAGAAAGCTGCCGTTTCAAAAAGGGCTTGTGTGGAGATTAAAAAGGGTCTTATGCTTTATGAACCACAACTATGTTCATCCCAAAGACGGTTCAGAAATAGCTCAAACACATAAGGACAACAAAAAAGCTGGAGTTCCATAAGGGCATTATGCTTTATAAACCGCCACTGTTTGTCCCAAAAATAGTGGGCAGCGTAATTAAATAAAAGGAGAAAACGATATGCCTTCGATTGGAGAAATCTAAGAACGAGAAACAACCTCACAGTGCGTATAACAATTTCAGGGTATGATCCAGAACTCTAGAAATTTCCGTTGTTGAAAATATGATGCCTGAGATCGCGAAATACATCACAACCCTTCAAGGCAAAGACGAAAAATTCACAAACCAGCAGATTTAACTCACCTGTGATGCGTCCAAACCAAAGAAATTATTCTTCGAGAAGAATTGCTGTGTTGCCTCATCTGTCGCATCACTGGTCATTACAATCCAAGGAATGCGAGCCTCATCTCCACCAAAAGCCTGTAACATAAATTTAAAACTTGATTATTTTGCTTATATTTATGTGTTAAATCAAATGTAATTCAAATGTGATTATGTTAGCTTGAGTCGAACAACACAACTAGGCGATCAATCAAAAACTCAATAACCTGTACCTCTTCTAACCTTATTACCATATCAAGTTGGCAATAAAGTTACATACAGCAGAAAATCCTGCCTTCTCCATTCAAAGTAAGAGGTGAAAATTGACAAAGAACCCTCACAAAAAGTTATAAGAACTGATACCCAAAACCGTGTGAAGTTGGATTAGACATCTATTCCTATGCATGCATTTGTAAATAAATAATTGATGAATGTCAAAGCTGGAACGCTTTAGTAATAAGAGTATAACCACTACTGTTCACCACTGTTAGTGTGGTCCACACTATCTAGGCGAATCTGGCAAAAAAGACACGAGCTGGTCGCAAACCACACCTAATTCTAAGAAAAATTACTAGTAAGACCTAATGTTGGTAACACGATTGTAAACTCTGCAAGCATACTACACAGTTGTAGTGAGCTGTCTCAAAATATGGTGCAAAAATCATATAAATAAGCGCTGGTAAGAACTTTGCCGAAACAAACAGAACAGAGTACCAGATGGTAACATTACACATACTAATATAATTGTTTGCTTACTACCAGAAACAATTTGAATGTTTATCTGAAACCCACACTAATCTTATGTTGAACAATGAACGAACCTTTTCCGCAAGAATCTGTACCCGCCGTAACCTTTCTGCCTGAAGCTGGAATAGGGATTTGCCACTTGGCAAGTTAATATTGAGCATTCCTTTTGCTGGAGGAGCATCGGACCCAAGTCGAGAACCTTGTCCTCCAGCCAAAACGAGAACCGCCACCTGTCCTTCTGAGACTTGACGGAGTCCGGTCATAAACCATCGTTGGGTCTGGTTACTTTGGTTACTGTTCTGATCACTTTTTTCATCCTCAGGAAGAAGCCAGTTGTGGGCTGTGGTCCAATCAGCTTTTGGAAACGCTTCCGGTGGTTTTATCACGAGGGGCTCCTGAGTTCTGACAAATCACAAAATCCGAGGTAAGACTTTTTTTAAATAACAGCGATTTTGCAGTTTATTGGGGAGACAGAGAAGGACAGCTCTATAGCAATGATTACATCCTAAAAAGTTGACTACTTTTAGAGTGGATAGCACCTTAGACTTGTTTCATTTTCTGATACTTGCACATACATTAATCTGGACCAATATGAACAACAGAGGACAAGTGGAAAAAAAGAGTTCACTTGAATCCTCTTTACTGGACAAAAAACTTATGTTCTCTGGCGGAAAATGTCATCCACGGCAAAAAAGATGCAAACCAATGATTCAAAATGAAGTGAAAGTCGATAACCTATATGCATATTTACATTGCTTAGTCCTTCCCTTATTTTCAACATTTTCACTTTTATTAATTCTAATTTCCAATACACTTTGCATTGATCAAAATATGTAGCACTTACTAATCAAGTTCGATTTGATGCTCATGTCAGTCTCTGCGAACATACAAACTATCCGACTAAAGTTATACCTACTTTAATAAACTTTCTGCGTAAAAAAAAAGAGTTAAGGAGCTCACTTTCCAGCTGCCTCTAAGGCGAGAGCCTCATCGAGAGCTGCTTGTAATACTCTCAAGTCGATGTCAAGAAGCTGGTCTAACAAGGCAGTTTGTTGGGATTCCTCCCCTTCGATAAGGCCCGCGAGAGCATGAGCCTGTCCTGCTGCAGTGTACCGTTTTCGAGCTACCGACATTTTTTGCCGTAGCTTTCGGGTCTCCCTCAGTTCCTGCATGAAAAATCACAAACAATATTTATTTGAAAAATTCTTACTCCTAGAGGTCATGCATCTCTGGCTCACAAATTACAGGATTTTATTGGCGTAGATACATGATTCTATT
Organism: Zygnema cylindricum; assembly: GCA_037447655.1. NCBI lineage: Eukaryota > Viridiplantae > Streptophyta > Zygnematophyceae > Zygnematales > Zygnemataceae > Zygnema > Zygnema cylindricum. The sequence continues at coordinate 253 of JBBHKE010000850.1, read as the reverse complement.
GACGTAGATACATGATTTTATTCACGTAGATATCGGTTGAATGTTGTTGAAAGACAAGGTAATAGAGAAACCGACAATGGGATAGGACATGTGTGAAGAGAAACCATCTTGACCAACCCAACGTCCGAACAAGGATTTATATCGTAAGGCTACAAGTGGTGATAATAGCTTTACAGGTTAAAATCCCACACAATTCTTCCAATGGAAATAACGTTACTTTAGACCTTTAAAATCTCACACTTCTTCCAAATTC
>JBBHKE010000849.1:0-14173 GCA_037447655.1 Zygnema cylindricum | reverse complement strand
TTGGTCAGCGTTTTTGTCTGCCAGGGTGGCAGTTATTTTTGCTTAAACACAAAGGGGTCAGGATTATCCTAGAGGCTTCTTGGAAGCTGTCCACTCTGAGGACTTATGGAGGTCTCAGAGTTACAACCGACGGAACGACTATTGCTTATAAATCAGATTCATACAGATCTTGGACATTATGGTACTAAACGAATGAGTTTGGTACATGCGCGTTATTGGTGGTCGCGAATGCAAGCCGACTTGGCGTTGATGTTGCACGAATGCAACACATGTGATCATTTACGAACTTCATTTTCAAACCGGCAGACTACACTTCAACCCTTGCCTATTCGGGGTCTGTTTTACAGGTGGTCGTGTGTTTTGGCAGGGCCCTTTCCAATTTCTCTAAAGGGTAAGCAATACATCACGATAATGATCGAGAATTTCAGCAAATGGGTGGAAGATGTGGCACTCCCGCAGAAAACGGCCAAACTCACCACCGTAAATTTTAAAGAGCATGTTCTCCTCGGATATGGAGCCTTTGCAGAAGTATTACAGACAAGGGAACATAGTTTCGTCGCGAATTTCTAGAGATGTTAGATGAGGCGTTAATCAATCACCGACGAAAGAGTCGCGATCATCCTCAAGCAAACGGTTTGGCATAGAGAGCTGTACAAACATTTAAACGGGTTTTGCGTAAACATTATTTAGAAAAAGAGATTATTGTGTGGGACAAATCATTGGGGCATATTGCCATAAGTTATCGGATGTCTGTACATGCCAGTTTAGCAAGTTTCAGTCCATATAATGTGTTGTTTGGTTGAAACCCACTACTGGGTAAAAATGTACAGAAAACTGCTAGTTTACCTTTGACTCTCATATCAGACTCCTTTTTTTTGGAAGAACTTACTAACCGAACATTGCCTTTTGCTAGGGTCATGCCCATGGCCTTAAAAAATTTGCAGATCGCCCAACATCGCGACTCCTTACGGATTGCTACAACTGGCAGTGGTAGTCATTGGCCACAACACAAACCTTTTCGAGTGTGGGAATCTATTTATTTGCGACGGCAAGCATTCGATACGCTCGACACGAATGTTTCAGCTCACATTTTGAGAATTACAAGAATCGACTCCAACGGATTACTGAGTCTACAGGGAGCCGACACACAAACCTTACGAGAGCATTCAAAAATTTGTGCTCTGTGTTACTTCCCCGATCTATCCCACAACATGGACCCATGGCGGATGCGGATTAACGAGGCCACTGAGTGTTAGTTGTGTTGGCGCAACGATGGAGAAACGACTATGCTGCTGTGCGACTACTGCAATTTAGGAATCCGTATGGAATGCTTAGTCCCACCCCTACACGCTATTCCAGAGGGACAATGGTTCTGCCACGGATGTCGTAACTTACCTGAAGTTTCGCCAGCTCCTCGGCGGCTGGAGCTTGGGACCGTATTGTTATTAAATATATCCTTGTTTTTTTTTATTTTATAGTCGGCGATATTTGTCTATGACTTCGTTACAAATCCATATAATTGCTTTGTAGTATTCACCTGTTACCTGGTTATACTTTTACATATGGAAATCGATCTTCATATTTTGCGCTGGGCGACCTGCTTAGATTAGATGCATGTCATTAGCGTTTGTATAGCCATGCACGACAGTTGTCATGCCGTAAGACGTCGGTGGGTAATATCACTTGGGCCCATACTAATTGATTCATATGCGACGTGACAGGTTCATACATGGATGTACAGTTCGAGGTACGGACACGATAAAGGGTCGGAGTACACTCGGTACGGCATCGGAGGATAGGAACTCAACGGCTCCGAATTTGACTAATGTCAAAAGTCATGAACCCTCGGAGGTTCATGCATTATTATTGCTTAGTTTAGGGAGGGTCTTTATCCTCGAGGTGTAGATGTAACGCTTTGCGAGGCGGCAACGCAGCGGCTGTCTCCAGAAACTGGCAACGTTTGAACATAGAAACCTGCATGCTCAAAGACATATAGAATTTAGTGTGGCTATACGGTTAGCGAAAGCATAAGATAAATGCCATTTGGCATTGTAGAAGCAGTTACAAATTAAACACGGGAATCCAACATTGGAAGTTTGTCATTTTCTAGCAGGCGTTATTCTCGGGATTTGTCGAACAGTTTGATAGCTAGGGTTTCACCAAAGTATTTTAGTGAGAAGCTAGTTTTGAGTTAGGGTTTTTCTGAAAGGGCCCATAGTTTGATGTTGGTGAACTGTCATTGAGCTCCATATTTTTTCTCTTGTAACAAGTCCTTACCTAATCTACTGGCGCAAGCTGGCCTGCAAGGGTTTCCCTCCAGACTGTTGTCTACTTGCTGTGGCGTGTGACTTGTGTTCTGTAGACTTTGTGCTTTCTTGCTGTAAAAAGCGCTGACTGTACCGGCTGGCTCTAGTCCTATCTGGCTTTGTGGGAATACCGGCTATCCCGGCTCCTTCTTCCAATTAAGGAAGGGTTCTGGTCCGCTGGTTGGACTCCCGTAGGGAATATTAAAGACTTTAGGGCCTTGTGGCTAATGTCGCAAATATTCCCGTGTTTAATTTGTCTCGTTTTCTAATTTTCTTTATTCCTTGTGTCAATTGCTTTCCTCTGTCTAGTTATTGTTAATTTGTTGGTAGTTTTTGAAATTTCTGTTCTGCTTTATTTCCATTTCATTGGTGTCTAGTTTGTTTTTGAGCGGTTGAATATGAGATTCCTGAACTGACCGGTATCGTTTTCTCTTCTTTCTTCCTACCGAATTTACTCACGCAGAACACATGGCAAACTTAAACAAATAAAAAACTTAAAAAAAAAAACCCTCAAAAAAATATATAAATATATATATGTATATCTATTAGGTTGCATGAATTATAACATTGAATTATCGCTACTTTATAGACAGGTAGAGCGTGGCATAGTGCTGATAAGCGTGCCCTAACAGGCTACTAACTAAGTTGATAATTGAGTTGTGGTGTGTTATCGACCATTCTGGGTTGGAGAGGAGTTAGAGCTCCGCTAAAGACACTCACGGAACCATACTGGGGCTATCGCTATCAGGTGAGTAGTCGGGTCCCTATGGGTGCAGGCGCGAAGTAAGTTGATAAATGCAACCGTTTATGGGAAATTTATACTCGATCGAAGGCTGTGCCTTCTGTTTGCATAGCTCATATATGTTGCATTTTCCTTAGATCTGACCGTGATTGGTCTTGGATAGCTGCTTCTTGTTTATTACATCTGGCCTTGCTGGCCCTAGATAACTTCCTGTTTTATAACATCTGGCCTTGTGGGCCTTGGCTAGTTTCCTATTTTATTAAATTTGGCCACAAGTGGCCTTGCATAGGTGACATGTTTCTTCTTGGTGTGGCTTGAAGTGACTTATTGTGGTTTGCTTAGATCTGGCTGTGAACAACCTCACGATTAGACTAACCTCACGATTAGACTAACCCCGATGATACAGAATAGATCGAATTGTTGGGGGGGGGGGGTGGTGCCTGTTTGCATGAATTTGAAGACTTCCTGTGTGTGGTGTGTTAGTAGATCTGTGTGTTTTTAGATCTGGCAATGGGCATTTGCACACTGACCCTGAGTAGGGTCCGGCACCTAGTTGCACTCGAATAGGACGATTGACAATTTACATGCTAATAGACTGGAACAATTTACAGTTTCCAGCCGGTACGATTAGAAGCTCAAGTCTTTACCGTGGACCGGACTGGGATTTGATTCCCACTGCCTCACCTCCTGTGTAGTTCCTTGGTCATACTGCCCAGTCTCAGCTTACGAGTTCACCCGACTCTAAATCGGGTATTACCACCACATATAGATCTACATCATCTGTCTCTTCATCCTCTTCCCACAGCAGGGGGGAAAACTAGGACATAGACTCCGTTGATATTCAGGATCTAAATCTACCGCCTTCGCGTTTTCCGTTGGGTGGAACCCTACACAATAACTCCGGTTTCTTTTTCGTAGACATAGCCTCGTCCATGGACACCGGAGGAGGTAAAAATCAGTTTTGTTTTTCGGGTCTCATGGACACTATGTCCTTGTCACACTTTGTCATGCTTTTTTCGATATCGAGATGCGCGACCTCGCATTCCGGTATCAAGACTGTTATGATTTACGGGGTACCTTTTCTTTATTGGGACGATACCTTAGGGGATCTGCCCTATCTCTATATACACGGATTTATGCGGCAATTTGTGCTATGACAGAAATGGCACCCGCATATTTTGGTTCTTTAGCCATAACTGGCATCCCATAAATTCTTTTCCAAGCAGCGGTACCCGCAGTTTATGACTCTGCGGGTAACGAAATTTCCACTGAAATACCCGAGGTCCCTCATCATTTTGCTGTTGCAACTCGGGCAACGATTCCGGCTCGCCCTGCCATGCTGGTACCTCTAAAGGATCTGGTACCATTTATTTTCAGTTTATTACAGGAAGAGTACCGAATGCAGAATCCCGATCAGGTCAAAGAACTAATGAATTTTGAGCGTCGATCAGGCGAAGCTGCCACGGCATTGCGATCACGTATGGAAACATTACGTGAAGCACTGCCTGACCTCATATCAGACGCAGAGGCAGTTTAGAAATTTGTGGGGCAATTCCCTACCCAATCTCGACGTTTTATTGAAAGCCATTTGACTGAGGCATATGGCCCCAAATTTACTTTTGAGCAGGCGGCAGAATATGCCGTAAAGTATGAAATGCAAACCAGCTGGTGGGACACTCATGAGCGACCTAAGTCTTCTCCTTGAGATTTTCCAAATGCAATCTCGAATCCGAATCCTAATCCGCGCAACCCATGGCCCAATATGAGACCTCCAAGGGCTCCAGCCATAGAAACATTACCCACGACCCTCGAGGTGCGTATCTGTTTCCGGTGTGGTAACAGTGGTCACGATGCACGCGGCTGTCCGGTTAAGACTGCCACGTGTACTCATTCCAATCAAATAGGTCATTATGTATATCGATGTCACTTTAAAAATCGATTTCAATTATCAAAATCAAATAAAAAACAGCGGTATGCCTGCTCGTTCGGCAAAACTGGTCACTCCACACAAAGGGGTAGAGAAAGACAACCCTCTGAAAATCAGCAGGGGGGACCGAGAGAAAGCCAAAATGCAGGCTACCATGGCGACCATGATGAAGGAGCAGTTTGCTGCATTTATGGCGCAGGTCAAACCGCAATTAACTGGAATGGCTCGAACATGGTCCATATGCCCTCTTTCGCCGGACAATCTTTCAGACAGGCAATTGTTCAACAGTGGGCAGCTCTTTTTAAAGGGTTTCCCGATCATAATCCCGTGTCAAAATCCATTAACACTCGTATACCATTATAATTTGCCAAAGAACCTTATTCACCTATACCGGAAACAACTTCTAGCATCATTTTGGAGGCCTTAACCATTCTTGGAAGAGGTATACAGGACACTTATACGGTAAAAGAACGGCAATCAATACTGTCCTCTATGCTCCCCGATCCGGAGGGCTCGAATAAATCTGTGAATCCAACACCATCAGCGCATGCATTACAGACTCTTCAAAACAATAGGAACACTCTCTCTCTCTTCAAGCAATTACCCTTGAAGAGCGTTCCACCTTTACTCTTCACATCAGATTTTTGGATAACAAACTTGGTGTTTTTACTGTTAATGGGGTTGCCTCGATTTCACCTCTTTTGGAAACAGGCCCAAAACCAATTATCCTCGGGTCCAAATTTGCCATAAAGATAGGTCTTACGGCAGATAAACTACAACCTACCACCACTCGCCTAATGACTTCCACAGGTACCACAGAACCGGTCCTCGGTATTACAAAACTGTCGATCTATTTTCAGTTTCAGTGTCAGTCAGAAAAAGACTTTGCAAAAATATACGCTCACGCTTTAGTCACTAAGTGTAGTGATTATGAATGCTTGGTCGGCCAGGACGTTATTTTCCGAGTAGGGGGTTGTCGCATGATCAAACATTTTCGTACAGACCAAACAATTTTCCGAAACGCAAAGTTTGCTTACCTCTTATCTCGGCTCGGCAACCCATGCCTACAACGGCTCATTCTGCGTTTGTCTTGCCAGCCTATGCGGCAGTTATCATAGTCGTTGATATTTTTGAATCTCTAAAAGCGGACGAAATCTCACCAGATCCCCCGAGAATACCAGAGCTATTTAGCGCTCCCGGATTTACCATTGACTCGTCAGATTTTGACCAGCTATATAAATTTACCATACAAATTCCTTTATTTAGTATTGCTGATCCACCTTCCATTACGGTGGATCCTTTTGGGTCTTTGCCCATTAATTGGACAGCGGTCAGTTTACAACCTCACCTGATCGGTCTTGTTATCTTAGACCTATTTGCACAAATTGGTACTTCACTTCTCGCTTGCCTTCGAAACGGTCTTTTAATTAAACATTATTATTTTGTAGACATTGACCTTTTGGCTCGACCTGCTCGGTTGCACCACTGTCAAGTCCTACATGAGTAATATCCTCACCTCTTGCCTCAGTCCGCTTTTCATGACATGCATTCGGCTTTACCGGAGGATATCCGCCTAATAAGAAATCACCATTTGTTTGAGTTGGAACCAATCGATCTCCTCTTTGCCCGATGGGAATGTTAGGGTATGTCCAGGGCCGAGAGAGGTTTAGGTCTCGCTGATCCTTGTACTAAGTTTTTTTTTGAGGTGGTGCGTCTTTTCCACTTCTTCCAAAAACTGAACCGTCCTTTCGGATACAACTTAGAAAATATCGCAGCTTCATAACGATCCCCGACCCACGGTTGTCGTGGATTACAAATGTATTGAATCATTGATTGGACCACCGTTATTTATCGATGCTGCACGCCACGGGTCACTGGCCCACCGCGTCCGTTCCAAGTGGACTAACCTAGTGGACATGGGCCGTCTACGAGAGGCCTACCTTGCTGTTCGACCACCTAATATTTCCATCCAGGATGCACTTCTTCCATTTCATAAGGTCTAGACATGCATTCATACAAACTATCCTCCTTCCTTTCGTCTTAACTTACTTGGCCAGCCACTGCGTGCACTTCCTACACTGGTTGCATATCCACACTCCCATGCATATTCACACAACGTACCGGGCATGCTGCAAAATACACATACAGGTAGCTTAGAAGAACTTACTGCTGCAGAACGAGAACATCTTTTACAATTTTTCTCAAGCACCACTGGTGCTCCGGAACTCACCGAGCGGCAACGCTGCACCTTACTCGGTTGGGTCATAGACCCACAATTGTTTTAGGCATGGGGTTTGCAACAGGTTGATAGGCGTACAATTATCCGTCTGAAACAACTTGGGGGGAGGGGGGCACACACCATTTAAACACACAACATCCAAATCTTCACCTTCTCTTCGGGGTACAACTTTTCAGCTCGCTCTTTTTCCTTCCTCTACCACGTCTGACACAGATCCCACTATTTATGATTTTTTGGTTCCCAGTCACATGAGTTGGTCTCTTCCAGCATTTATTGCTGTTAGGTCTCAGCACCGGCACGGGTATCCCCACACTGGACAGCGACAATTCCTTCTATAAGTTTGCATCGTGCAGTAAACTGTTTCCATCAGCTCCCAGTCAAGTACGAGCTGGGGCACTCTTTGAAAACGGACGAATAGCTAGCATTTGTACAGGCTATGGAAGCCATGGCCATTAGCACACCTAAAAAACCGACATGGATTTTTGGAACGGGACTAACAAGAAATGAACATGAACTTTTAAATGGAGTCATAAACGGACATATAGATGCATTCGCTTTCTCCATGAAAGACTTAGGACGACACACCACTTACAAAATTTCTATTGACCTAGAAGATGACAGACTCATATTCAAACCAAAGCATCGTCTGTCGGAAACTCAATGGGAATTAGTGGACAAACGATGCACAAAATTGGAGGAAGCAGATCTAATATATAGGTCCGATTCTACTTTCGCAGCGCCCACCGTTATGCCTCGTAAGAAAGACGCGGAATGGAACTTTAGAGACTGTCGCATGTGTGGGGACTATCGAGAATTGAATTCGCGGACAATCCAAGACCGACATCAATGCCGTTATTAGAGGATATTTTTGATCATGTTGGGGGAGCTAAATATTCTAGCATCCTAGATCTGCGGCAGGGGTTTAACCAAATCGAAATGGAGGAAAGGAACCGGCAAAAAACTGCATTATGTGGTAGTGACGGTCGTTGGGAATGGGCAGTTATGCCCTTTGGGCTGAAAAATTCACCAGCAGTATTTCAGAAGGTCATCGACTCAATCTTAGGGGAATGTAAGTTCGCACGCTACTATATTAATGATTTAATCATTGCCTCAGCCATTATAGAGGAACATGCAATGCACCTAAAGTGGATATTGAAAGAATTTAAAAAGGTAGGACTCAAATGTCATCCTGCCAAATGCACTTTTGGGGCTGAAGGGGTACCATATCTTGGGCATTTTATCTCCTCTATGGGAATTACTCAACTAGAAGTCAAAGTGGAAGCAATTAGTAAACTACCGGCCCCAACTGATTTGACTAGTCTGCGTGCATTCTTAGGGTTAGCCAATTATTATCAGAGGTTTGTTCATAGTTTTAGCACACTTGCATCTCCACTAAATAAAATCTTAAAGAAATCAGTTCCGTTTACGTGGGGACCCTCTCAGATCGAGACATTTCAAGGATTAAAAGACGCCTTGTCATCCTCTCCCATTCTTCGTCCACTAAATCATAAGTTACCATTTTGTCTACAGATAGACTTTAGCAAGCCCAATATTGCGGCTATTCTAACTCAGCGCGAACTCACAGGAGAGAAATATGTGGTGGCTTATGCTATTCGAAGCAACAATCAAGCAAAATTGAATTACAGTAGTTATGGGGGAGAGTGCCTTGCCGCTGTTTGGGGAATTGTGCATTTCCGCCATTATCTTTATGGCAAGCCTTTCACCCTTCTCATTGACCATCAACCATTGCATTCGCTCATGACCAATGACAAGCTGTCTGACATATTAGCCTGGTGGTCTTTTATTTTACAGGATTACGATATGGAAATAATCCATCGACCGGGCTCCTCGGTTTGAATGCTGACGTTCTCTCCAGGAATCCTTTGCCCAACTATATTGATAATGGTGTACGACATGATTTTGATGACGAATCAGTTGCAACTCTGAGACCTCCGTAGGTCCTCAGAGTAGGCAGCTCACACGAAGCCTCTAGGATAACTCTGACCCCTTTGTGTTTCAGCAAGAATAACTGTCACCCTGACAGACAAAAAAATTTGACCACCTTCACCCCTCTAAAGGCAGGACTCCTTTGAGTCTATAGCAATATAAAAAAAAAATCTCTGAATTTTCTCCCCTAAGCAGTAAGTTATTGCTGGTCAAAAATGACCTTTATATTTACAAGCTCTCTTAGAGAGAGGTACCTAAATATCACCAAGTGTTGGTCTACCTAGGGCGTATCCCCATGTGTTCAAGTAAGAATTTTTTTCCGTCGTTTACACAGAAAATAAGACTTCCTACTTGAAAATATTACGCCGTACGAAAAATGGGCAAACACTCAAATACATTTTGCGTCATCCTGGAACTTGAAAGGTACGACAATTTGGCAGTGTTATCATCGCGACCCACTTCTAGCTCATCTTCACACTAGCACTAGAATTTGTTGACTCAAGGCAACCGGTGACCCAGAGGAAGAAGAAGAAACACCAGCATTTGCCATAATATTCAGATTACAAAAGAGTATACTCTCACAGAGACCACAAAAAGACCGACTTCAAAATAAAGCCCCAAGCAAACCAGAAACACACTAGGTCTACAAATTTGCCACAATATAAAAAGTATAACAAGGAAACCACACGCAGAATTTCACAAGGTTTTGCCAGAAGATCACAATGATCGTGCAATTTAAAAAGTGCACAAAAATTGCATCGTAGTTTTCCATACAATGTATTCCTTACTCTAAAATATTCTAAGTCCAACATATACAAAGTGAACCTACAACTGATCTACACCGTACCACAATTACTGTGGTCTGGCGGTACACTTAAATTTTAGTCAAACTAAACCCCGCATTCTATCGTACAAGTATTTACATCAATCTTTAACACTAGCCGCCGCTAAAGTACGCAGTCAAAGTTCGTCTGCTGAAATGATGGCTGGGTCAATATTTCTCTTTCAAAAATGACGGCGAACTCCGTCCGCCGTCCGCGCATTCATTCATCACCGAAGATGAACCTCCACGTGTAAATTTGGTCCCTCAAGTAAATCTGTACTTTGTTAACCAACTCAACCAAGCTTGACTTCCCCACGGACCGACACGTGTACCTGGAGTGTACCGAATTTGTGAACTCCCTTTGGAGTTACATACCACACCAAATCTTGTGTACGTTGACTCTATCGGTACACAAAACTGGCTAAGTCTAGAATCTCTTTGTCACACACGAGATATAGAGAGGACTAAAGGTTTCAAAAACCAACACTCCCCTAAACCTTTAGACTCTCTCAGTCACTAAGTCCACATGCCTCTCTACAAAACTTCAACTTAGGTGCAGGTAAAGGCTTAGTCATCATATCTGCTACCATCATCTCATTCGGCAAATAACTTAGTTTTAAAATTCTGTTCACTACCTTCTCTCTTACAAAATGCAACTTGATATCAATGTGCTTGCTTTTGAAGTGATGACTTGGGTTAGATGCAATCGCTATAGCTGCTTGGTAGCCACACCACACTATTTGAGGCCCAAATTGCATAAAGTGAAGTTTTTGAAGGAGAGACTTTACCCAAAGTAGCTCCTTGATTGTTGAGCTAGTTGCCATGTATTCAGCCTCCATTATAGACTAAGCTGTGACTTTTTGAAGCTTGCTACTCCAGCAGCATGTTCTACTTCCGATCTTGAGAATGAATCCGGTAGTGGAGCGGCGGCTTGGCATGTCTCCGTAGCTCGCATCCCTCCAAGTCTGAATCTTAATGTAATAGGATTACAGGATTCGGGTACTTAGTGGCTGGAGCTAGGCTGCTATAGTTGCGACTCCAGAGCAGCGCAGCTGCGATTCCAAACCAGCGCATCGTAGCAGCATAGCAACTTAGCAATGTAACAATTTGATAGCGCCGCAACATAGCAGCGCAGCATAGCAACGCCGCAGAATGTACAATGAGCGGTACAGTTCTAGAAGAATGTTGGATAGATCTAGGTTGACCGGAAAGGTCCACATGTACAGCGTACTGTACTAGTTTATCCTTACTTACATGATCTTGTTTTGTCTATTATTTTCTTGCTAGGTCCATGTGTTTGAAATAATTTGTTTTTCCGGGCGGATTCATTTATTGTTTCTTGCGTTATATGTGTTTTGTACTCCGATTGTGGTCACAAATACTGTACATATGTAATGGTCATTCTTTTTCTGGTGTTCATCGGCGACCCACACTGGATGTGATGCATGCCATTCACCGTTGTAGTGCCATGCACGACAAGAGTCAATAAACCACGTGTTCTAATTTGAGTGGTACCACGTATTGCAAATATCGTAATGATTATTTATACCAACCTATTTTAACTCATAATCTTCATTTGCATACCATGTCATTATAACACCGAAATCCTTTACTTAATGATGTGAGAAGTGGTGGGAAACAACGAAGCTAAAAGGGTGACAGAAAGAGCGAGCAAGAGTTCGTTGCTAGAAATAGCGGGATAGAAAATCGTAACGAATTAAGGGTGTGTTAACATGTGTTAAAGTAAGAGTTTTTCTTATATTTTTCGTCCAAAATAGAGCTTGCAACGAGTAAGTCATTTGCGGTACAATAATATTGTGAAAGCCATAGAAAAATATGCATCGTTTCAAAACATAAAATGTATCACACCTTATTGTCTTGCTCTTTTGACCCACAGTGACGCGATGCCAACTCAATTACAAACATTACATAAAAACGACTTGTGAGTCCTTTTTATTTAGAGGAACGATTGAACAACCAATACGGTTATGTTTTTGCACAGGTTAGTACAATGGACAATCTGGTCATTGGAAAAAGGACGCTAAGATCACATGAAGTCCAAACCTGTTTGTTTTCATGTGAGAAGGTCGGTATTTCATAAGCGCATTCATAAATGGCCGAATGGTCGCCCTCGGGTAGAAAAAGAAAAAAAAATAAGTTTCTATGCATATTCATGTAGTGGGATGCCAAATGTGTGCGACAAATTCTTTTCACGTGGATTTGGTGTGTAAGATGCACTAGTCGGGCCTTTCGGCCTTTCATAAACGCGCTCTAAAGCGCGGTACATGTTTGTTTTGGGAAGTTTATTGCCATGATCTATGGCTCTTCGCTGTCAAAAAATTTAGGGCAATATGAAGGCAAACGCCAGTCGCACTCGAGGAGAGTGGAGAATTTGTGGTCAAAGCGTTGTTTTTCTCGCATTTAACCGTTCAACTTTACTAGCTTATACGCACTTGTCTGGTGGATCTACCGTCTTTCTGTCTCTAACACATGTTATCAACTAGAATTCAAATATCCGTACACAATTATTCAAACCGACAACGAATTGGTGACAAAATACTACAACACAAATTTGATAGGCTTCCAAACTGCGTGTCTTTCGAGAAAGGTACAGCATGGATGCTTATATAATTGTTTTTATTATTAGTGTAAAGAAATAAATAGTGTTATATGCGCTATATTGAGTTTCACGACCTCACGCATACAAAACGTTAACTCTAATTATACATCTAACACAAATTAGGATACACATTCTTATAGTGTTGCCCCTCCAACCTGTGTTCACATGTCGACATTTGAACATATGAGAATAAGTTCGCATGTTTTCGCTTGTCTTGATTGCTTTGAGTATTTTTGTAGATCGTTTTCACATACCAACGCCACTCATTTTCGTGTCTTAAGGAGTTACTTGAACCTTTTTCTACACATTTGTACCAAAAAACAAGAAATTTAGTATAGATTGGCACATTTAGTACACCACAATTTAAAATCAGACCAAATTAGGATCAATGACGCTAGATAAACAATAACTATACTAAGGTAAAGAAAAGATTAAATTCTATTTAAAGGTGAAGAGTCAAAATTTAGGGGCGCGGATGGGTTGAAATTAACACTAGAAGTAATAGACTGTTTACCGTAAAATCTCGTGTTGTTAGAAAGAAAAAGGCAACCTTCAACTTGTGGTCGTTTGCGACATTTTCCTAACCAATACAGAATATCGTGAATCATTAGTAACATTGTGCGTCAACACTGAAAAGTGTAATCAGATTTCATTCCCAATGATAAAGACGGGGGAAAATCACACGAACTTGTTTTCACATGTTCGACCATGTGAATATAGCTTCTACCAACTACATAGGGAAAATGTACCCAAATTAGAGTTGTGCATGAAGTAGAGTTAAGTTTTTATCGACGAAATGCATTGAATCCCAATTGGATTTAATAACACTAATTCTATTTTTACACTTACTATTCCTTACCACAAAGCGCGATTCAAGGTATACAGTACACTATGAATCCATTTTATGTTAATAACACTAAATTCCCACCACTAAATTTTGACCCTTAAACCCTAAAGAGAATTAATTTTACTAGTTTTTTTTCTACCTTCATGTAGGTACAATTTAATAAGAGTCATTGACTCTAATTTGGCCGATTTCTAAATAGTGTAATGCACGAAATGTGTCAATCCGTACTAAAACTATAAGGTATTTTGTACAAACGTACAAAAGAAGTGTTAAAAAACGACGACGATCGGAAAGTGAGTGGCGCTAACAAGTGAAAGTGCTCTCAAAATCGATTCATAGAAATTAAGACTTGCAAAATCACGCTAACCTGTTCTCACGAGTTCAAATGTTGACTATGTGAACATTGGCTGGAGGGCCTACACTATGGGAATGTGTATCCTAATTAGTGTTAGATGTATGAATTACAGTTACTATTTGTTGGCGCGAGGTCATGAAACCGAATATACCGTTGATAAGACTATTTGTTTCTTTACACTAATAATTTTTCAACACTATAAGCGATTCACGGTGTACTTTTTGGGAATCGTTCCTAGACCTAATGTTAAATGGAGATGCTATATACTGTTTCAATATACATTTCGCGTATTACAGTTAGAATATCCATATAGTACGGGTACTTACAATTCATAGGTTTCAAATTGTTTCCGCAAATAAATTTATGG
>JBBHKE010000847.1:122180-170647 GCA_037447655.1 Zygnema cylindricum | reverse complement strand
AGGGAGAGGGAGAGGGAGGGGGAAGGAGAGACAGTTGACAGAGATAGAGATGGGGGGAGGAGGGTAGAGAAGAAAGAGAGCCCCCGCAAGACCACTCACCATGATTCGGTCCTCATACCCTATCAACACCACGTCCGTCTTGTGCCCCTGTACGGATGCCAGCCACACGGTATCCGTACAACATTGTACGGATGTTAGAACTGTACGGTCGGCGTTGAAGATGATGCAGGATTATAATTTTTTTGCTGAATCAGCAACAGCAGCAATTTAAACAAACAGACTGTCTCTTCACAAGCCGTACGGAAAGTATAGACTGTACGGATTTGTACGGATATTACAAATGTCCTTCGCACCAGCAGGGAGTAGAAGGGGGAGAAATAAAACTTGGAGAGCTACAGTAACTCCATGGAACCATAGATTTGCCAGTTTTAGGGTTTTGAAAAAGTCAAAACACAGTACAGCTGTAAGCATCTGAAGAAATTTTGTCGTTTTCTTCGAACAAGCTCACCTCCACAGAGGTGCAGAATTGCTTCGTGGTGACAGGGAATGGCATGGTGCCACGTGGCAGCACGCGGTGATTTCTCCTCCGTTACTTGAAGTGACGCCAAAGAGTAGACTGCGCCTCTCTCTGCTTTTCCCTCCTGCTGGGAGCAAATGTCACGTCACGGGTCACAATAATGAACTTGTAAGATTTAGGTCACGTACTGTTAGTACTTTATGGTACTTTTTGGTTACCTTTTCCGTACGAAATTCTTGTCGTCACGTATCATTCTAGATTTTGGTCACGTGTACTGATAGTAGCTTTATGTACTTCCTGGTACCTTTTCTGTACTTGTATAATGTCGTCACCAATTTTTAGATTTTGCTCACGTGTACTGACTGTACTTTTATGGTACTTTATGGTACTGTACCATCTTCGTACAAAACATCTTGTCTGTCACTGGTCGTAAAAGTAGGATTTGAAGATTTTGGTCACTTGTACTGGCACTGTACGTGATTCATGGTACTGTACTTTTTTAGTACCATTTTTGCTAAACACATGGTCACTAGAATCGGAAAAGTCGTGCTGGAGTCAACGACAATGGAGTTTTTACGCTTTTCCGTACAGGTAACGTAGACAAGAAAAAGACATTCCAAAAACGCGATGGTTCCAAAAAGTCAAAAACCATCGCAGTACAACCCCGTTACATGAGCGAGATGTAAAATTGTTGACGACTACTGGAAGGTACACCTTGAATCGTTATTAGCGTATAGAAATTACTCAAATTAGGGAATTGCTAATCGCAGAGACGATTTTTAGCATAAACGCCGAAATTAGAATACACCTTTTTAAAAAAAAAAAAAAAAATCTTAATTAGCGTCATTCGTAATTAATTAATTACAGTAGCGTGTAAAGAAAAAATTAGCGTCATTCGTTCTAATTTAGTGCCAGGAATTTAGTGGCAAATTATGGTCCACGTTCTTAAATAGTGTAATTTATTATATTTAAGTTTGTCAAAATTTTGGGGTGCCGATATAGCGTACATAAGGCTAATAAGTAATAACGATTCACGGTGTACTGTACTGTAGCGTTTGAAAATACGTACGGGACGGAACAGAGATGGTTCAAAAGTCTGGCGCGACGATTAGAGTTCGCCCCGGTTTGGTTCGCTTCGGTTTAGTTTGGTTCGTCATCGTTCGGCTCGGTTCCGCCCGGTTCAGCTCTGTTCGGTTCTGTTCGGTTCGACTAGGTTCGGATTTGTTAAGTTCGTCTCGGTTCAACAAGGTTCGGTTAACATCGGCTCGGCTCGGTTAGGCTCAGTTCGTGAAATTTTCAGTTTGGAACTGGCTTTGGAAAATCAAACCAAAAGGGTTTTTACTTTTTAGCTTTTAGGGTTTTTTTACATTTTAGGGCTGGATTGGGAAACCAGAAACGCTAAAAAATCTAAAATCAGACCAGAAAATTCCGAATCGACGTATCGTCAGATTTCCTGGATACTTTTTACACGAGACATTTGTACGCTCTTGCGTCGGTTCATCCGGGTTTGGCGTTATCTAATCAAACAAAACGGTTTCTGAAGCTGATTCAACTGGCGAAAATCAAAACAGAACTGCTGAAAAACCGGTTTAGTTCGGTTTGAAAACGGTTTTTAAAACTGGGCCGATTTCTAAGATAAAAACAAAGTCGTACAGTTCAAAATTGTACGAAATTTATGTATTGTACGCACTAAATTCGATTCGTAACAAGGTTTCGTACTACTGATAAATAGCTACATACTGAAATGCTAAACGGTTCCATGTATTCCTTTCCTGTTTATGACGTCACGCTTGGACAGCCAGTTTTTACCTGTAATCGCGAAGTTTTGAAAATCGGCGCAGATTCGGCCTCGCTCGCTATTCGTGAAGTTAGGCGATAATATCCCGCGCTTTAAAGGTTTTGTCTTTTTAGTGGGTACGGTGAGTAGTTGTTGTTTGACATTGTGGTTTAAATAGCGTGATACTATGTCGCATAGAAAATTTGAAATAGTGAAATACCCATTAAACTACTGTAGCAAAAACTTACTATAAGGAGAAAAATAATATAAAATATAAAAAATAAATAATATGACGATGCCAATCAAAGGGGATGTAGCTCACATGGTAGAGCGCTCGCTTAGCATGCGAGAGGTACGGGGATCGATACCCCGCATCTCCAAAATATTGATGAACAAATAACTGAAGTAGCTTTCTATTTTTAACGTATTTTTACACAGTTAAGATCTCTTTTCTGTAAATTTTTGAATGTGGTCCAGGAAAAGTCTCTTTGCTCAGCTCAACATCTGTTAATTATCCCTCCTAGCCGGAGGGTGTTTTTCTTTTGACTCTTTTCCGATGTTCATGTTGTATTTTATAAGCGTGGTTTGGCTTCCTATTGGACAAGAAATGTCATGATGATTTGCTTTGAGTCTTCCTATTGATGAACATTATTTTGTAGCTTTTGTACAACATTTTCCATTATTTTGTTAGTCATTGTCAAGGACTTGAAGTGCTTTGTTTGCAAAATTCACTTTTCCTTTACGTTTTAAATCTACCACTTCATGTAAATTTGTGCTTCATCATAAATGTTTGCTCATCTCAACATCTTTTACCCCTTCTACCGAGGTACTCGGTGTATGATTTCTTTTTGTCTTTTGACTCGTTTTCTACATTTTTGTATATCATATAAGCATGGATTGTACAATTTTTTTAATAAAGCACGATGGTAAAGCACCAAGTACATGGGAACGAAAATAGGAAAGCAAAAACAGAACTGAAAAACTGAACGAGGGTAGAAGCAAACTAAAAGGAAAAGCAGTGCAAAAGGAATCGACACAAAAGGACAATTAACGGAGAGACAAGGGCAAGCCAACAAAAGACATTGAAAGGAACAACAAGCAGGTTTAGGATAAAAAAAAGCTTCATGATGATTATAAAAGGTTGTTGAGTCTTCATGTTGGTCAACATTGTCTAGTGGCTTTTGTTACAATATTTATTATGGAACTTTTTTGTACGGAATAGTTTCTTATGGAATAGGATTAAATGATTACAAAGAATAACAAGGATCCGTGTCAAATCTTTTTCTTTTGAGATATACGAAATTTGGCAATTAAGATGGTTGCTTCTCATGATTAACAAAACAGTTGATGTCATCATCTCCATAACTACTTTGAATGTGCCCAATGTTATACAGGGGCCAGTGGTGGTTGGTTTTGTTTTAAGTCAATTTTGTTTTCCGACTTTCCAGATTACAATGATTTGATAGTAATAGTAAGATAAACCACCCGAATACATGGGGGAACCATGGGGAACCATGGGAAACCAAGGGAAACCATGGGAAACCAAGGGAATCCTAAAAAACCCTAAAAAGCCCTAAAAAACCCTTAAAAACCCTAAAAAGCCCTAAAAAACCCTTAAAAACCAACGGAACCTAGAGAATCCTAAAAACCCTAAAACCCTCAAAACCCTAAAACCCTCAAAACCCTAAATCCCTAAAATACCAAGGGAACCCTAAAACACCCTAAAACACCCTAAAGACCAAGGGAACCCTAAAACACCCTAAAAGACCAAGGGAACCCTAAAACACCCTAAAAGACCAAGGGAACCCTAAAACACCCTAAAAGACCAACGGAACCAACGGAACCAACGGAACCAACGGAACCAAGGGAACCAACGGAACCAACGGAACCAAGGGAACCAACGGAACCAACGGAACCAAGGGAACCAACGGAACCAACGGAACCAAGGGAACCAACGGAACCAAGGGAACCAACGGAACCAACGGAACCAACGGAACCAAGGGAACCAACGGAACCAAGGGAACCAACGGAACCAAGGGAACCAACGGAACCAACGGAACCAACGGAACCAACGGAACCAACGGAACCAAGGGAACCAACGGAACCAACGGAACCAACGGAACCAACGGAACCAACGGAACCAAGGGAACGTAGGGAACCAACGGAACGTAGGGAACCAACGGAACCAAGGGAGCTAAGGGAACCCTAAAAAACCTTAGGGAACCAACGGAACTCTAAAAACCCTAGGGAACCAAGGGAACCCTAAAAAACCTACAAAACCAAGGGAACCCTAAAAACCCTAAAAAAACCAAGGGAACCCTAAAACCAAGGGAACGAAGGGAACGAATAAACGAAGGGAACGAACAAAAACGAAAAAACGAAAAACCCGAAAAAACGAAGGGAACGAACAAAACGAAGGGAACGAACAAAACGAAGGGAACGAACAAAACGAAGGGAACGAAGGGAACGAAGGGAACGAAGGGAACCCTAAAAACCCTAAAAAACGAAGGGAACGAAGGGAACGAAGGGAACGAAGGGAACGAACGGAACGAAGGGAACGAAGGGAACGAAGGAAACGAAGGGAACGAAGGGAACGAACGGAACGAAGGGAACGAAGGGAACGAACAAAACGAAGGGAACGAACAAAACGAAGGGAACGAACAAAACGAAGGGAACGAACAGAACGAAGGGAACGAACAGAACGAACAGAACGAACAGAACGAAGGGAACGAACAGAACGAACAGAACGAACAGAACGAACAAAACGAAGGGAACGAACAGAACGAAGGGAACGAACAGAATGAAGGGAACGAACAGAACGAACAGAACGAACAAAACGAAGGGAACGAAGGGAACTAAGGGGACCCTAAAACACCCTAAAAAGCCAACAGAACGAAAGAACTAAGGGGACCCTAAAACACCCTAAAAAACCAACAGAACCAAGGGAACTAAGGGAACCCTAAAAACCCCTAAAAAATCAAAGGAACCCTAAAAACCCCTAAAAAACCAAAGGAACCCTAAAAACCCTAAAAAACCAAGGGAACCCTAAAAAACCCTACAAAACCAAGGGAACCCTAAAAAACCCTAAAAAACCCTAAAAACCAAGGGAACCCTAAAACACCCTAAAAACCAGGGAACCTAGGGATGAAAAAGTCTAAATTTATGGGTTTGAATGCAATTTTGGTAATCATCAGGTTTTTAAGATGCTGCTACTTCTATTTCTCTGTCCAAGAGTTCATGCCAGTTGTTTTGACAGTAACGAGTATGATTTGGATCCAATGATGAACCTGAAAAATTCAATTTTGAATTCAAAAGTGAATGCTGGGACTCTAAAAAAGTTCCGGTCCCTACCAATCTCTTCCCAGCTCTAAAACCGGGCAGAGTGTGACAATGATGGCGATGACTTAAGACTAGTTTAAAGACAATGGAAATGCAAGAATAAATTAATGAGTTTTGATATTATCAAATAGTCAATAGTGACTTGAATGTTGGTAATATATAGTTCTTGGTATTTAACCATCTCAAACAAGACTCAGTCAAAAGTCTATTATATATATTATATGCCACATTTCCTTGAATTGTTTTTCCTTTCAAGTGTTTGAAAAACTTTTGAGTGAGTCTTGTTAGAGATGGTTGTGTACAAAGAAACTTTAAATTTCAACCACATCATCAGTCCATAATAATTTAACAGAATACATCATCAGTCCATAATAATAAGTGGCCAAAATAACATAATATTATTTTTTCAATCGGAACACGACAACAAACTTATGCGAAAAATGATAGTTATATAAATAACTAGCAGCAACCTACGATTCCAGATCTTTCTAATTACTTCTCGTGTTACTTCTGATATTACCCTCTATACCTCCTTTATCACCAAACTAGCTATTATATTTCTTTTTCCATTCACTCGGATGGCCATCGGTAATCGCCTCCTTCCTCCTCCGTAAAAAAAACATCTCGACTATCACCTTATTCACAAAAAGTGATAGTCCTAAATCTTCGAATCTTCAGCTTTGAATTAAGTTAATCGCTCTCGAGCGTCTCTTTAATTCACATCTTCTCTTTCGCAATTTTTACACTAAAAAATAAAACGTATTTCCGCTTTTTAGAAAAACTTTCTACATAATTTGTGCACTATTACTTGTATAATATTTGCGCTTTTGTGCATGCATTCACCAACCACAGCAAAGGCTGATAATAGAGGTTGGGTAAACTTATATTTGTAAACCCTAATTTTTTAACATTGCTTTGTTTTTGCTAATTCATTGATTGACTTTACTATTTAAGTTCATTGATTCACAGGACTTCCTGTTCCATTGACCTCCCAGTCTTGGTAAACTAAAGCGGCCGCTGCCCGGGCAGCTCCGGAAGATCGAAAATTTTTCTTTAGTGACGTGACTAATGCTTCGTGAGAATCCTGACAAAGAAAAAAATAATAGTTTCCAAAGTCAAAATAAAGTCAATACAAAAGTCCGGAACAGTTGAAACTTTACAAATCCTACCTCCAAACAACAAAAATGTGGAACTAGAGAATATTTAGACAAAACATAAGAATAGTTTCCATAAACATAGTCAAAACACAGTCCTGAACACTCAAAAGCTTTAACAAACATCCTACCTCCAAACGACAGAAATCTTTCGTCTTATCTGCAACCTTTCGTCTCACTTTGAAGGAAGTTGAATGGATTAATTGCAGAATATTATGAACTTACCCACACCGATAAGTGAGGAGGATTTGCTTAATAGTTGTTTACTAACTCGGGGTTCCAAATGGAATGAAAGAGAATGGAAAAGGAAGTAGTACCCAAAAACGGTAGTTGGTGGTATAAATGAAAGCTAGGAAGAAAAAATTGTTTCTATCCACTCAAAACATCTCCTAAATAGGGTTGAAATTGGGAGATTTTAGAAAGAAGGCCGTCGAGATTTTTTTAAGAAACATTATAAGGAAAAATTTAAGAAAAAAATCATTTCAGTAATTCTTTGGGCTTTAAAACATTTCCATACCTGAAGGATCCAGAGCTCTTTCTGCAACACTCGAGCACTCCGATTCTGCAGAAAACAAGAGAAAAAAAAAACAAAAACCATTAGTTTCGATTCCCAAATGTCTAATCTTTTGACAAATGAAATTCTGCGAAATACTGCAAAAGAACAAGCAGGAATCGGTAGTTCCAATTTCCAATTTCCCATATCCAATCTTTTGACAAAATTCAATAGAGGCGACCTCTGACATCAACCGTTTTCCGCACAATAGACGGTAGAAAAAACCAACTCAGTGTGAAATTCATCAATTTCATTAAAGATGAAAAAGAGAGAGAGAGATCAAGGGAGAAAAGAATAGAGAGTGAGGAGAGACAAACACATAAAGAGTAAGAAAGATGGAGAGCGATGAATTAACAATAGAACAAACACAGAAAGAAGAGATCAAGGCGTTTCTCAAGAAGAAAAAATGTCGTCTCACTCACCTCCAAAGAGGCTTGTGCTTCTAATTGGACCGTCCTTCTCCTCATGTCTTGTACTGTATTCAAAAGAGCCTCTCTGTCCTCGTGACCTGCTCCCAAAAGTCTTTTCATTTCCGCCAGTCGCTTATGTAAAGGGCCCTGAAATACAATTTTTTTGAAGAAAACAAACAATGTAATGTTAATACATGGAGAGAAGATGTGAGTTTACTCGCCAAAGTGAAGATCCTTAACATACTTTCAACATTTAAGAGGAAAAAGACAAGCGAAGGGAAGAAATTTCACTCCTCTAAAGCTTACACATTTCTTTACTTTTAATTATTCACCATCATTCATTTCCAGTTTCCAATTCTATTGTCAGTTACCGTTTTATTTTACCTGAAATATATATTCTTCAATCTTCTTAGTAACCTCAAAAACGACATTTCAAATTGCAGCCTCAAAACGAGATTTCGAAATGTTTTTTTATAGAATGTTTCCAGGATTTCCAAACTAAAGTCATAACTCACCTCCACCACTTCTGGGTCCTCATCTGAATGCTGCGAAACTCTTGCAGATTTTTGACTTGATTCTCCCACTCCCCCACTCTCTCCCACGTGTCTTTCAAGCTGACCATCTCTCAAACTCTCTCTCTCTCCTCCTGCCTGTATAAGAGTTGTACTCCCAAATGAGAGAACATCCTCTCCTTCTCTCTCAAAAAGTAGCTGAGCAGCTGCCTCCTCTGAAATTCTTGGGACTCCACCGACCCAAAGACCAGGAGGATCATCTATTTCATCTTCTTCGCTTTCTTGACCGTTAAAGAAAGATCTCACAAATTTCTTTACTTGTTTTATCCACGACTGTCTTCTACGACTTAACATCATATTTGAAATTTCTCTTCTCCACGTCCGGTTTTGAACCGATCCTGCCCCATTTACTGTCCCGTTTACTGCTCCATTTACTGCGCCGATTACTGCCCCATTTTCTGTACCTTTAGGGTTACCAACAGCCCCAACTTCTGGATCTTTAGCACTTATGACCGGAAGTCTTTCATTAACGCCAGAAACATGATTTTCTTCTGTCTTTTCCATATGTACTGGCTCAAGGAGGCCAAAATCCTCTCTCTCTCTACCAACTCTCGCTCCTCTGTCTACACTGCCGCTGGTAACTTTTTTTGAAAAAGCGAATCTCGATTTCGAAGGAGAAGCTCCTACTTCTACAAATGTCGTTTCTGACGGCCCCATTATACCCGGTATATACCCAAATCCAAAAATTTGACGGCCACCGTGGACAGGCTCCTGTAATCCATCCTCATTATTCGCAAAAGATGTTGTGTGAGAGTTACTTTTCCCTGTTCCCGACTTTCCCGTTCGTTTTTTACCAGATTTAACCTCTTCCTCATCCCACGAATGGGTTCGGATTCTTCGTCGATGTTTGCGAGGAGCGAAGACTTTATGGAACATTACATTTGTAAAATTCACAAAAGCTGCGACAATTAGAGTTGAAACGCAAATAATTTTAAGCCAGGGTCCTGTCCGTCCCATCAATTCCCCTATTCTTAATTTCATGGCGAGAGGAAACGGACTGGTTCCAACGGAAGCCGTTAACTGTGAAAACTCTTGAGCCCCTGTAAACGGAAAGCACATGGATACAGTTATGTGAGAAACAAAAGTGTCTTTATTGGGCATTCTCAGGGGATTTTCTTAAAGAGAGATTTTTAGGGCTGTCATGCTATTGACAAAACGCAGAGATGTTGTAGGTTCAATTGCATGAAGTAACTTCAAAACCCTAAAAAATTTGAGAAAAAATCTTTCAAAAGCCTGAGAGAATTCCAATTAACTCCTGGAAAAACCTAAAAGATTACAAATGAACTATTACACAGTACAGCACATCGTTGTCAAGAAACAGTCAGAATGATGCACTCTGGGGGAAAATCACCGTTCTTCTTACCTGTGGAGGATGAGCTTCCACTCTGTTCTAGACTTTGCTTCTGGCCCACATAAAAGACACAAAAGAGAGTAATACTAAATCAGAAAAACAAGGAAACACTGAACACACATACATTTCCCGTAACCAATTTTTTTAATTGCATCAGACATAAGTGCAAAGTATTCTGCCAACCTAAGGAAGCTCAAGGAGAGACAATTCTACAACCAACAATAGAAAGGACACACTAATTAACGAGACCAGAGAAGATGACTAAGACAAACATAGAGTTCATTTAGTGGGTAAATGCAAATTACAATCATACACGTCCATATACACAGCTCACAATGTAACTAGAATGGATCAAACTAATCTTGAAAAAGTCAATCAGTGTCTACTAATGAATAATAGGAATGAAGCAATTCTGTTTGTTGTAATGCATGGGTGACGATGACCAAACCTGATCTTGAAAGTGACACAATTAAAATAACAATATTCCACACTATACAGCGGTGTAGTGTCATAGAGTGGTGTAAAAATCAAAGACATAGGATTGAAGTGCCAAATGTTTCGATGAAAAAAGATCCTTTTTGAATTTTTAGTGATAAAAAACTAACAAATTCAAAAAACAATGTAGATAAAAACATTTCGATTTTTGCAGAACAGAATAACGTGTTTCACTTACAAGAGATAAGTCAGTCAAGTCACGGAAATAGTTACAGAATGCTGTCCGTGTCTTAAGACACCATTTCCCATTCGTCGGCACCCCATGTTTGACTTGGAAATCCACTAAAGCAGATTTAGTTTCTGCCCCAAATCTCCTGTTCCCACCAAAAATATTCAAAACAACGAACCAATAAAAGAAAGGAAACATCAGAAAAAACTGCACTCAACCAGAAATTTAAGATTATATTTCATCCGCAGTTCCTCAAATATTTTCACACAATTTTAGCATATCTGGATACCAATCTCACGAGGGCATGAAACGGGATTAAAAGCTTCAGTCCACAAGATTTGATTATGACGCAGTTTTCCCTTTTTATGGCATAAAATTAACCAAACCATAAAATTCCAAACTTATTTTTAACAGCATTGCGTTAGGTTTTTTCCGTGATTTTCAGACTTTTTTTTCAGACTTTTCCGTGATTTTTCCGTGAACCAAATCATCGGAATAACAAGATCATATGACTTCAATCAATAGTAAAAAGAGATACAAACAAGATCAGGAAAACCATGACCAAAAAAAACAATATAATTTGACAGAGAACTGTATCGTGTAAGCTTACCCTGTCACATAGCCGGGCCTTTGAAGATGACCCAGTTGAAGAAGAGTTTTCTGCAAAAAAAGCCAGCGTGTTAACAAATGTTCACTATTATTTGATTGGGTCTTTGAAAAATATTGTCTAATGGAGGAAACATAATAACACACCGTGACGTCGGTTGACATCAAGCAAACCACATTCTTTTCACACTAACTCATGTTCTGTACAGAACAAATTTAATTTATTCCTTTAAATTAAACCATAAATTTGACCATCCAACACCCTTCAATCTCTGCAGGTACAATACAACGGTAATAAAACTCGCATACAATATATTGGCAATCTCAATGATGCACTGATATTTCAAAGGCAGACATCATCAGTTCTTTTTTTTTAAAAGCAGACTGCACCTGCAGAGAATTCACAAGTTCTAGAGAGCAATAGACATTCAACAAGCTACATTATCCATACCTGTCATCTTCACATCACCAATCTGGTAAGAACAATACAAAACTGTAATTACAATTGTTACTACAACTGCAACTATAAGTATAGCAATAACTAGGAGAGAAAATTTGAATTTAAACTCAATCCAGCAATCACCAGAAAAACAGCAATCTGGAATGCTTACCTGTAATGCAGTAACTTCAGGACCCACGTCACCTTCCGCGAGGTCACTGAGAAAACAAATATCTGCCATAGAGTCGAGTAATTCCCATGATACAGACGTGTTCTTCACACTTCCGTTTTTTACTGTGCCTGGCCTTCCAGTGATAGCATTCACAATCACTTCACTTCGGCTTCTCCTATGTCCGTGGTGACCATTAGGAAGAGCCATAAAGCCTCCTCCAGGAATAATTCCAGAGAGTCTTTTGTCCCTTCCCAGAAAGCTCGTCCCAAAAGCCACAAATCTTTCGCTTTTAGTTCCTATGGAGCCTGCGTGCCAGGACGACTGACTATGTGCCATAGAACTCTTGCCAGTTTCACCAACAGTGAAGACCATGGATTGCTTGTGGTGTTGTTTGCAAGAAGATCCTTGCCTCGGAACCTCTAAAATGCTGGAGAGGAGATGAGAGATCACATGTGACTTAGTAGAGAGACCAGAGAGTTCCAGAAGGCCAGCACTACTGACTGACACCAGCTTCTGCTTCTGCCACGTGGCCCCTCTGCTCTGGCAGGGACAGCCAGTCTGCATACGTGGCAAGGCAAGGACATCCATGGTAGAAAGAGGAATAGAAGAGCCTTATAGAAGAGTTCCCTTCAAAGGAATCCTTGCAGTAAATTGCCCCCAAGAGAATTAAATGGAAGTCGATAAAATCCTTCTGCAGAGAGAAGAAAGGAGGGAGCAATGTTCAATACAAAGTTTTTGAAAGCAAAATATAATGAATCAGTTGGTGCGAATGTGTAAGTTCTACCATACAGATGTCCACCTAACCGGAGAGCATTGAAAAACTGCTATAGAAAACAATCATCACATTCCATGGAGGTAAGGAACTTAAGAGAAACTAAAACAGAAGACCAAGAGTGTCCGCTGCTCCTGTGAGTAGCTTTTGTCAATCAGGTGAATTAATGTCCATTTTTGCATACACACTCACATCTGTAAAATTGTTGGACGGATTTAAAGGTCGAAACAGAAATGCAATAGGGTGAAACATTATCCACAACACCGATGTAGTCACAGCAACACGATGCATGCACATGTAAATAACACAGAAAAATACCATATCACACTGGACGATTTAAGGGTAATCCCGACTGTACAAGGGATGAAAACAAGAGTAATTCGTTTCAGGCCCTTTCTTTGCTTTTCAACATCTATGATTGGAAACCTACTAAACTCTGTTGCAAACCTCTTGAACTGTTTGAATCGTGTGCCATAACCATAGCAGGACTTCTAATAGTAGCACTGTGGTCAAACAAACTCACACTAAAAAGAAACACTATCGGTTGAAATTTCTACACAGAAAGAAAACCTTCATGACAATTTTTCCAAAAGGGCAAAGAGACAATAGTCTCAGTCACCAAGGCATTTCAATGAAGCCATGTTCACCTCGTTTAAATCTATGTTTATCCAAATACATAGGATAACAGAAGGATAAGAAGCATGCACACCTTTAGTCAGAATCCCCGAACCTTCCAACCGGTGTAGAAGCTTTGGCCCGTGGACTTAAAAAATCCTCACTATAAAGCGTACTTTGGACCAATCTGGATGAAAAACTGTTCAAAATTTGTCAATTTCTTGAGGAAAGAACAAAGCAATACATGCCTGGTTTCAGGAAATGCAAGAGAGAAATATTTTGGATATGAAGAATGTTATGTATACGAAAAATGTATATTTCCGACGCTTTTCAAAAATGAATATTGCCAACAAATTTTAGAAACCGATGAGAGAACAAGTAACATTGCTCTGTTACTCAGTTTTTAAACAGCTTTCTACAAATAAAAAAGTTATTTAGAGGAAAATATATTCTCTTATCACACTGCAAACATAAACCAGGATAGCTTAGAGAATGCTTTCGAATTTATCCTCTCTTTCTTAAAAGAATGACATGATATAATCCCAAACAGACAAAGACTCGGTATTATTTAATGAAAAAATTAAATGATCGTGATATTGATTGAAGACTCTCCAAAGTAAAAATGTTCGTCTTTTCTGTGACATGACTTTTCAACTATATAAATCAGAAGGTTGAACAACTCAGAGAAAATTTTCGCTAATATGCTGAGTAAAAAAACATGAGTAAGACAATCAGCAATCTCAAGAAACATTTGGTAGAATAATTACTCATTTAATTACTTAATAAAAAAAGCAGGGTAAAAAAAAAACGAAAAAGCAGAAAAAAAAAAGGAGAGAGGGAGAGAGAAAGGAAAGGGTAGAAAAAAGAGTCGAAAGATTACCAGTGACTTAGAGAGCCCGGGTTACGAACAAACGACAAAATCTCCATGTTATCCTACCAATCCTTGCAATTACCAATCCTTTCATTTGTTGTAGAAATTAACATAACTCAAAGAAGAAATGAGGCGGTAAATATAAGCCACACTTTTGCAAAAGCTTTGGCTGACTTCCTGGAGTCTCTCTGCTTCACATTTTCCAAAAATACTCAAACGCCACCTGTGCTACCGTACCGTTTTCGTACAGTACTTCAGTGATAACACGTCAGCGAAAATGTACCTTGTACAAATCCATCCGCCGTTCCGTTACGCGTTCAATAGTTTGGAAGAGCATAAAACGGAGGGAAAGGCGCCCCACGCCCATAAAACCTGCTAGTAACAGCTGTCATATGCATTTCTACAAACCGTAACAACTCAAGTGACACACATGGAGACAGCAGTTTAGTCAAAGTCAAGATCTACGACAAATCCCAGCAGAGGTTCATTCGGCGTCACCAGATGTCGCATCTTTTAGCCAACGGTCGAGTTTTCGTACATTTTTTGAATGTGCAAAATTAGCGGGAGCGTTTCATCGGGCGACGTTCGTGCGAGAAAAAGGCGGAGAGAACGAGGACGTGGCAGAAGTTTGAATTTTAAAATATTAGGGTTGTCACGTTAAATGACACGTGTTTTGTGACAGTCGCACGAAGTCGAGCTGGGAAGCCTCCTGAAACGGCCGGCGTAGGGTTCGACCACGTTCCGTCCATATTGACGGTTTGGTCAAGCAGAAAAATAGTTTCTGTAACAATTCCGTTATCTTAATCCTGTTTACAAAACGTTTTTTGACCAATCGGAAGCGAATCTTGGTGACGTAACGTATCACGTTAAGGCTTTATCTGCCCGCTTTAGGTTTTAGATCAAAGGAGAAACTTTTCAAGATTTTCTGCAACTTTACATTACCTCTTTTTTTATCTTTTCATCTGCCCTGCTGTAAGGGATAATCCATTCAGCCTGCTCGGTGGCTGAATTTTCTAGGGTTTCGTCTCTCCTCTCCCTCTCCCGTTCCCTCTCTCTCTCTCTCTCTCTCTCTCTCTCTCTCTCTCTCTCTCTCTCTCTCTCTCTCTCCCTCTTCTCTCAAGCAGCTCTCCTTCCCTTCGTCCTCGCCGTACCTCTCCTTCCTTGTAGCTTCCTCTTTCACAGTTCTCTCTCTTTGGCCTTTCTTTTCCTTTTTCTCTCCCTTCTTATCACTGCCCCTCTCTTCCTCCGCCTCTTTCTGTCCTGTTTGCCTCCCTCCCTTTCAACTTATTTCCCTCTCTCTCTATCTCTCCTTCCCTTTTTCCTCCCTCCTATTTATTATGGCTGTCATTGCCATGAGTGTCGTTCTTCCTCATCAGCTATCTCTCCTCTCCGGTATCTCCGATAGAGGAAATAACTGCCAAAACCCTAAAAGACCAAAAATTGACTTTTCTGACACTAGACGACAAGCTGACGTCACATGGTTCGAAAAGACGACATCTATGACCTACAATCATTCTGACAGTTTCTTGCGACCGACAATTAGTGTGAAACCAAAATGTCGATTTCGAGACCGAGTTCTTCGGGGGAGAAGATCCTCTCCGGAAAATCAGCAAGCATCTTCTAGCCAAGATTCCTTCCAAGAAAACTTTAAGCCTGAGGAAAATGTAGAATGTGAGGAAAAAATGCATTTTCAAAAATCAGAATTTGAAGAATTGAGTAGCTTGCAACAGAAAAAAGTTAATACGGAAGGGGAAAATCATTTGGTTCTTGATGGCAGAGTTCTGTCCAATCTCGACGGCTCTTCTTTTATTACGAAAGATGGTGTCTTCAATAATAAAGATGGTGTCTTTAACAAAGACGGTATCTTTGGTAAAGATGGTGTCGTTCATGGACGACCAAATGTACAAATTCGACGAATTAACAAAAAACTGCAAAGAGGATCGCATCAGCAGCAAGACTGTAAAGTTGATGACGGACTGAGTTTGACTAGTTTGACTGATTTTGACCGTTCTTCGCCTTTTCTGGCTCAACCACAAATGCCATATCCGAAAACAGCCGGAAGAGATGCTCATTTACGACTAACTGAAAGGTTTGACAGTCATCGACATGACTTCAGTAAGCCTCAATATTTTCCAAAGAAGGAATTTGGTTTGAGAGGAGGAGGAGGAGGAGAAGAAGGAAGGGAAGCACTGGAAGGAATGAATTCACCAAATTCAGCAGAGAGGCCAGCGGAAAATGTACAGGAGGATAATTTAAAGAACAGAAGTTTGAGTCAAGATGGTTTTCAATATCAAAATGATAATAATGAAGACAACTGTCAATGGCCGTGGGGAGACCGAACCAAGAGGGAGACTGTAGATGTTCATGGGCTTTTCTCATATGGAAGTAATACTGCTCCCGGTGGCGGAGAGTTGATGCGTTTATTGGCTCGTTTTGAAGAAGCTGTGGATGCTTCATCAGAGAGCAATGAAGTGAATGGGAGATGGTGTGAAGCTCAGAAGTCGGTGGATACAGTGATGAGGGGAGCTGAGTTAGCAAAAGGAGAGATAGAGGAAGCGGCAAAATGGCTCGAACGCGTGGAATGCTGCTTGAAGGCTGCTGGACAACAGGAGACAGAGGTGAGTTTCTATGGTTAGTTTGTCAATTGTCGGATTTTCTGACTTAAGGGAAGAGGGAGAAGGAGAGGGGAATAGAGGTAGGGATTTCAAGGCTGCTTGATTGAACATTTTTTTTGCTAGGATTGACAGTAAGGAACTGGAAAAGTGTGCGATGGACAAAATATTCAAATTTGGTTTTTACTTTGAGTACGTCTACTGTGCTTGCAACCTGCATATATAAATGCAGGAGAAGAGACTGTCTGGTGGACTGATGTATGGTTTGTTTGCAGTTTCATTCGAGGACACAAAGAAAGGATCAGTTGTTATACAGGAAACAGGAAATCTCAAAACAAATGTATGTTTCGGAGGAACAAACGCCGAGCTTCTTACATGATCGCATTTCTCTAACGGTGGAATATGTGCAACATCTCTTGGAACAAGCTGAGAACCGATTGGTGACTCTTCAAAGTGAAGCTCGTCGTGTAAAGGAGGCGAAGGAAGGATTCGTAGATGCTGTCAGCCGATCAGAGGCTGTATGGCTCGAGAACGTCGCCCGAGCTTCGGGCGAACTGGAGGCACTTTTGAGAGTTATTCTGCCCATGGAGTTTGCGTTCTGGACTTTGCAGCAACCGAGTGAAGGGAAAATGGAGTGAAGGGAAAATAGATTGAAGGGAAAATGGATTGAAGGGAAAATGGATTAAAGGGAAAATGGATTGAAGGGAAAATGGAGTGAAGGAAAAATGGAGTTTGCGTTCTGGACTTTGAAGCAACTGAGTGAAGGGAAAATAGAGTGAAGGAAAATTGAGTGGAAGGAAAAACCGAGTGGAAGGGAAAAAGAAGTGAAGGAAAAGTTAAGTGGAATGGAAAATGGAGTAAAGGGAAAATTGAGTGAAGGGAAAAAAGAGTGACGGAAAAATAGATTGAAGGGAATATTGTGTGAAGGGAAATTCAAATGAAGGGAAAATTGAGCGAAGTGGAAATCGAGTGAAGCGAAAAGCGGGTGTACGGGAAAATCGAATGGAGGGAACAAATAGAGATCAAGTTGCCTTGAGTATCTTGTATCAAATCTTGAAGATTAATGTTTCAGGACCGTTGGATTGTGGGAGAGGCTAATGATATCTCGCAGATTATGTGAGTGTGTGTTTATGTGAAGGAAGGGCATAGCTTCATAATATGCAGATGAGTTTTCTAAACTCTTGAAAATGTCTATTGAATTCCTACCAATGAAAAAAACTCTTTTGGAGAAAAGTTAAGTTTAATCTATAAACAAGCTGTTATCTGAGGAGAAGATTAGGACAAAAAAGGACGAGACTTTTTGTGAGACTTTAGTTTGACAAAAAATAGCAGCTTGTACTACAATATTAGGAAAAGGAATGTGATTAATATTTGAAAAGTGGTTGTTTCAACATCGTATTTACCGCAGATGTTACTTCTTTATTTTCTTAACTATGTATAATGAAAGATAATGTTTAGTTTCTCCTAATTAAATTTGAATTGTACTTCTTAATTTCCCGTCTCCTATATTTTCTGTGATCAAAGAAACACAGGTTCCTTACCTGTTTCAATGCAAATTTCTTTATCTTGCAAAAAAAAAACCAAACCAGCATATGTTTGAATTCGTATTTTGGTGTATGTGGCGTTCTCAAGAAAAATGGATAGATTAACTACTTTTTGGTTCCATAGTTGGTGTTTTTTCTTTATATTATAACTGAATGTGGAGAGTTAAGCGATGCAAACAACATCTTCCTTGATGCGTGAATCTATAAAAAAAATTGCGGCTACACCGCCCATCTTTGTTAGCATTAAAGATTTTTTAGTATTAATGCAAAATCAGAATTAATAATACTAATTTAGTACAAAAGAACATGGCAGATTGAAGTCCACATCCTTAGATGGTGTTGTTAGCGCTATTTTGTGATTTTCGGCCAAAAAAAGCCGCGACCGGAATAGTGTTATTAACATTAATAACGATGGGTGGTGTACATCATCACTGTTAGTGTTAAAAGTTTTCTGGACAGTCTACGGAAAGTATACCGTATATCGCGATTAGTCTCCATGTTTTTTTTACCACTTTAAACATCTTTTTTCCCGTGCACACCTCCGATTTTCGATAAAAGACCGCCAATCGAATCTTATCTTTCAATGGCAACTCTCAAATTTGCAATCCAACGTGCACAGGGGAAAGATGTTTTGAGTGGCGAAAAAAACATTAACACTAATAGCGATACATGGTATACCTTTCCTTTATCACATGGTTTTCTGATTTTCAATGGTGACATGACGATCAAAAGATAAAGACTGCTACACCGTGCATCGCTATTAATGTTAATGTCTTTTTTCCAGTAGTTGTCAGATTGTTGATTTGACACACGGTTGCAATTGAAAGGTCAGATTCTCACCTTCTTATTCGTGATCTCCCACTGAAAGTTGGACGTGTGTGTTTGAAGAAAAAACGTTTTAAATGGCAAATAAAACATTAACCCTAATAGCGATACACAGTAAAACTTTCGATCGATTGCCTCAGCAAAAAAAAAAATAATGTCCAATTACAAACTTCGAGCCTTCGACTGCTAAAATGGTTTGCCATCAATTTTTTTCCATTTTATCAGTTTTAGGTATTTTATTGTTTTTATTCGCCCCAAATACAATAACTAAAGTATTTTTTGGAACATTAAGCACAAGAAGTCTATTTTTAGTTATTTATTTTATTTTTTTATTTCTTTGTTTTTATCTTTCATAAAATTGCCACACGAAAAACATAGGGTAATAATCTCCCATTGTTGTTCTAATAAGGGAGATTTCATTTCCCTATGACCAAAAAATATAAAAGTTTTCCTGATAACGATAATGATAATGATAGTTTCCTAAAATCAAAAAAGGTTTTCTAGTAATTGATATATTTTAGCAAAACCTGAAATTTTAGGGTTTTTCAGAAAGGCATTAGATTTTTGTGCCTTTCTTGAAAAAAATTGAAGTGAATATAGCAAACACTACACCGCCAATCGTTATTAGCGTTGTGTGCGCTAATTCCGTCCCGCTTTTTTTTTTTTATTATTCTTAAATAGAGTTATCCACACTATTTTAAAAAAACCCTAGTTCCTAATTAGAATAGACGATTTCTTCGAAAATTTCCAAATTCCCAATTAGCGTAAACCACGCTAATTATTCGTATACGCTAAAAAAACTTACACGCTAATAACGATTGGCGGTGTGGTTTATGATTCTGGAGTGATTAACTCTAATAGCTGAGGGCAGTGAATCATGGTCTTCCGGTTTTGGAAACACAAATGGGGTTTTTATCCACTACTAAATGCTGTTTGCTCTGATCCCCAAGGCGATGCAGTCAGTAAAACCCATAGATTGAGGAGGCATGGTTTCTTAGGTGAAGTTGGTAAATTGATTATTAGAATTTTCCTGCGCATGAGGCCATGACCAAGAATTCCTTCTCTCCCTCTCCCTTTTTTTTATTTTTAACTCTGCCAAATGTTTTTAGTTGGGTGCGGGCTAAGTTCATGGGTCGAAGTTTTCTTGACCTTGCTAAAAGTTTGAAATTTCTAGCAATTATCTTCAATCAAACAATGCCCATTTGCACTAATGGGCAAGCAATGTGTTCATTACATTGGGTAATTTAATGTGTGGATTTGTATTCAAGCCTCAATTTGAGATACGTGAATCCTTGATCACTTTTATACTCTTAACTTACAAATTCCTATGGGATTAGTAAACCTACCTTAGGTTGTCATTGGGCTTACTTTTTTGTTTATCATTGGGTTTTTGCAACGTTCTTGCTGTTGTTGTTTAAACTAGTGCGACCTTTTTCACTTCATTTTGCGTTTTTATTCCTTTCAAGTACTCAGGTGTAACATCACACTTTTTTTAGTAAAGTTTATTATAATATACACCTGCAGTTACGTTGCCGACTGCCTTCTTTTTGGTCTCTTCGACATTTTGTTCACAACATAACATTGCAACATTTTTTGATGTTATAATTGTGTTCCATTTTTTTTGGCATTGCATACTTTGAAGCCCTGATCACCTTTAAACTCTTAACCCTCAAAACTCTTATGGGATTTATGGAGATACCTGCAGTTACGGTGCTGTTTGCCTTCTTCTTTGGTCTCTTCAACGATGACAACCCCTCTGGCCAAGGCATGGCCGGCTGTTTTTGGTGGCCCGTCTTGCTGGACGGTGGGAATGGTTTCCACCTTTCTTGCGTTTTCGACAATCATAGCCGCAGACACAGGAGCATATATGGGTGGAAAGACCTTTGGACGCACCAAGCTGATAGGTATGTGTGCGTCTTCTGCTTGGTTCCATGGGATTATATTGTTTTTTTCGTCACTTAAAACATCTTTTCTCCTTGCACACTTGTCGGATTGTTAATCGAACAGTTGTATTTCAAAGTCGAGATTCTCACCTTCCAATTGGCAGTCTACAATCGAAAATTGGACAAGTGTGCGCGGAGAAAAGATGTTTTAGTGGCAAAAAAAAATATTAACACTAATAACAATGCAAGGTATAGTTCAATTGTGCGAAAAGAATTGGATTTGCTATATGCAGTTACTTCATAGATGCACGAATTTTTTGGTGTAGTACGTGTATAGTACGTGGTAACCACATATAGCATTTCCAGTTGTTTTGCACATTTCAACTATGGCATAAGGGATTATCTAGCGGGATCCAATAGGACACTAAAGTTCCTGTCTGCTTTGGTGGGAGCCTAGCATTCTGGAGGTGATTTGCTTGTAAAAAATATGATAGGAAGCTCCTCCATTCGTCATTGTTTTTAGGTGGTTACCGTGGCCTTTAGAAGTTGATGCCTGATTGCCATTGGTAGGCAATTTGAAAATTTGATTGATTCGGGGCCTTTTATACCAATTTACTTGTCACCAAGGGGCACTGAATTTGTACGCTCGATGTTAAATTAAAAGTAGTAACACTAAAATAGCCTTAACTCTAATAACGGTTCACGGTGTACTGAGTTCGCATCTTCAGAAATGGAAACATAATCAGAGGTGTGGTTAGATTGGTTGAAAGACCCGGTGAAAACTGAGTGAAGGCCACGTACTGATGTCACATTGTTTATTGAGCACAGCCAGACCCAATTCCCTTTCAGCATTTGGGCTCTTTTCATGCACTCCTGAAATATGAAATGGGCTTAAGGATAATGTTTTCTGTACGGGTTCCCTTTTATCACAGACATTAGTCCCAAGAAGACCCGAGAGGGAGCGGCAGCAGGATTGCTTTCTGCAGTTCTTGTTTCTGTTGGTCTTTCACGAACCTTTCGCTTTCCACCGTCCATATTTAGGTGAGTTTTTCTTCTCAATTTCTACGTGGAAAAATGCAGTCGGGAAGCAGTTTTAGCATCACTTTGTCACGTGTTGGTTTTAATTTTAAAGCTGACCCATTATAATAGATGAAACGGTGAACTACCACGCGTTCACTCTTCCTCATTGTTGAAAAATCTTTCAAGATTGCGGTTATTGAATCCCTTGTTGCGAGGAGTTCGTAAAATCGGGGTGCCTCTCAGGTTCCTGTATTAGCAGTAGTCCGTCAGTTGATGTGTCTTTAACATTTCGTCTTTTGCTTGGAATCTGCAGTGCAGGAATGTTGGGAGTTCTTGTTTTCGTGGCTTCTCTGTTTGGTGATTTGGTGGAATCGGTGTTGAAAAGAGACGCGGGAGTGAAAGACTCAGGCAGACTAATTCCGGGCCATGGAGGAATTCTCGACAGAGTAGACAGTTATATTTTTACAGGTGCCCTTGTCTATTCATTTGTCAGAATAGGCATACCCTTTTTGGGCTTTTAGATACGAAAGTTATTAAAATAGGAAAAGACACAAAAATATACGGAGAGATGCGAAAAAGATACAAAATGGTTCGAAATGGTTTGAAAAGATTCGAAAAGATACGAAAAGATATGAAAAAAGGAAATTAATTTAAGGCTTTCCTAGCGTTGTCCTTGGAGTAACAGTTTGGCAACCACCCCGATTGGCTTGGTCTATTCTTCCCTGGTACTTTGAAAAGTTTAAATCTCCCGGTTAAAAATCTTTGTTATCGCCTATTAGCCTAATGAAAGCTTATTATTAATTCTATAGCGTCAAAGATACGTTATCTATAGATTTTTTGTTTGAGAGGCTTAGCATTGCATCATGATGACAAGAGAGTACTTTTTATAAGCTGGTGATTTACCCAATGTGCTTTTTTTTCTAAGTTCAAACATGTCACAAGTGCCTTTACACCTCTCAGTAGAGATGATGAACCAATTTTGACCAGTGCTCATCACTATTTGAGTTTAATCAATGTACTTCGAGCAAGTGTTTTCTTCACCCAAAAGCATAAATTGGTGTTAGTAATACTGTTTAGCTACTGGCCAGTAATGAGCCATGTGGCAATACACAATTTAGTAAAGTTTATTCTGATGAAGTTTTAGAGCTATTTTTTCCTAACTTTAATAGTGGCCGGTGAAGTAGTGGTGTGTCGAAAGGGCAACTGCCATGAGATACGTAATGGGAAATGGAACACGTCCTGGAGAAAATCTCACATCTTGGATATGTGTGCAAAACCAAAGCCAAGAGGAATCAAGGTTGTAGGAATAGTGAAGTTTCACGATGTTGTTCACAAACAAGAATTAGAATGTCATGTTGTGATTTTGGTGTCACGAGGAAGCGAAGCTTTTATGATCATCATTTTGAAGAGGAAAGTGCAAAACATGACCAGTGAAGAATAAAACAAAGGCTCTTACTAGTGTCAATGTGTTACTTACACATTGTTGCAGCTATGCGTCTACCTTGCTACTCAATTCAGAGATACCAACATCATATCAACACTATGTAGTAACCTGATACAGTTCATGACATCTTGTTCTCATTGGTCGGCTGCGTTTGTGCATCTTATGACATCTGTCATATGGCCAACGCGGTACGAATGTTTAAAAATGTTTGCACTAATGATCCTTAATAACTATATATGGTCTGTCCAATATGGTTTCCAAAATAGAGCACATCGTACAAAGAAAATTTGTGATAAATGCATGACTCACGCCCCCTTTAGTATATTAAAAATGAAGGACCCAGGAGGACCATTACCCTCCATTACTTTGAATAAAACAAGAACCTAGAAGTGCGATTCCCCTGAATACACAGAACATGAGTAAACAAAAACACAACTGTTTAAATAAATAAACAAAAAAAAAATAGTCGAATTGAATCAGTCTGCCTGTTTGTCATCAAAATCGACATAAAAATGATAATATAATGAAAGTTTCTCCATTTTTAACTTTCAAAATTTCTCTCAAATAAGCACAAAGACTTGTCTCGAAAGTTTTTTTTCGATATCTTAGCCACATCACCCTTCAACAATATGACGGGAAGGGAAGGGAAGGGAAGGGAAGGGAAGGGAAGGGAAGGGAAGGGAAGGGAAGGGAAGGGCAGGGGAGGGGAAGGGAAGGGAAGGGAAGGGAAGGGAAGGGAAGGGAAGGGAAGGGAAGGGAAGGGAAGGGAAGGGAAGGGAAGGGAAGGGAAGGGAAGGGAAGGGAAGGGAAGGGAAGGGAAGGGAAGGGAAGGGAAGGGCAGGGCAGGGGAGGGGAGGGGAGGGGAGGGGAGGGGAGGGGAGAGGATAGGATGGGATGGAAGGGGAGGGGAGGGGAGGAAAGGGAAGGGACACCAGGTAAATATTGCAAAACAGTATTTTACTAAAGGTTCAGAGACTTTTTGCATCACACTTTTTCGAACCAGGTCTCTCGCCACAACCACATAAATCCTTTTAGTTAACACCGAACCAACATACCATATTAACCAACATACTGTTTACAGAATTTGTGCAATTAACAAACAAGTCACTCAAAGATACTTCTTTCAAAATCAGTAGAAACAAGGACAACTGTACCAAGAACTATGAGACCACTTGCACTGCATTTCCAGCTGTTCGCTGTATAAAGTGTGGGAAAAAACTCACAAATACATGTATTGCATTGACCTACCAAGGTACAACTCTGTGGTTTATCATTCATCTTGCATTACGTTGGTCTAGTCTTTCCATCACTCATTCCGTTAAACAAATTACATTGATGACTTTCTCATCCATGGATCATGAAACCTAAATCTAGGAGATCCTTTTCATGGTTTGTTTATGGTTTTTTTAGGACTTTTGAGCTCAACTAGTCCTTTCGTTGGCTCTGCTCCACTGCCTCCCAAGAATTCTGGCGACCAGAAAGTCGGTTAAACCTCAGATTAAGGAGGTACTTGTTATTATTCTTATCCGTGTTCCAGTATCCGAAAGCCTTCGTGGGTTGAGCCCATGTCTCTCTCACCTTTTTGGCATTCTCATGCGTGGTCTGCAGCAAATAAAGTGTGACAGCCTTAAAACTAACTTTTGAATATGTTGACGATACTGTATGCTGACATGCTGTATACTGTATGCTCCTAATAGGTTAATTACACACACAGGATCACTTTGCGTTTGTAATTGTACGAAAAACTGTATGATTCCTACAGTTTTTTGTACGATTACTGTGATTACTGGCAGTAATTGTTGTGGTCATATAAAAACCGTATGATTCATACAGTTTTTGTACAATTAGTGTGATTACTGGAAATAACGCCAGTAATTGTGTATTGTGTAATCATCATATAGGCAACTGATGTCACCCACAGATGTCTTAGTCTCAACATAACTCCTTGTTGCAACACAAAAGTGTAAACCCAAACTGGTCAAAAATGATACGCCCGTGCAGAACCTATTAATTGCAGGTCATAAAAACAGCAACGGTGTTCTTTTGCAATCCAAAATAACTAGAATAGGTACCTTGTCTTAAACTGTTTAAACATCTTTGAACCTTTTTTAACCTGTCATTGACCAATGAGATACGACCACCACTGCAAAACTTGAAGCATCTTTTCCTGAATGAATTAGCGAAGACATCAGGAAAAGTTTCTGGCCAGGACACCGTCCAAGATTTAGGGTTAAAACCGACGGTTTCTCATCTTCAACACCCATTGGTATTAGAGTAAATCACTCTAATTCCAGGTAGTGCTTTTTTGACCCGAAATCATAAATTAGTGTTATTAGATAAGTGGCCCACAATAAGCCACGTGTTAAAACATAATTCAGTGTAGTTGGTGTAGTTTATTCTAGTAGAGTGTTAACGCTAACAATTCCTAATAGCGATGGACGGTACATTACACCTTGAAGGTATAAACTGAGGCACACATGGGAATTGGAAAAGGAAATATATTCCTTTATATGGAAATACTGTTCTATAATGCAATGAGTATTTTGTCAACTGCTTTTGTCAGTAATTGGTAGAAGTTTAAATGTTTCACAAGGCACTTAAAACATAATTTTGTTCTCCACGCATTGAGCCCTCTAAAGATTGATAATAATACTAATAAAAATTGAGGATAATGTTGGTAAAAATATTTGATCATATTGAAGATAACATTGATCATATTGATAATATTAAAAAAAATGTTAAAATTGATAATACTGTTAATAAAACTATGATAACAATGATTATACTCTAATCAATTCATTAAAAATTAAGCTCTATCTTTCTGACTATCCTGCTTTCAGTAACAGCAAGACGAGAAACTAAACAAAACTTTTAGGAACAGAAACCGATCGCAAGACAATTTCCAGTATTACGACTGTTTGTCTAACAACACATAAAAGAACACTGTTGTGGCAAAAGAAAAAAAAGAAAAAAGAAAAAAGATCCAATTTTAAGTTTGTCTCCCTGATACTTGTTCGTATGTAGTTGCGTTGTGTTAGAAGTGTAGTATGAAGACGAGAAAATAAGAGTTACAGATTATCCATGGCCGATTCAATCAGCATTTTACTTCTTTCTTTTCCAGGGTTTTCTTTCAGGATTCTTTAGGGTAACCCTAAAAAACTCACCCGCACGTGTGCCACCCATTTGTCATATCGTTCCTTTGGATCCTCCATATGCTGACGAATTAGGTTTTCTGTAAACTCCAGAATGAAGGCCATGGCTGCTGTTAGCAGATTAAGGACTAGGGACAACGGATAACAGAAAAGGACACTAAAAGGCAGTCTGTAAGCTAAGCATGTACACCGCCAATCGCTATTAGCGTAGTGTACACTAATTCCGTCCCGCTATTTTTTTTTTTTTTTTCTCGATTAGCGTAGTTCATTCTATTTTTTTCTTTACTCTATTTAGGGTTAATTTTCAAGTACCGTACAAAACGGAAGTACGGTATCGTGTAATTAGTGTGGTGTTCGGATAGTGACAGACCGTACATAAGTGTACCTTTTTAAGTCAAAAAGTACAATTCACTATATTTAGTAACCGTGTACGCATGAGAATATGCGCTCTAAAAAGGGTATCAGTCCGAGTCGTAAATAATGACGTTCGCACATTTTGGTCCAACAGCCGCATGGTCGACAGTGGAACGTCAAACATATTCGCATGTGGAAAGTCAGATTTTCTTAGTATATTAACGAAACTGAACGAATGTTGCGCCACCAACCGTAAACTTTGATATTTACGGTTTCAACTCCAAGTAAGTTCCTTGTAAGCAGTTAGAGTGATTACTAATGCTATTTTATGTATTTGGTTAATTTAGCGTAAAATTTTATAGTATTAAGGTGATAAAGGTCCCATTTAGTATAAAAGTCTATTGTAATATGGTGTCGAACACAAAATGCAGTAAACGTTTATGTGAATATAGGGTTGATGTGCCAAAAAAACCACAAATTGGGGTTATTCATTGAATTAAATAGAATAACATAACAGCATTTGGCGTTGGTGATATTTGGGGCAAAGAAACGCCAAATGCGGACAGTCCCCAGAAAAAAAGATCCGTGTTTGACGAATCACAACCAACCGTTTTTTGTCCATTTGGGACGTAACGCTTACGCCGTCATTTTGAGAAAATTCCAATCGTTTCACCAAGAAGCAGGCGAAAGCTCCGCCGCCTGCTCCATTTTTCATCCATGGATTCCATTTCATGGACGTCATCGCTCCCTTTCTACTTCCCTTTTCTCACGCCATATATATATCTCTCACTCTCCCTTTCACCCTCTCAATCTGCCTCTACCTATTGGTTTCTCCCTCTCTTTTTCTCTCTCACAATCTTCCTCATCGCATTCTTACCTCTCACTAAGTCCTCTCGCCTCCTCTTCTTCCACCCACCCTGTCTCCTACATTTCTCCCTATACTTATGATGAAAAGTGCTCATTCTCCCGGTTTGCGTTTTCCTCTCCCTCGTCATATTCCTCGCCTCCTCATCTCCCCCTAAGTTTGCCCCCCTTCCCCCCTCCCCCCCCCTTCTCTCTC
Source organism: Zygnema cylindricum (assembly GCA_037447655.1). Taxonomy (NCBI): domain Eukaryota; kingdom Viridiplantae; phylum Streptophyta; class Zygnematophyceae; order Zygnematales; family Zygnemataceae; genus Zygnema; species Zygnema cylindricum. The sequence goes on along the minus strand of JBBHKE010000847.1, from coordinate 142,941 downwards.
CCTACCTCTGCCGCACTCTCCTGTCCCCCCCCTCCCCCTTTCTCCCTCTCAATGTTCCTCTCCCTATCCGTTAATCCCTCACTCTCCCTATATTTGTATCCCTCTTATTTTCTTCTTCCCCTCATTCTCACCACTCAAGAAGCCTATCCCGCCCCCTCCCAATCTGGCTCCCTCTTTTACTTTTGATCTCCCTTCCCCTCTCCCCCTCCCCTTCTCTCTCCCTTCCTCTACCTCTCTCCCTTTCGATTTGCCTCTCCGTATACGTTAATCCCCCCTCTCCCTATATTTGAATCCCTTTTTTTCCTTATCCTCTCATTCTCACCACTCAAGAAGCCTATCCTGCTTATTCAATCAGCCTCCCTCCTTTACTTTTGATCTCCCTTCCCTCTTCCTCCTTAGTCCCCTCTTACATTCTTTGCCTCGACATGTCTCTCGTCTCCCAATCTCCCCTTTGGTTTGTCTTCCCCTCCCCCCCCCTCTTTCAAATGCCGCCCCCTCCCTTAGCTTTGTCCCTCTCCTTCCCTCTCTCCCTTTCCCTTTTCGTAGCCCTTTTGAACTTATTTCAATGTAGTTATTTTGTTTTGTTTATCTTTTTTTTATTGTGGTTTATTTGTGTGTTTTGGTTTGCATTTATTTATTTTTGTTTTTGATTGCCGTTTTGTTTATCGTTTTATTTTTTTGTCTTATTTGCAGTTTTGATGTACTCATTATTCCCTCTGCTTTTTGAATCAAATGAGCATACAAATAAATTATAAAAAAACAAGTTTTGACGATATGAAAAAATAGAGTGAGGAGACGAAAGAGGGAGGTGAAGAAAGTAAGAGAGTAAAAGAGAGAGGAAAGAGGGGAATGAAAAGAGGGGAGATTTGAAAATAAGCCTAATACCATGTTAAATAACGGTGAAGAGTCAAAAGTAAGAGGGAGTGAAAGAGTTGCATGGATTTATACTGAGAGTGGTGGTTTGACTCGACAAGTGACAAAAACAAATAGAATATAGAGAAAAATAGGGAGCACTATTTTTTTTATGCTTTTACTATATGTTACATTCAGTATTTTTCCGAGATAGGTTTTCGTTTTTTCCGTTGTTAGTTATATCTCTTTACGGTTCCATAGTTATGGTTTGTATGTAGACTGGTCTATTTATGTACAACTTTTATGTGTTCGTGAAAAGAATATAAAAAAAAGGGAATTTCTCATTTATGTTTTTTGTTTGTGTTATTCAATTTTTGTTTTGGGTTATGTTGTTTACTTATGTTTTTCGTTTTTTATTTCTACATATGATCTTGCTTTATGTTTGTAAATTATGCTCTTGATTGTTAAAAAATGATGATGCGAGGTTATTTTGATAAAGAAAAAAAAAAATGTCACATGTGATTTATTTTACCACCAAGAGAAAAAAAAGAAAGACAAGAAAAAAAATGACGTTTGATTCTTGTTTTTGATTTCGGTGGACCAAACTTAAGAGAAAAAATCGATGTTTCATTTATTACTTGTGAGGAAAAAAAAAACATCAGTATATTTTAGCCAAGTACATCTACGGTATAGTCTTTTAACAGCCTATGTATAGCTTCCAGGTCTTGGTACGAATTTACCATTTTTTGAACTTGAAAACTTTTCATATTATTTTACTCTCATTGCCCTTGAAAAATAATACAAGAATGAAAGTTTTTGAAATTTCTACCGTTCACCGACGACAGATTGTCGTCGTCGAATAGTGGACCTGAAGTTGTACTATTCAGCGACGATACATTGTCGTCGTTGGATGGTATAACTTAAGTTTTACCATTCAGCGACGACACATTATCGTCGCTGGTTTGTGGTGCCGAATCTGTACAATTCAGCGACGAGACTTTTTCGTCGTTGAAACTGTCTTAATGCCAGAACAGAGCCAGCGATGAAGTGCATTCGTCGCCGACCGTGGAATTCTATAGGAAACTTATGCATTCTCCATACACAAAAACCTTTTTTTGTTGTTTGACTCTCTTTTTCTCGCTTTTTTTCTATATCCCTCCTTGCCCGTTGTTTCTCTTTTTCTCGCTTCTTTTTTGTATCTCTCTTTACCTGTTGTTTCATGACTTTTTTTGAATTGCCTGTTCTTGTTGTCACGTTGTAGCATGCGGAGGGCCCAAGATGAAGCCAAGAATAGGATAGTAAAAGGTGTACTCAATGTGCGGATATTTTTTTCTTAGCAATATATTTTGATGTATAATAGTTGGAGGGTAGCGATCATTTAGAGTTTGAAATCCATGTAAGTGAGAGCTATACATATTTTAAAGGGAGTTGTTTGCAGGATAGGGGATGGGAGTTAGGCCGATGTTATCATGTTGCAAAATTATATATTTTTGTATATTTTCAAGTATCTTATCAATCAAACTTACTTTGATTCTGTTTCGCACGAGCTAAAACATCATAGTGTGTTAAATATGTGCATTTTGCACTTTCTCCACAATGTATCAGTTCTTCGCTCTTCCCCGTCGATAACTTTGAATTGTTTATCTACACATTTATTCACCTTTCTTTCAAACCTTGATTTGAGCAATTATGGATCTAAGTATAGCATTTGACGTTCCTTCCATCCCTAGATCTTTTACATGCCTCCACCTCTCATTGCTTTCCCCCAAAAAAATCGAGGTTAGGACATTAAATTTGTTTTTTTCGTTATCTCCCCAAACTCCTTTCTCTTCTCTTCCCTTCCCTCTTCTTCTCTTTTTATCCCCCTTAATTCATTTTCTCTATCTCTCTCTTTTCCTCTTTATTCTTAACTATTATTCGCCTTCCTCCATCTTTCATTCGCCTCTCTCTTACCTTTCTTTAAAAAACTTTTTATAATTTTTTTGAACAATCTCCCCCCACACCCGCAAACACGCACACATACAAACACACATTTTTTCAACCCGCATCATTTTTTCAATTTCTGTAATAAATATACTAACATTTTACAAAGTCAATTTAAAAAATATAATCTCAATCGAAAACAAAATGTATTATATTTCATTGAAAATTAGTACAAAAACACATAAAAAAATAATACTCGTCTCTACGCCTAAAAAATATAAGAAAGCGCCCAAAGGTTAAAACATATTAATCTATGATCCACGTCGAATATATCTCTAATCAAACTAAAAGTATACATATCACTTAAACAATTAATCCCTTCTAAAAAGTCTAAATTTATGCCCCTGCTCATCGCACTTTAGATCAAGATTACAAAATCAAAATTTCCGTAATAATGCAAAAGGAACCTAACGCAATCGCATGGGTGTGGTTCATCCCCTCTTTATCTCCAATTCCATAGACTTATCGGACGAAATCTCGTGCCTACAACATAAGAAGTGAAACAAGAAGAGAATAAGAATGACAAATTTGGTTAAAAACAGGCTAAAAACATTAAAAAATAATAACACGAGTTTTGCACTCGAATCGGATTAACGAGGAATGAGGGAGAGAGAGAAAGAGAGCCAAATTAAGAGGGAGAGGAAGAGTAAAACGAAGATGGATTGGAGACGGAGAATAGAAAGAGGCAAATTGAGAGGGAGAGGAAATACACGGAAGAGGGAAAGGGAGAGGGAGAAGGGAAAGAGGCAAATTGAAAGGGAGAGGGAGAGGCAAAGGGAGAGGCAAACCGAGAGAGAGAGGGAGAGGGAGAGGGAGAGGCAAACCGAGAGGGAGAGGGAGAGGGTAACGCAAGTTGAAAGAGAGGAAAAGAGAGAAGGAGAGGGAAAGGGAGAGGGAGAGGGAGAGGGGGAGGGAGAGGCGGATTAGGCGAGAGAGGGAGAGGGTGAGCGAGATGAAGAGGCAAAGTGAGTGGGAGAGGGAGAAAGAAAGGCTGACTGAGAGGGAATGGAAGGGGGGGGAAGTGTCATATTGAGGTTTAGAGGGAGAGGGAGAGGAGTAGAGGGAGAGGCAGATTGAGAGGGGGAGGGAGAGGCAAAGTGAGAGGCAAACCTAGAGGAAAAGGTAGGACAACCGGGAGGGAGAGGGAGAGGAATCCGAGAAGGAGAGGGAGAGGGAGAGGGAGAGGAGAGGGAGGGGGAGAGGGATAAGAGAGGCGGATTGAGAGGGAGAGGATGAGGCAAACGGAGAGAGAGGCAAAATCAGAGTGGGTGGGAGAGGGAGACTAAAAGGGAAACTGAGTGGGAGACGAATGGAAGGGGCAGATTGAAAGGGAGATGAAGAGGGAGAGGAAGAGGGAGAGGGAGTGGAAGACAAAGACTGAGTCAGAGAGGGTGAGGAAGAAGAAAAGGATGGGGGAGGGCGAGAGGGAGAGAGAGAGATATATTGAGAACTAGGGTGAGAGATATGAAGGGAGAGGGAGAGATATACTAAGAGGGACAGCGAGAAGGACAAAAATAGATCGCCGGCTCCATGAGGGACAAAAAAGTTCGGACAAATTGAGAAAGAGAGAAAAGGTGGTGGAAGGGGAGGGGAAGAGAGTGGGAGAAGGGAAAAAGACAGAAAAAAATAGTTAATAACGCTGATTGGGGGGGAAGAGGACAAAGTGAGGGGGATGATTAAGGAGTGTTAGAGTGAAAGGAGAGAAAAAAGAGAAAGAAAAGGATAGAGAGAGGATAGGGAAAGGGAGAGAGAAAAATATTGTATGTAACTTGCACCTTTTTTTTATTTCTCATGCTTTTGAGAAATACGTCTCCACCACGATGACATCCACGTCCCTTTTTGTTTCTCCATGTTTAAAAGTGTAATAATAAAATGATAATACTAACCCTAAAAACTGAAAATTCCTAATAAAAGAAAAAACTAAGCTGAAAGTGGAGGCGAAACGTCTGATTTCTCGTCAAGAAAATGACGAGATTTGCAAAACGGTATCGCGTGGCTTGGATGTGACGACAAAGGAATAACTTTGTGGTTGTGATACGTGTTGGAGCCGTAATGTTTGCGTGGATATAAAATTTTACGTGTAATTTTGGGCGACCAATCACAATATGCTTGAGACGAGGTGGTTGTTGAGACTGTATATTTTGGACCAATATAGAATAAGAGTTTACTCAATACGTCATAACATTAACGCTAATACCGGTCACAAGCTAGAGAGACAAACGGAAGTGTAACCATTTTAGATTTAACACACATGTTAGCATTAATTCACTCTAATACAACAAAGCATCGCGACAGTATTAACGTGGAGAACCGTTATTAACGTATAGTATTGACATACAACGGACAAGCGACCAACTTTTTTTACAACAAGCATTGCGCAAACATTACAACCGTACAAATCACGCATCTTAAAACTGGACAAAAAATGTACGATTTACGGCGTAGCGCCCACTCTTAACAGCGGTAAAATAGTCTGACATGCACGTGTGAATCTTTTACATGACAGCGTACGATTTCATAAAAAAATGTACGGGTACTTATATTAATGTAAATGTGTTTGCAACCGACATTTATTTTTTCAAAGACCCGAATTAGAATTATTAAACAATTAGAATGTATGTTTTTTTTTCGAAATTTTCAAATTCTTAATTTGCGTAAACTACTGTAATTTTCCATACACGCTAAAGAAACTTCTTCGCTAATAGCAATTGGCGGTGTAGCTTTCTGTAAGCTACACCGCCAATCGCTATAAGAGTCAAGGATTAAATAGCGTCAAAAATAAATTAGCGTTATTGATTCTAATTTAGTGCCTGAGACGTGGCAGATTATGGTCCACGTACTTAAATAGCGTTATTAATTATATTTCAGGTTTTGGGGTCAAAATTTAGGGGCACCGAATTAGCGTTACATACTCTAATAGCGATTGGCGGTTTACAATACACCGCCAATCGCTATTAGAGTAGTGTACGCTAATTCTATCGCGCTTTTTTTTTAATTCTCCAATAGCGTAGCTTATTCTATTTTTTTTCTGTACGCCATTTAGGGTTATTTTCTAAGTACTGTACAAAATGGAAGCACACCATCTTTTAAATAGTGTGGTGTACGGTCAAAGTTAAACCGTACAAAAATGTATCTTTTTAAGTGAAAAAAGTAGAATTCATTATGTCTAGTAGCCGCGGACGCATGAGAATGTGCGGTCTAAAAAAGGGATCAAATCGGGTTGTCAAATATCACGTTTGCATATATTCGTCCAACAACCACGTTTCGACTGTGTGAACGTACGATTTGTGTACGATTTCTCAGATTTTGTACAAATACCTATATTAGTGTAAGCATGTTTGCGACCGACATTTACTATTTTCAAAGACCCAAATTAGAATTATTAAACAATTAGAATGTATGTTTTATTTCAAAATTTCAAATTCTTAGTTAGCGTAAACCACAGTAATTATTCATATACCCTAAAGAAACTTCTACGCTAATAGCGATCGGCGGTGTACTGTACACTAATAGTACATCGTGTATCGCGTTATAGTTTTTGCCGCCACTTAGAACATCTTTTCCGTGCACACTTGTCACATAGTTAATCCACGGTTGCGATTCAAAGGTAAGATTCTCACCTTCCGATTGGCGATTACCAGTCAAAAATCGGGCATATACATGTTTAAAATGGCGAAAAAAAACACTAAGGGTGCGTCTCCATGTACATGTCATGCCGCATGTCGTCGGACATTTTAGTTGTTTATATTTAGGCGTTAAGACCGGCAGCCGCTACGCTAATTTGTATTTGGGTATTATTGGGTTTTGCAGGACCGTACGACGTGTACCGTACGACCTACATTTTCAGTGATTTCCGGGATAACGATTCGGATCGTACCCGCGGTCCTACCGTACGACGTATATTATAATCTGTGATGACGCAAGTTATTTTTTGTAATTGCTTGTGACGTCGCATGACTTTTCGTGACATTTGTAGATGTACCGCCATCTAGCCTGAGCCGTTTCACGGTTGTAGAATATGCACTTTGCCTTTGCGTCTCTTTTCCGCTCGACGTGAAATGGCATCGGATCTTGAGACCTCTGGCGAAATAAAATCTGTACCCGACGCAAACGGACAAATCCAAACAAATTGTGTACTTTGCTTTGTCGTACCTAAACGCAAACGGACAAAACATAGCGGATCGTGCACTTTTCGTCGTCGCTTGAATTCTTTTTAAATTTTTTGAAATTTTTTTATTTTTTTTTTACATATGCGACTACGTGTTTCTATTTGTTTTTCGAAAATTCTTTGTTTTAAAACACATTTTCCCTTTGTTTTAAATAAAAGTTTGAAGATGACATTTTTTGGCGTGGCCCTGGGTCGAAGAACACAAAACGACAACATGTAGTACATCTGAAATTCGATGATGACGCAAAATGTACTTCTCATTTTTTATATTGTTTTGTATGGTTGAAACTTACGCGGTACGGCTCTAAGTTTTACACGGAAACGACAGAAAAAACCCTTAGGCACATAGAGACGCACCCTAACACTAATAGCGATACGTTTTGTACTACACTGTTCTAAAATATTTTTGTCGTATTTTTAATGGATGTACCTCTAACACAAAATGACGTTATTCGACAAAAGGAAAAAAATAGGCTGCGATATTAGACATATATGTTGTGTATTGTGCGATACACTAATACAGTAATCACATAAGTACGGTTCTCTTTATACAATAAATTTTGAAATCGGAAACTTGTAAGTTTTTCGATTCCTTAGGGCATTTCACATGTGCTAAAGTTACAGTTATTTTCTGTCGTTTTCCTCCATAACTTAGAAAAAAACGTGAAAATCCCCAACCGTACCAAAAAAATGAAACTACCACCGTTAAAGTTGCGTTATCTTGAAACTTTATATGTACTGCAGTTTGTCGTCTAGAGCAATTCTTAGGGTACATTCGCATGTAACCGAAACTTTAGTCTTGTAACTTTGTTTTTAGCAAAGATTCTCTATACCACTTTCAGAGCATTCGTATGTAAGTTAATAAAATCGTTACTTTAGATTGTGACGGATGTAGACGTGGGTGTAATTTGTGACGGTTGTAGACGACTACAAAACTCGCGACAATTAAAGATGTTTACAAAATAGCGGCACTTGTAGACGTCTAACTACTTGTGACATTGTAGATGTTTAGGGTTTATGACATTTTGACATTACGCTCAAATTATGACAGCATCGACGTCACAAATTCTAAAACTTTCCGCCATGGTTTCCCCATTCTGTTTTTTACTCTTTTCTCAATACTTGCAATCAAAATACACGCAGAGATAGTAAAAAGAAATTGTCTTTAGAGATATTTCATTTGTTACCATTATTGAGGTTTTTCATTGTAAGAATTGTGAGATAGACGCGGTAGTGGGAGAGGGAGAGAGAGAAAGGCGCTTTCACGGACTTTGCTTTTGCGTAACGGCGTCCGTTGGTCGAGACCTCTCCACGGCCCTGTACAAAATTCAACGCACGAAAAACAACACGCACATAGTAACAAGATTTCCTACCTCTCAAAAAATCCCATTAGTACAACCAATTTCAACCACATATTCCACACATTGGAAAATTACACATTCATATTGGAAAGCATTCACATAAGGATAAACTTTAAATTAGAAGAAACTTTTGTCCACATAACATTAGCTTGGTCTCTTGCCCTCGTGGCTCAACCTTTCATTTAAAGTGTTTTCCACTACTCTCCACTCTTAATAATTCTATCTCTTAACTACTAAAACACTACTTAGTTTGTAAGAGATTTTAGTGCAAAAATGTCATTGCTCCAATTTGGTTTTATTCGCTCAAGACCAAGATCATTCGAAATTTCCACACACTTTTCCAAAGGAAAGGATGTTTACTCTTCGTTTAGACTTCCCTATTTATCCATCATCGCCCTGGACTAGCAAGGCTAGAGTCAACGCTCCGTTGAATAGGTTTAACCTAGGCCAATCATTGATCAACGCTCCGTTGAACAGGTTTTACCTAGGCCAATCATTGATCGGCTAGGACTCAGACCGACCAATGCAAAAACGTGCGAAATCTCTTACTAACTACGTAGGATTTACTAACCAATCAAACGCTACATTTCACTACGTAACATTTACGTGCAAAAGTGCGCGCTAAACAAAATGCGACTTCGCACGAACGTGCGTCGCAAATTTCACACGCGAAACTACCTACGAAATTCTATAAAGTGAAAGTGATGTTGCGTACTAAAAATTGTACGAAACAAACCATCGTCCGTACTATAAGAAATATTGATTCATTTGGTTCTTTTTAAATGTGCGCCTGAAATTCTGCGACTAGTTTGACCCTTAACCCGTTACAACGAACACCCACTCGTTATTTTGACCTTGCGTTGTCACCTAAATACACCAATCACTATATCTTTTAAAATATAACTCCAAATCGTGCGATTCTTTCGCGGACGACTACCAAATTCAAAACTCTATATTCGTAACACTTAAATACAAATTTACGAACAAGTTAGATCCACTATTAGTGTTACATCATCCCCTCGTTCTATTAAACTAACCTTAGTTAAACACGGTTCATTCTCAAGACGGGACTTCTATATTATTATCCCTCCAATACCTTTTTAAAAACTCAGAACTTTTAATCCTCTAAAGTTAACTCATCTTCTGGCCTTCGTAGATAATGCACTTGCCCGAATATAGGATTGGCGACCTGAAACCGTTGACCAACCCAATCTATTACCCACCTGTGGACCTCACGTTCTATAATTATTGACGGATCCAATTCCAATTCTCTTTCAGTTGGTCGAAGATTTGTTGGTTTCTACCGACTTATGTGTATCATTGGATGATTTTTTGTTGAAGGCGGAAAGTCCAATTTGGCAACAACTAACGATATCATCCCAATTACAGTAAATGGTCTGATGTACTTAGAAGCAAATTTCCACGTAGGATCCGATTGTCCCTCGATCTTGTACTTATAATGAATTGTTGAAAGCCAAACCTTGTCACCTGTGCTTACCACCCAATCACCCCGTTTGCGGTTTGCAATTCTGTGTCCTCCATTAAACTATAGAATTTAGAAAGCCTCTAGGTAGTTTTAACTAGCCCTCTTTCACCTACAACCACTGCTAATCTAGCAAACAAATTGTCAATCTACCTGCACCCCTGTGCAGTCAAGACTCGTCGCGTCCACAACAAAAAGAATCACTGAAAAGACCCAACCAGGCGATAAGTTATGAAGCGGTAAAAACGCCAATTTATAGAAACTCTCAAAGAGAGAGGCTACTACCTACTTAAAAATACTAAGTCCCAAACCCCTCTCACAATTCCTATCTACTGCAGTACGATTGAATCATATGACTGTATAGTATAGAAAGGTACTATGACCGATGTCTTTTTTGTACGGCCTGTATACGACAAGGCCATTGAGTGGACGCGTGTCTCTTTTTTACTCCTCATTATGTCCCCGGGATTTCCGCTTCCAAATGTTATCTCTCCACGTGGCGCCAGGTCATGCCGCGTCCGAAAACCGCCAAAGTTACCATTCCGGGATCTCGGCGGCAACATGTGCGTTGGATCAAAAACGACTTTTAATGTTAGTCGTTAAAACAAATGTCCGATCATGTGCAATATAGATCATGATCATGTTCGCACTATCTATTAACTCGTTCAAAGTCCCTTCATTTGTATTTTCGTTAATCGGGTTATAGATCAAAACACAGTTTAAATAAATATCACACCCTATTTAATTTAGCGAAGTCCTAAGACAGACCGGTTAGAGCTGACGGCTACGCCTCGCTCTGCGGGTCGGAGGTTTGAGTCCTATCGGACTCAACCTTTTGTTGAGAGTGACTTATGTCACTCTTTAATCCTGCCTATGGAGCTGAGGCAGCCATGGCTCCACCACTCTCTCTCTCCTTCAGTAACTACAACAAGTATGGGGGCTAGGGAGTTGAGGTGGAAGCAGACTGTTTGCGCTTTTCTTTTCCTTTTTCACTAATCTATTTAGACCTAGAAAATACTCTATAAATCTAGTTATTTCAACACTCCTATTATTTTCTAGTCTATTTTTAATATCTCTTTTAGTCCACACTTTTCCCTACAATACATTTATTTGGGAGATGACAAACATTTGGTCATCATATCAACCACCATTTCTTCATCAGACGTATACACAAGATTCACAATTTTATTTTCTATTTTTTCCCTCACAAAACTCAATCTTATGCCCATATGCTTAGCTTTGAAATGATGCTTTGGATTGGATGCAATTGCAATGGCAACTTGATTATCACAAAAAACTTCATGCACTCCCTTCTTCATATACCCCAGTTCTTTTAACAAAGATTTGACCCACATCAACTCTTTCACAACAAGACTAGAGGCCATGTACTCAGCCTCCATAGTAGACTGAGCAACCACTTTTTTTACTTACAGCTCCAACAGTAAGCATCTTCCCTCACATACAAAACATACCCAGAAGTGCATCTTCTCATAGGTGCATCCTCATAATTGGCATCACTCCAAGTATTGATGTTAGTGTGCTCCCCTCCCAAATGCAACCATTACTCTCTTGTTTCCATCAGATATCTCATGACTCTCTTAGACGTCTCTCAATCTCTCTTCCTATAATCATTAAGACTTCTATTGAGGACTTTAACCGCTGCCGCTATGTCTAGCATGGTACAGTTCATAAAGTATATTAGACTTCCTACAACCTGCCTGTAAGGGATAGACTTCAAAAACTCTCTCTCTTCAAGACTAATTTGATCATCTAAGATTATCACTCCTCCTCCTACACTTCCATCACTTACTTTCTTCAAGTCCATGGGAGTGGTACAACTACTTGCCTTTTCTATCTGGAATTTCTCAAGTATATGACCTATTGTTTTTTTCTTAGGAAGTCTAATGATCCTTTTCCCCCTATCTCTCTCCATTTGGATTCCCAAAATATATCTTGCCTCCCCTAAATCCTTCATGTCAAATCTGCTTCTAAGATCTTTCTTTAACTTATTGATCTTTTCCAAAGACTTACTTAACACCAACAGATCATCTACATAAATTGCAATAAATATAACACCATTTTATTTTCAAACATATAGATAGAATGGTCGGAGCTGATCAACATATATCCCAAACCGGTGAAAAACTCATCTAGTTTTTTATTCCACTGTCGGGGAGCCTACTTCAATCCATTTAAGGACTTTATGAGCCTGAAGACTTTGCTCTCTTCTCCTTCCTCCACAAACCCCTCTAGTTGCTGCATGAAAATTTCTTCCTCTAACTCACCATTGAGGAAAGCAGTCTTAATATCCATTTGGTGTATTTCCATATCTTCCGCTGCCACTACACTGAAGAGAATCATTACTGATGGGAACCGAACAACTGGAGCAAAAGTCTCCTTATAGTCAATCCACTCCTTCTGGGTGAACCTCTTTGTTACCAACCGAGCCTTATATCTTTAAATGGTATTGTCAACGTTCAGTTTCAATTTAAAAACCCATTTACAGCCAATCGGCTTTACTGTCTGGAGGACAATCCGCTAGTTCCCAAGTATTTGCCTCTATGACGGAGGCCATCTCATCATTTACGGCTCTAATCCATCTGTCTTTCTTTGGACTGTTCACTGCCTCCGAGTATGAATTAGGCTCATCAAGGTGAGATAACTTAGTTACCTTATGAGCGGCCTATTTTTTCTTGATATGTTTGCTACTCCTTCTCCCTACCTCAAACTCTGAAGCTGGAATGGAGGGAAGTCTTGGATTTCTCCCTACTGTCTCATCGGCTTCCCTATTTATGGAAGCCAGTTCTGGTTCCTCTTCCTCTGACTCCTTGAAGTCCATAGGAATATGTCGGGTTTTTGGTAGATCTCTTGTATCTTGGATCTCCTTTGAATCTGCAATCTTTGTTTCAGTTATATCTTTTTTGGGAAAAACGGAATTCTCTTCACTTTCATACTCAAAACTGATTTTTATCATCTTCGTATATTTCAAGGGGTCAAATGACTTCCATTCATCCATGACAACTAGGTGTTTGACAAGAATCATATCTTGCTTTGCTAAGTCATATACTCTATATCCTTTGACATCCTCATCATATCCTACAAAGTATCCACGTTTTCCATTAGCATATAGTTTTTAGTTTTTCTTATCCGTATCAAGAGTGTAAACTTGGCTACCGAATACTTTAAGGTGAGAGGTATATGGTTTCCTTCTATCCCATCTCTCATAAGGTGTCAGTTTTTTTACAGCTTAGGTAAAGACTATATTCTCAATGTAGTTTGCACAGATCATGTCTTCTACCCAAAACCTCTTACCTATTTTCTTGTCGGCCAACATACTGCATACACTATCTCCTAGTGTTCGGTTCAACCTCTCAGCTACCCCATTTTGTTCTGAATTATACGATAGAATTTTTTTGATGCTGAACTCCCTCATCCTTCAAGTATTCCTCAAACTGGTTAGAGGTATACTCTCCCCCATTATCACTGTTTATTCTCTTGATGGCGGTTCCGTGTAACTTCTCACTCTAGGCATGTCATGCCGCATCTTGTCGGCCATTTTAATTGTTTATATTGAGGTGTTAAGACGGGCAACCGCCACACTAATTTATATTTGGGTGTTATTTGGGTTTCGCATGACCGTACGAGTTGTACAGTACTACATATAGTTCCCGAGATTCCCGCGACGACTTGTACCGTACGACTTATAATTTCCACGATTTCCGGCGACAGTGAATCGTGCCATTTCACGTCGACCGTACTTATTCATTTTTCCCGGATTTTTTGGCGATGACTTATTTTTGAATTTACGTTGGTACACATAAACTTACCGTACCATATATATCTTGCGCGATTTTCGCCGACGGTGGATTCGATTATTTTACATCGACCGTACGACTTACATTACCCGGAATTCCCGTGACTATAAATTAGAACGTACCTTCGGTCCTACTGTACCTATTTTTATTTCCCGAAATCTTGGCCGACGACAATTTTGAATCATTTCACAGGAGGGAGCATTTGGACCGTCGACGCCGAATATGCAATTTTTGTTATATTATATCTGGATCGTCGATGCAAATGATAGACAAATCGGCTGTCAGTTTTGACGAAGCGACGTCATTGGACCATTTTAAGTCGTGAACCATTTGGAGGTTCATGCGTTCACACGTAGATAGGAAGGGTTTTAATCCGTAGGTTATAGATTTTGTAACGTAGGGCATAGGATTTCGGCCTCCTATTGGCTGAATCGAAACTGGACGCTAATACTTACATAGCACGCTGTACTCTAATCGGCATGTTTTCCCTAGGGGTATTTTTTGTTACTTAGTTTATTTTAGATCATTTCCTGCACACAATTTTCAAGTGCAGGAATTATTTATTTTCAATATTGAGGATTTTTTGCAACCATCTTTTTATTTGTAAAATTGTCCGGACAACTTAGAGGCGATTTTTCTGCCTTTGCGTGAAGCGTCTAGTTTTCAATTAAATTATCAATATCTTGTAAAGCCTTACATATTAATATATACGGCTTCGACCAAGATCTACACGGTTTCCCTTCACTTTTCTCGTCATTTTGAGTGGATTTTGACCGCGTTCTCACGACACAAACTTCTTTTCTCGGCTGTGGCTGAACTTTAATTAGTGTGGAAGTTGCATGTTGGGATTATTGATTTGTTGTTTTTATTTCTTGTGATTGTGTATTTATTTCTATTTGGCTTATGCGCATCTTTTGAGTTTGGTTATCTCAAACCTCATAAGTGTCGGGCATATTGTCATTTTCGGTTGTTGTTTGTCTTTCTAAGTTGTTTATGATTTGATTTGTTTTATTTAAGTTTAAATTCAGATTATTCTCGATAAGATAACTCCTGCAATGAATATAAATAGACCGTGGGGCCTAGTGGCCATCCATCGGCTTAGTATCCCTACACTTGAAAATTGTCTATTTTATTTTCTCGCTTGTTTGTTTTATTCCAATTTCGGTTTTCTTTTTATTTTAAAGAAAAAAAAACAAAAATATTTAAAAAAATCAAAAACATATATTTATAGATACATTTCTACAAAAATCTATAACTAGCTTTACATTTATAATTACCATTTGCTTGTTAGTTGACGTTTTTATCTTATTGGCCAATTTTCGGCCAACGATGTACTACACTAACTTAAGTATTTGGTTTTTGTTTCCTCCGTTTTCGTTGTTATATATAAGAGGCATCGTTTGCTCACATTGAGACATACTTCACTAAAGAGTGGAGTTAGTGGAGCAGATCCGTTTTTGGGAGCTCTGCAAAACTTCGCTTGTAGCTAACAACCGCAGTTCACCCTTGGCAATCACCAATTTACTAAGAGTGTTCTGTAAGTATCACGATGCCTTGCGGGTACAGGCGAGGGGTAAGGTAGTCGGTTGATCGTATAGAGGGATCGTGTTTGGAGTGGATTAGTGTTAATCCACTTGTATTGAGCATTTCATTTGTCCAGCTTTCTATGCTTTCTATCTGGCCCTGAGTGTCCTTGGCTAAGTTTGCTCTACCCGGTGTGGGATTTCTTCAATAGATCTTGCCGTTGGAGGCATTGGTTAGCCCTTTTGTAGATTGTGCCGCTTTAGATCTGCACTTGGGAGTGCTTGGATAGTAAGTTATTTGCCTTTATAGATCTGGCCCTTCGGCCTTGTCCCCTTGTTTGCAAGATAAAAGGTTTTGGTAATACGGCTTCCTGATAGATCTGGCCATTGAGGCCCTGCTAGAGGTTGATTGGCTAATTGGACAAGAGAGTGGTGTGGCCTGGCATTTGAAGCATATCAGATAGATCGATTTTGTTATCTGGTCATCATTTGGTGTTATAACTTTTTATGCCCCCCGATTGGGATAATCTCGATTATCTTGTCGGAACCACCCGATCGTCGTCCTCGTTTAGGCCCACGAAATCATGACCACCAGATTTACCTAGTCTTTTGGACAATCCTTTCCTAAATATCTCGCGTCAAGTTTCCCCTTCGGTTTGATCTGCTCTCACCTCAGTATCTTCCTTATCATCAGTCTCTTCCACATTTTTCGAGGAGGAATCTGACCACGATTCCCTTGACGGGTCCGATTCTAATTCATTATCTTTTTGGTTTTCACAAATTACAGATTCATTATTATCCCTAAGCATTCTATTATTGGAAATGGCTTCCACATCTGAGGGAGGGGGTCGCCTTCATTTCTGTTTTCCAGGAATGAAAGACACCGTGACTTTATCGCATTTTCGAAAGCTATTCGATACCGAAAGGCGTAATCTTGCGTTTCGGTACCAAGAACGGTTTGACCTACGTGTCGCTTTCTCTCTTTTAGGCCGTTATCTTCGCGGTTCAGCCCTTACTCTTTATTCCCGCAAGTATGATTCCGTACTTGCGATGACAGATTTTTCTCCAGCTTTCGCTGGGAGTCCTGCTATTATAGGACAACCAAAAAATCTTTACAAACCGGCTATTCTGGAAGTCATTGATCTCAACGGTGATGTTATTACAGTTGCAGTTGCGGAAATACTGCAGCAGTTCGCTATAGCCGCACGTGCTGGAATTCCAGCACGACCAGCGATGACGATCCGTATACTGGATCCGCTCTCTGTCGTGTTTAAAATGTTGCAAGCGGAATAGCGTATGCAAAACCTTGACCAAGTTCGTGAGTTAATGAACTTCGAACGGAAGTCAAGAGAGACCGCCTTTGCCATGCCTGGTCGTATGGAATCTCTCCGTGAAGCATTGCTGGACTTAATGTCGGATGTTGAAGCTGTCCACAAATTTGTAGGATAGTTTTCGAGGCAGTCTAAGAAATTTATCCAGAGTCATCTTACTCAAACATACGGCTTGAAGTTTCACTTTCGACCAAGCCGCCCAGCATGCCGTGGAATACGAAATGCAAAATTGTTGGTGGGAAGCCCATAACCATCCTAAAGCGGTCCGGAAAGGACGGATTGTTCCACCATGGAAGAATCCTCGCCCTAATAACCGACCGCCAAAAGTCTCGGCCATGGGAACCCCACCTGTTGCTCTCGGAAACCGATTATGTTTTTGTTGTGGGAAGACGGGGCATGATGCCCAAATGTGTCCAGACAAAACTGTTACCAGTACACATTGCAAGCAAACCGGACACTATGTTCAACGTTGTCATATAAAAAACCCAGAATTTTCCTATCAGAACCAAATTAAAAATGGTGGCATTCCCGCTCGATTCGCAAAACCGGTTAAACCGGTTAAAGAATCGGAGAAAGACAACACTCCACCTAAGGTATCTCAAAGAGAGAGAGAGCGTTTAGAAATGCAAGAGCAAATCGCGGCTATGATGAAGGAACAATTCACAGCCTTCATGACTCAAATGAAGCCACAATTTACAGGCATGGCTCGCATTGTTGTACAGATGCCCACGTTGGCAGGTCAAATCTTACGAGATTCAACCATCCAACAGTGAGAGGCTACGTTCGACAAAGGTTCGACCGATCACAGCCGTGACGGTAAAACTCATAACACACGCATTCCTTTGTCATTCACTAAAGAGCCTTCTCTTCCTTTGACCAAAACCGCTTCAGCCATCGCGGCTAAAGCTCTCAACATAGTGGATCGAACTATATACGAAGCACACCGCGTCAAATAATGCTTGTGCATTCTTCCACTATGATTTTTGACACCAAAAATCCCCTCTATCTCCGAAAGCTCAGCTGCAGCTGCCGCGTTACAAGCACTTCAGCTGCACAGAAATCTTGCTGCTATTCAGCCTATTTCCATAGAGGAGCGAAATTCCCTCGATCCTCACATCAATTTTTTGGATAACGGGAAGGGTGCATTGTTGATCAATGGTATAGCCCCTTCCTTGCCTCTCATGGATACGTGTGCAAAGCCGGTGATATTGGGCTCTAGCTTTGCACTCAAGCTTGGTCTAACTCCAGACAAACTTCAAACCACTTCTACTCGCTTGTTAACATCAGCGGGTACATCCGAGCCAGTCTTAGGAATCACTAAGAAACCTCTCGTTTTCAGGTTCCAGAACGGAACAGCCACATACTTTGCTGAGATCTCGGTTCAGGCTTGTCACTAAATGTAGTGACTATGAATGCCTAGTGGGACATGACGTTATATTTTGTGTAGGGGGTGGAGTTGATATGCATGATCAGACATTTTCTTATAGGCCCTCTAACTTCTCAGAACGCAAAATCTGCATTCCGCTAATTTCCGTTAGGAAGCCCATGCCTGTTATGGCAAATTCGGCCACATCCATACCTGCATTTTCAAGGAATTCAGTGGGATCTGAAATATTTCATTCATTGTCAGCAGAAGAAATTCTGCCCGATAGTTTTTACTTACCAGAAATTCTCAGTGACCTAGGTTTTTTTATAGATACGAGGGAATTTGACCGAATCTATAACCAAACCTTGTCAATTCCACTTTCTCCGGTCTCTCCTCCAATCCCAGTCCCTACAAACTCTTCTGGGTTTCTTCCAATTAATTGGAATCCGGTCCTATTGAAACCTCATCCAAATCGATTGGTGATTTTGGACCTCTTCGTTGGAATAGGCACTTCCCTCCTGGCATGTTTGCAGAATGGATTATTAATCAGATTTTATTATTCGGTTGAGATTGATCCGTTAGCACGGAAAGCACAATTACATCATTGTAATCTGTTGCATTCCCAATACATGCATTTGTTACCAAAATCTGCATACGAGCATATGCATACTGCTCTCCCAGAAGACATTCGGATTGTTGGCAACCATCACTTACTAGAGATTGGTCAAATCGATCTAGTTTTTGGCGGATGGGAGTGCCAAGGAATGTTTCGGGCCGAGAAAGGTCTCGGATTAACCAACCCCCGCACCAAATTATTTTTTGAATTGGTTCGCATCCTGCATTTTCCACAAACTTTAGATCATCCTATGGGGTATATCTTGGAAAATGTCGCAGCCTATAATGATCCAAGACCTACAGTCTTGGCTGATTATCACCGGATTGAACAATTAATTGGTCCGCCTCTTTTTATTGACGCGGCTCGCCATGGTTCACTTGCACACGGGGTTCGCTCCAAATGGACGAACCTGATCGATATTGGTAGAATCCGTGAGGCCAACTTGTTAGTTCCTCCTCCTCCTACAGACATTCAGGATGCCCTTCTTCCTTTCCATAAAGTGCAACCTTGCATTCAAAAGGACTGTCCCCCTAATTTCACTGTCAATGTCCTAGGTCAACCTCTCAAAGCGCTTCCTACCTTAGTTTCTTACCCACATTCACATGCATTCTCTCATGACGGTCCTAGCATGCTCCAAAACATTCATACCGGTGAGCTCGAAGAGCCTACCTCTACGGAACGAACACCTCATGCCTTTCATTCCTAGCACTACATCCGCTCTTGGTCTTACAAAACGTCAAAGGTGCACTTTATTAGGTCGTGTCATGGACCCTCTGTCTTTGTCTTTTGTTCTAGGTCTTGGGTTTGCAATTGGTCGCCACTCTCAGGCACATCCGTCTCAACCAGCTGGGGGGGGGGGGATGCATCACTAAAAAAATCTTTCCGTCCCACTCTCCAAAGGACCACATTTCATTTTTTCCTCTTTCATTCTCCAATTCAACCAGTTCCGAAAATCTCTATCTACGATTTCCTCAATCCTGGCGATATGTCTTTGTCTATTCCCGCATACACGGCTGTCCAGTCTACAAGTCCCATGCATATTCCACCCACTCCTCATTGGAGTGCTACTTTCCAACACGCAGTTGGAATCATTCGGTTAATACCCTTAAACAAACACCTGTAGCTTACGAGTTAGGTCAAACGCTTATCGCAGATGAGCAGTTGGCCTTTGCACAAGCCATAGAAGCTATGACAACCGAAAATCCCGATGCTGCTAAATGGAAATTTGGCACCAATCTAACAAAGGCAGAATAAGAGTTACTGAATTATGTAGTTTTACGAAATGTCGATGCCTTTGCCTTTTCTATGAACGATTTGGGTCGTCACACCGCTTATAAGATGTCGATAGATCTCGAAGATGATCGCCCAATATTTAAAATGAAACATCGTTTGTTTGAAACTGAATGGGAAATGGTAGACAAACGATGTAGTGAACTAGAGGAAGCCGGCCTAATCTATTGGCCAGACTCCATATTTGCAGCTCCCACTGTCATGCCTCGGAAAAAGGATTCCGAGGGTAATTTTACTGAACGTCGAATGTGTGGTGACTATCGTGAACTAAATGGTAGAACGGTTTAAGATTGTCATCCCATGCCTCTTCGCGAAGAAATATTTGATCACGTAGGCGGAGCAAATTATTTAAGTATCCTTGACCTCCGTCAGGGATTCAATCAAATTGAGATAGAGGAAAAATACCGGCATAAAATTGCCTTTTGGGGTAGCGACGGCCGATGGGAATGGGCCGTATTGCCATTCGGACTGAAAAATGCTTCGGCAGTATTTCAATGGACTTTGTTTTTGGAGGTTGTAAGTTTGCTAGATGTTACATCGATGACCTCATCATTGCCTCTTCTACTATCGAAGAGCATGCTGCTCACATCGAATGCGTATTGACTGAATTAAAAAAGGTCGGATTAAAATGTCATCCAGCGAAATGCACCTTTGGAGCCGAGGGAGTGCCTTACCTCGGCCATTTTATCTCGGCTGAGGGGATCACTCCTCTCGAAGCAAAGGTAGAGGCAATCAGTAGACCTACTGTAAAATTAGGCTGGAAAAAATTAAGTCAGTTATGCGTAAGCTACACTCGTCGTACGAGAAGCTATCATCTTCTCCGTTACTACTCCAGTAGCTACATTGTAGATCGTTTGAATGTTGGAGGTTTTTGTTTCAGGTAACTTTATGACGGCTTCGTAAAAAGTCAGGCTTACCGTTATGCCGGGTAAGGGTAGCCGGCAGCGATGGGGTTTTCCGTTAAAATACGGCC